>CAWUDS030000755.1:0-600000 GCA_963859935.3 Lathyrus sativus
AGAAAGCAACAGTTGAAGCCAAGGCGCCAGAAGTTGCTATGTCATCCTACAAGGAAGCCCAAGCTATGGTGAAGTCTGGATCAGCGAAAGGATGGGGGAGGTGATAAGCGTCCCCAACAAACAAGATAAGTTCGGATTAGGGTACAGCCCATATGCATCTTCTTCAAGCGCTCCTCGCTAAAAAGGACCTATTCAATTCACCAGTGGTGGGGTGGTGTTCGAAGAGATCAACGCCGTATCTGACGAGGAAGGAGATAGTGACTGTGACATGGATGCATGGATCCAACCATGCGTCCCCGGCCAAGGCTTGAAGAATTGGACCATGGAAGAAGTTATCACTGTGACTTATGAAGAGTAATTGTTTTGTTTTGATTAATGTATTTCCATATGCTCTGCCTGGGGCATAAGGGTCTTTATTTGTTGGGCCTTATCTTTTATGTGTGTGAACAACCCTTTTATCATTATCAATCAAAAGCGCCTTTTCATTCAAGACTTTGTGATCCTTGTTTTTCTTATTTTTATTTCCAACAATAAAATGGCAATGTGGTTTATGTTTGTTTGTTTGCATATCATTTAAGCATAAAATCATCATCATTGCAGGTTGCACATTTCAGATACCACCGATTAAAACTCGTCTATGACTCGGTGTGACTTTGACAATCTGATCTTTCAAGCGGAGGGAGAGATTGACGAAAACGAAGACCTGCCTGAAGAGCTTGCCAGATTGTTAAAACAAGAGGAGAAGTTCATCCTGCCTCATCAGGAGGAAGTTGAAGTCGTCAACCTGGGAACAGAAAAGGATAAAAAGGAGGTCAGAGTAGGGGTTGCGCTGCAGAATGATATCAAGCAAAGATTAATTGAGTTACTCCAAGAGTATAAGGATGTTTTTGCTTGGTCATACGAAGATATGCCCGGACTCGACACAAATATTGTAGTTCATCGCCTGCCTTTGCGTGAAGAGTGTCCTCCTGTCAAACAGAAACTGAGAAGAACTAGGCTAGATATAGCAGTGAAGATCAAGGAAGAAGTCCAGAAGCAACTAGATGCTGAATTTCTTGCTGTGACCAACTACCCTCCTTGGGTCGCTAACATCGTGCCCGTGCCTAAGAAGGACAGCAAAGTCAGGATGTGTGTTGACTATAGGGACCTGAATAGAGCGAGCCCAAAAGATGATTTCTCGCTCCCCCATATTGACGTTCTCATTGATAACACCACACAATATTCAATGTTTTCCTTCATGGACGGTTTCTCCGGATATAACCAAATCAAGATGGCACCGGAGGACATGGAGAAGACGACTTTTATCACGCCTTGGGGGACGTTTTGTTATAAAGTAATGCCTTTTGGGTTGAAGAACGCAGGGGCAACTTATCAGCGAGCAATGGTCACTCTCTTTCATGATATGATTCATCATGAGATTGAGGTCTATGTCGATGATATGATTGCGAAATCCCAAATGGAGGAGGATCACCTGGTGAATCTTCTAAAGTTGTTCGAGAGGTTGAGAAAGTTCAAATTGAGGTTGAACCCGAATAAGTTTACTTTCGGCGTACGGTCAGGAAAGCTGTTGGGGTTCGTTGTCAGTGAGAAAGGTATTGAGGTCGATCCTGTGAAGATCAAGGCAATTCAAGAAATGCCAGCACCAAAGACCGAGAAGGAGGTTCGTGGTTTCTTAGGTAGATTGAACTACATCGCAAGGTTCATATCTCACCTCACAGCCACTTGTGAGCCACTGTTTAAGCTATTGAAAAAGGACCAGGCGATTATCCGGAATGAGAATTGCCAGAGAGCGTTTGAGAAGATAAAAGAGTATCTACAAGAACCTCCAATACTGATACCTCCGGTGGCTGGAAGACCGTTGATAATGTACTTAATAGTTCTTGAGAATTCCATGGGTCGTGTTCTTGGTCAGCACGACGAGACTGGAAGAAAAGAGCATGCAATTTACTACTTGAGTAAGAAGTTCACAGACTGTGAATCCAGATACTCAATGTTGGAGAAAACTTGTTGCGCACTCGCTTGGGCCGCCAAACGCCTAAGACAGTATATGCTAAACCACACAACCATGTTAATTTCAAAGATGGATCCTATTAAGTACGTATTCGAAAAGCAAGCACTATCAGGAAGGATTGCTAGATGGCAGATGGTTCTGACAGAATACGACATCCAGTACGTGCCTCAGAAAGCAATTAAAGGTAGTGTCCTGTCAGAATATATCGCAGAGCAACCAGTCGATGACTACCAGCCAATGAAGTTTGATTTTCCTGATGAGGACATTATGTATTTAAAGATGAAGGATTGTGATGAGCCGTTGCCAGACGAAGGTCCAGAGTTGGGTTCCTAGTGGAAATTAATCTTTGACGGTGTTGTTAACTCCTACGGTAGCGGGATTAGGGCAATCATTACGACTCCCCATGGTTCCCATATACCATTCACTGCAAGGCTAACATTCCCATGAACCAACAATGAGGATGAATATGAAGCGTGTATCATGGGTATCGAAGAAGCAATCAATTTAAGGATAAAGAACCTTGATATCTATGGAGATTCAGCTTTGGTGGTAAACCAGATCAAGGGAGAGTGGGAGACCCGCCATCCTAATCTGATCCCTTATATGAATTACGCCAGAAGGTTGCTACCTTTCTTTGACCGAGTAGAGTTTCACCATGTACCGAGGGCAGAAAATCAGATGGCTGATGCCTTGGCTACATTGTCCTCGATGTACAAAGTAAACTTCTGGAATGATGCGCCGAGAATTGTCATCTCACGCCTCGACAAACCGGCTTTTTTTTTGCAATAGAAGAAGCTTCTGATGGTAAACCGTGGTTTTATGACATCCATAACTTTCTCAAGAACCAAGAATATCCGCCTGGGGCATCGGCCCGGGATAAGAAGACCTTGAGAAGATTATCTGGTAACTTCTATCTGAATCCAGACGGTGTACTCTATCGGAGAAACTTTGACTTGGTGCTGCTAAGATGTGTGGACGAAAAAGAAGCAGGTTTGCTTATGGAAGAAGTCCATGAAGGTGCCTTTGGAACACATGCAGGTGGGCATGCCATGTCTTGAAAATTATTAAGGGCGGGCTATTATTGGTTAACTATGGAGTCAGATTGCTTTAAATACGCCAAGAAGTGCCATAAATGCCAGATCTATACCGACAAGATTCATGTGCTACCTTGTCCTTTGAATGTCATGTCATCCCCATGGCCTTTCTCCATGTGGGGCATTGATATGATTGGAAAGATCGAGCCAACCGCATCCAATGGACATCGTTTCATCTTAGTAGCCATCGACTATTTCACCAAATGGGTCGAAGCAGCTTCTTACGCCAATGTCACGAAGCAAGTCGTAGCCCGGTTTATCAAAAGGGACATCATCTGTCGATATGGAATACCCGAGAGGATCATTACTGATAATGGTTCTAATCTGAATAACAAGATGATGAAGGAACTGTGCCAGAATTTCAAAATCGAGCATCACAATTCTTCTCCCTATCGTCCGAAAATGAATGGCGCTGTAGAAGCAGCTAACAAGAACATTAAGAAGATAGTACAGAAGATGGTTGTGACTTATAAGGATTGGCACGAGATGTTGCCTTTTGCTTTGCATGGATATCGCACTTCGGTGCGTACTTCGACTGGGGCAACTCCTTTCTCGTTGGTATATGGCATGGAGGTTGTTCTGCCATTGGAGGTCGAGATCCCATCTTTGAGAGTTCTGGCTGACGTTAAGTTGGATGAAGCAGAATGGGCGAAGAACAGGTTGAATCAACTCAGTTTGATGGACGAGAAGAGGTTGGCGTCTCTTGCATACGGTCGTCTGTATCAGAGCAGGATGAAGAAAGCCTACGATAAGAAAATGTGTCCTCGAAGATTTCAGACAGGCGATCTGGTGTTGAAGCGGATTCTCCCACCACAGAACGATCATAGGGGCAAATGGACTCCCAATTATGAAGGTCCGTATGTTTTAAGGAAGGTCTTCTCTGGAGGAGCCTTGCTACTTTCAACTATGGATGGTGAAGATTTTACGTCCCCTGTGAACGCGGACGCAGTCAAAAGATACTTTGCTTAAAATAGACCCGCTGGAAAGAAAAAGAAAATCCAGGCAAGAATGGGGCATCTCGGGGAACCATAAAAGGATAGGTTCGGGCAAAAATTAGAGATAAAAAAAAATGTAAACCCGCAAAGTTGAAAACCTGAAAGGGCGACTTTGGCAAAAATGGGTATCCCGGTGAATCGAAAACCCGCAAGGGCGGTTCAGGCAAAAGTTAGGGATTTAAAAAGCAAATGACTGCGGCCTGCGCATTGATCTTTAAAGCACAGTGGATTATGGGAGAACTCGAGAAGCAGTCGTTCAAATCAATCTCTTCAGAAGACGAAGCATCGGAAAGGCGTCGAAGTCATGCGAGTCATAGTTGAGTCGTTCTATGGTGGTTGTCTGTACCACATTGCCGACATTTTGATATTCTTGTGCATTTCTGTATATTTCTTACGAAGCTTTCTCATTTCAGGAGTTGTGTCCCATGTAAATTTGCCTATTTACAGGCCATTTATCAATAAAACATACTATCCAGAAAACCTTTTGTTTTGTTTTTACCGTTTTGTTTGCAAAAGACGCCTGATGTTTTTGATAAAACTTTGCATACATAAATTTGTGGGCTTTGCTATCTATAATTGAAACATTGTATTTGCTTGAATAACGTCTTAAATGATAATTGAGATGGTACTTGCTGCATAAAACATACTTGTTTATTTGTTATTTGCAAGAGAACTTTCCTCGAGGCTTCTCCAGAAGTTCCTCATCTAAAGGAAGCGTGCAGTTTAAGTGGGTTCTCACCCTCAGCAGTTTGAAACTTTGACAATCAAAGGATATCCTCAGCAGATCAAGATTGACATCTTCAGCAGAGTAGGATCGTTTCCAGTGAGCGGGTGTGGGTTTATCCCTCAGCAATGGAACGAATTCAGAAATTTGTTTTCCCCATAGAGTTTGAACAACTGGCTCCTTTTCCCCTCAGAGTCTAGGTCATTGACTCATTCCTCAAGCAGAAGTTGTATTTGTTGAGTTTATTGCTCGTTTCCCCAAGCAAAGGTTGATGTTGATTCCCTCATTGTCTAATCCCCAGCAGGGTGGATTTGCTCTTAGCGGAACAATTTTACCCAGAAGTTTGCTCAGAAGACCATCCAGGGTTTGTTTTCCCCAACATTTGTATTAGACGTGTCTAGTCTTTTCCCCGGCGGAATTAATCCTTTCTCTTTGGCATTTATTTTTCTAAAGTGTTTCCTTTGCATTTGCATCATGCATAACATCCTCCCAAACGCGTAGCATTTTCATTTCGTATAGAGCATTACGCCATATCCAAACATATGCATGTAAAACATAAGCCGGGTTGCCACCCCTTTGTTTTCAAGCGTATCTCCAGCAGTTATTAGTATCTTTCTCAATCCTGCATGGTATCCAGACCTCCAGCCAGGTCATTGACAAATGTGTTCATCTTATCGGTCTCCCTAGCGGAGTCTATTTATTCAAGTTCATGTTTCCCCAATGGATTTCTTCACCCAGATGGTGAATCGACGAATGTTCTTCTGAACTTAGGGTTGAGCCGACCTTTGGGTTCGATGATCGCTTTTTAGCAAAATGAAGTGACGGTGAAGTCAAATGATTTTGATAGCTAGCGGCGAAGTTAGATGCTATTAAAAAATTGACGACAAAGTCAGTTTATTAAAAAAATTGACGACGAAGTCAGATTATGAAGAGAATTGACGACGAAGTCAGATTATGAAGTAAATTGACGACGAAGTCAGATTATGAAGAGAATTGACGACGAGTTCAGAGTATGAAGAGAATTGATGGCGAAGTCAGAGTATGAAGAGAGTTGACGGCGAAGTCAGGCCATGTTGGGAATCGACGGTGAAGTCAGATCATAAAGAGAGTTGATGGCGAAGTCAGGTTATGTTGAGAGTTGACGGCGAGGTCGGATTATGTAAAGAATTGACGGCGAAGTCAGATTATGAGAGGAGTTGACGGCGAAGTCAGATTGTGGAGGGGTGACGGAGAAGTCAGGTGTCCTACCAATTTGATGTTAAGGACTGACAGCGAAGTCAGGTGTTTTTCCAAATTTTATGTGGAGAATTGATGGCGAAGTCATATCATGTAGAGGGTTGACGACGACGTCAGAATGGTTTGAGAAATAACGGCGAAGTCAGATGATTTTAATTGACGACGAAGTCAGATTATGTTGTAAGTTGATGGCGAAGTCAGAGGATATGGAGGACTGACAGCGAGATCAGATGTTCTACCAATCAGATGTTTTTACAGATTATGTTGAATATTGACGGTGAGGTCAGATCTCACAGATTTGATGTTGAGTTCCGACGGCGAAGTTAGAATGCTATTAAGAGCTGACGGCAAGGAAAATATTTAAGAGCTAATTCAATGTTGGAATATCTCAAGATCAAGGCTATGCATACATTCATGGGCAATTTGAATATGGTCCAAAACAGCCCCATGCAAGAAGTGGCAATGTGTATCATATTACAAAATAATTTTATTTCACAAAACCAAGGCTATAAGCTTATGTTGATACATCTACACATCAAAAATCAGAATTTGAAAATGATGTCCAAAAGGTAGTGTATTGACTACATGAGTATGTCCAAACAAATCAACCAACCAATGGGTACAAGGGTGAATAGAGAGGTAGAGTGCTGCTGAAGAAAATACAGCAAAAAACATACTAGAAATGGAAGGAAAGTGGGGCTACACCAAAAGGTGGTAAGAAGATATTGCCAAGAATGGAAATTCTGAAAATGGAGAAGTGTGCAAAGGCTGTGGTTTTGGTACAGCAGAAAAAGTGAGTAAGGAGGCTTGGAGGCTGCACAAAAGGACCATTCACTATCATTCATTACACATTCTACACACATTGGAAAACCAGAAAAGAGAGAGATAGACAACACATTTTGGAGATAGAGAGATTGAGAGCAAGAGAAACCTCAAAAAACCAGAAAAATAGGAAGGAAAAAAAACCAAAAAAAAAGAGAGTGATATAGAAGCATAAGAGGACCATTGAGAAGGAGAAGCTTCACAACATAGAGTGAAGAGTGGAGAGCACATCCAACAAAGGTCATTGGAGTACTTGCAAGAAGGATAGAAAGCTCTTGGTATCCATTTCTTCAAACCTTTCTCCCTTTATTCTTTGCTTATATATTCATTTCATTTATTCTCTTGTGTGTTATTGTACTGTGTATATCATGTAAGGTTCTAAGGGGGCCAAGAAACCATTTTAAGAACCAATAGAAAGGAAATAAAACCACAAAAGACAGCAAAAAACAAAAGAAATATTGCATTTTTCGCTTCAGGTCGCGGCGCGACCCATGTTTGCGGCGCGAACATGCAAAAACCAGAATGAAAATTTTCCCAGTTCGCGGCGCGAACACCCTATGCGGCGCAAACATGCAAAAAACAGAATGTTCACTTTTCTCAGTTCGCGGCGCAAACACCCTTCGCGGCGCGAACTGATCAGTTTGTTTATTTTATTTTCTTGTTGTTTTTACCTTAAAAAAGTGCCGTTTTTTTTGCATGTCTCAATTTTTTTTAGCCGACTAACCCCATATGTTTGTATGATTTTAATATATGAATAATGCTATTGTCCTTGTTGATTTTTGATTCCAAAAACTATTCTCAAGAAAACAAACTCTCGATTCTCATCGAGCCATTTTTGACCTTGTAAGTCGATTGCCTTGTGCGTCGCCATCGACCTTGCTCGCTTCACCTCAAACCTTTTTAAGCAATTAAACCCTTGACCCAACGTCAAGCGGATTTTCTCAAACGATTGTTAAGACAATTCACCATATTTAATAAAAGGGTAAAGTTCTCTTTGTATTGAACTAAAGAGAGGGGATTGAGTGTAGACTTCTTTCTTTCCAAGTGTCGAGATGCTCACTGTAGTGTGGATGGTTTTGATACTTGTCTTTCAATATGAAGACGTTTTCATCCACACCTTTTTCTCCTAAAAAACCTCGGCCCCGTACCGAGTGCATTTTCAAAACACTTACAATAAATAAATCGATTCTCTTGGTATTGAACTAAAGAGAGAGGATTGAGTGTAGACTTCTTCCTCTCCGAGTGTTGGGATATTCACTGTAGTGTGGGTGGTTTAGACACTCGCCTTTCAATACGAAGATGCAACTCCTTCCACCTATCTCTTTCCACAACTCCTTTCCGAAACCTTTCTCACCTAAAACCTCGATCCCGCACCGAGTGCATTTTCAAATCCTTTTCATAACAAAAACTTGAATGGTCATGGAGTGGTTAGGCGTAGGCCTTCTCCTATCCCGAGTGCTGACGCTTACCGTAGGGTTCTCTGGTGCAAAAGCACTTACCATTCAAAACCAAAAACACTTTAATAAGAGAATGAAGTTCTCTTTGTATTAAACTAAAGAGAGAGGATTAAGTGTAGACTTCTTCCTCTCCGAGTGTCGAGATGCTCACTGTAGTGTGTGTGGTTTTGATACTCGTCTTTCAATACGAAGACGCTATGTTCGCCACACCCTTTCATAACAAAAAACTTTGAGATAAAGAATTGGGTACTACCCGTAGGGGTTACTATCCGAGGACCTATCTCGCCCCTAAAAAAAACAATTCAACAAATCAAATGTGACATCTTGCCTCGCATGGTGAAAACTTATATTTCGAAAAGGATGTGATACGTCCATTCTACCGTAAACAGGTAATGCCTAAGTCTCCAACGAGCGAGGAGCAATACACCTAACTGCTAGAATGCGTATGGTAGCATCATCCATAAAAACATCAACAAATCGTAGGCCGAACTACGGCTGCTCTGATTCTTTACTTTTTCAAGTAAAGATACGTAGGCACAAGGGCCACAGTCCTTGCCGAGCACATTCCCCCTTATATCTGTAGTTCCCCGAACTACGTCGACTCTGATTTTCTCATATCTGTTGAGAATATGTAGGCCTAGGACCGCGATGTCCTACCGAGTCCGTCCTTTCTCTCTTCTTCCCAGTTACCTCCTTTCCCTATTTCTAACCCTTTTCTCCCTATCTTTTGGAACACTTTTTTTTATAGCATAATATTTAAGCAAATAAATTCACACATTCGACAAGCAAATGGTTCCCATCGAGTACGATGGATGCGAGGGGTGCTAATACCTTCCCCTCGCATAACCGGCTTCCGAACCCGTTCTTGGTCACGAGACCATCTTATCCATTTATTTCTTAAGGTTTTCTCGATATTTTCCTTTCCCCTCATGGGATAAATAAAGTTCGGTGGCGACTCTTCTGTCCTTTCCTTTTCACCTTCCCCGTCGTTGCGCGTATTTTTCGAGTAGCGACACATAGAAACAAACACATTCAACAACTCAATTCAAACTATTCAAACATATTAGAGAATAAGATGTTAATCATCTTAAGCGAGATAAAACTCCTACCCTATAACCATTCAATTAATATGTAGGGACATTGCCTTAGGAGAGATAGAGGCGTACTTGTTGACAATCTGAGTACTTGAGCTCTTCTCTTAAGACGATGCAAAGACTATTTTCCTGCAAAGTTGTGGTGGTTAAAACAAGTAATCTTCCTTAAAATGATAACTCATCTTTTCTCCTAGACCCAATCAATCAACTACCTTTATTCCGTAGGAACTTTGACCACAGTCAAAGAACTCCTCAAACCCTTTTGAGGAACTACAGATACTCTGACTCCACTCCGGTCAGGATATGTAGGCACAAGATGCGATATCTTGTCGAGTATACTTAGAAATAAACCCCTAGGTCTTTTTATCCTTTAAGCAGAAAAACGTTAGCAATAAAACAAACATAAAACAAGAGGTTCCTGTAGAGTACTAAAGAAACTTAGGATGCTAGCACCTTCCCTAAGTTTAACCAACCCCCGAACCTATAAACTCTCTAACCTTTGCCTTTGCATTGCATTGTGGGTATTTCGATCTTTCTCCCTTCCTTTGGACAAATCAAAGTTCGGTTGCAAATGAATTAAGATTCAAGCTCATCAATAGCTTGGTATCCAAATTTCATCGCGACACAAAGTAGTATCTCTAAACACATGAGATTCTTCGGATGGTCGAAGCAGTCCCTTATCCATTAAGGATCTTCGGGATACCAAAGCAGTATCTCTAAACACATGAGATTCTTCGGATGGTCGAACCAGTCCCTTATCCAATAAGGTTCTTTGCGATACCAAAGCAGTATCTCTAAACACATGAGATTCTTCAGGTGATCGAAGCAGTCCCTTATCCAATAAGGTTCTTCGCGATACCAAAGCAATATCTCTAAACACATGAGATTCTTCAGGTGATTGATGCAGTCCCTTATCCAATAAGGTTCTTCGCGATACCAACATAGTATCTATAAACACATGAGATTCTTCGGGTGATCGAAGCAGTCCCTTATCCAATAAGGTTCTTCGCTATACCAAACCAGTATCTCTAAACACATGATATTCTTCGGATGGTTGAAGAAGTCCCTTATCTAATAAGGTTCTTCGCGATACCAAAGCAGTATCTCAAAACACATGAGATTCTTCGGCTGATCGAAGCAACCCCTTATCCAATAAGGTTATTCGCGATACCAATGCAATATCTATAAACACATGAGATTCTTCGGATGATCGAAGCAACCCCTTATCCAATAAGGTTCTTCGTGATACCAAAGCAGTATCTCTAAACACATGAGATTCTTCGGGTGATCGAAGTAGTCCCTTATCCAAAAAGGTTCTTCACGATACCAAAGCAGTATCTCGATCAACACTTGAGATTCTTCAAATTGATGAAGTAGTACCTTATCCATTCAGGTTCTCCACAATGTCAAAGCAGTATCTCAATTAAAACTTGAGATTCTTCGGATTGGCGAAGCATTATCTTATCCAATAAGATTCTTCGGTATGCCAAACCAGCATCTCGATCAAAACTTTAGATTATTCGGGTTGAAAATAAGTATATTATCTGTCGCTACTGCGAAAATCGGCGCCGGCTGACAGAAGAGTCGCCACCGTGCGTTATTTATCCCTCAGAGCGAGAAAGGAAACGCTCGAAGTAAACCTTGCAAAAAACGGGGAAAGGTATGGTCGTCGCAACCAAAACCTGGGTTCGGGAGTCGGTTACGCAAGGGGAAGGTATTAGCACCCCTCACGTCCGTCGTACTCGACGGGATCCACGCTTGCTTGGGTTGTCTAAAGGATGCAAAACAATCTATCTATGGCTTCTAAATCTAAACGGACGGGAATTGACTCGATAGAGCGTCGCACTCTATGCCTACGTATTCTCAAGAGAGAAAGTCAGAGTCAACGTAGTTCGGGACTACAGGAAAAAATTGGCTCGCCAAGACCTCGCGTCTTGTGCCTACGTACTTCCACACTGCATGGAAGATCAGAGCTTTACGTAGTTCAGGCTAACTACGGCTAAACAAACATTCTCACACAGCAGTGAGAAAAACAACTGGTTTCACAGGGTCGGGAACCTATGGGCAAAACTATGGTTTGGTCTCAAATGCACTCGGGAAAGAGAGAAAAAAGGGTATCAATTAGTCGTCAGCGGGAAAGTCTCGATCGCACAGCAGCGAGAGAACAGAAAGTCAGTTGTTAGTGTGCTCGCTAGGATGTCGCATCCTATGCCTACATATTCTCGTCTGGTACGAGAAATCAGAGCAGCTGTAGTTCGGCTACTATCGGGACCACAGCTCAAATCTCGTTTTATTAACATTCTGAAAAATGATTACAATGATTGAATAAATCTCCTAGGAAATACTATTCTATCCTATCCTGAAAAATCGAATGGAAAATAGCCCCCTAACAAGTGGGCTTCTAAACTATCTCTAAAACCGTAAAATAATCTCTATGAAGATATATCCTAAAAGAAAATGCGCTCTAAAAAATATTAAGTCTATACTAATATTTTTTATTCTTTTCCAATCATTTTCTCCTTTTTTCTTTCAACATATTTTTCCATATTTTTCTATGTATTTTTTCACAATATTTTCTCTCCTTTTTCAATATATTTTTCTCTTTATTTTTCTCTATTTTTTTCATATTTTTTCTATATTTTTCTCCTCTTTCTTTTATTGTTTTTCCACTTTTCTTTTCTTTTCTCATTATATTTTCTTTTCTTTTTCTCAATGCACATTTCTCTTATTTTTTCTCATATTTTTCTCCACATATTTCTTCATGTAAAACTTAAGAAAAAATAAAAGAAAATGTACAAGGGGATGGGGTTAGTTACAAAAAGGGGTGTACAAGCTAGTAAAAATAAAGTCTGGGCCCAGCCCACTAAGTGAAACACACACAGGGAGGGGGGTATGCTACTGAAACTGGGAGTGTTGGCAAGAGGTTCGCTGGGCCCAAGGCCCAGCATCCACTCACAAACGCACCAAACAGAGGGAGTAAGGAAAGAAATGGGGGGAGTGTATCAGTAACACAATGGGCCTCGGAGCCCAACCCATAGCCACGTGTCCTCTTCCATTCTCAGCACCAAAAAACCCTAGGGGACTTGTTTTCCCCTTCACTGTTCATCGCCGCCCATCTCCCAATTCTTTCTCCTCTTTCTGATCCTTCTTCTCCCTCGTTCACTTCTCTAATCTCCTCAGACAATCATTCTAAAACCTGCAACCCACTCTTTGATGTTCTTGAGGCAAGCAATCGTCAGTGAAGGCTTGAGCACATTTCTGGAACTTGAAAGTTCTTGGACGTTTGATGATCTCGCTGAAGATCCAGATCTGGATGAAGATCGAAGATCCTGATGAATGCACGGGTAGCTTCTGGAAAATGGTTCTTGCATGAACTCAAAGGTTGGGGTGGAGTATTGCTGAAGCGTGATGAAGGTTTGGGTCTGGAACATTTCTGGATATGGTTTATGTACGCCTTGAAGGTTCCTGCAATGATGATGAACATGGAGGTTCTGAAGATGCTCGTTGAAGATGGTCTTCAAAGATGAACGCAGATCTGGGAACGATGGCTGTTGATGAGTTTCTGAGAATGAAAGAGTTCTTGACGAACACATCTTCACCGTACGAAGCTTCAACCAATTCTGGCAAATAATGGAGTTCATGGATGGCGTTGAAGATCTTCTGCTGAAGTTTTGTTCTGGAGATAATGATCTGAAGTTTGTTGATGATGATGAAGTTTATCCGGTGGTTCTTGATGAAAGAATCTGGAAAGATCGAAGGAGTCTTGAAGTTCCTGAAAACTCTTGCATGTGGATCTGGACGGAGGAAGATGTAAGAGCACAGATTGTGTCTTAGTAATATCTCTATGTTTTGATGATAACATTAATGATAATTTGTATACAAGAATTATACTCTCTAAATTTGTTCTAAACTGTTTTCTACAGGCACAAAAGATTTTAATCTTAAAGAGCAAATTTGATGTGAACAATAAATTCTGAATGGCTCAAGAGCATCTGAAGATTAGAAGAATCTGAAGTATAAGAGCTTAGTCATCAAGATTCTGAAGATACAACACGCTGCATATATTATCAAGAATCTGAATGAAAGAAGACTCTGAGTGAAGAGACTCTGAATGAGAGAAGACTCTGATCTGAGTGAAGACTCTGATCTAAGAGCATGTTACGCTTCAAGCACACAGCTGCACCAGACTCTGATTCAGCAACATCTGAAGAACATCTTAGGCTCTGAAGTTTCCAGAAGATTCTGAAGACTGAAGACTCTGATATTGATTGTTGATCTGAACTATCTGAAGAATTATTTGAAGAAGATTATTTTAATATATCCGTTGGAATATGCCAGCAAATCTTTCCTTAATTGGGATAGACATAAATCTCTGCAAGAATATTATTCCTCTGATACATTCCATATATGGTAAATTCACAGCTCAGCAGACAATTGCTACACCCACATTTTGTGCGCCGTCTCTCTGCTGCAATAGTACAAAGGACAGTACTATTTGATATTGGAAATATCTTCTCCAACGGTATTATATTCTCTCCAATATTCAAGTGGCTATATAAAGGATATCATAGCACTTTCTTCAGTGACGAATTTTGACAAACTTATTCTCAAGCGAAGAAACTCTCAAGCTCTCATATTCTTTATAGTTCATACTTTGTTCTAAACTTAGAGAAATAACACAGTTGTGTTTATAGCTTTCATAGAAGCAATTTATTACTCTTACATTGTATTACATTAATTTGTAAAGGAAGTTTTCCTTAAGAGGATCTAGGTTAGATCAGTAGCTCTTGAGAAGACTAAGAACAGTTGTTCTTAGGTGTTGCTATTTGTAATCAGTTGATTTGAATAGTGGATTAAGTCCTTGTTGAGAAAGGCAAATCACTCTTGAAAAGGGTGGACTGGAGTAGTTGAGTTCAACGAACCAGGATAAAAATACTTGAGTTTTTATCTTTGATTATTTTCTGTCATACTTATTCAACCCCCCTTCTAAGTATTTTCTCACCTTCAGTTGGCATCAGAGCTCCGGTTCTGCGTGTGCATTCACTTAACCGTGACAGATAAAGATCCAGTGAGAAGAATACTCTGTTATTTATTTGGTTGCTAATATGGGTGATATTCCTACATCAAGCAACAAATATGAAGGAGACAGAATCAGCACCAAACCTCCAATGTTTGATGGAGAAAAATTTGATTATTGGAAAGATAGACTTGAAAGTTTTTTCTTGGGGTATGATGCTGATCTCTGGGATTTAGTCATTGATGGATATGAACATCCTACTAAGGATGGCAAAAAGATTGATAGAAAATCAATGACTGAGGAGCAGAAGAAAGAATTCAAGAATCATCACAAAGCCAGAACCATACTTCTTAATGCAATCTCTCATACAGAGTATGAGAAGATTACCAACAGAGACACTGCTCATGATATGTTTGAGTCTCTCAAAATGACTCATGAGGGAAACTCTCAGGTGAAAGAAACAAAGGCTCTGGCGCTGATACAGAAGTATGAAGCGTTCAAGATGGAAGAATCTGAGAACATTGAGACTATGTTTTCCAGATTTCAGATTCTAACAGCTGGGTTGAAAGTTCTGGACAAGGGCTACTCAACATCTGATCATGTCAAGAAGATCATCAGAAGTCTTCCTACCAGATGGAGACCTATGGTGACTGCATTGAAGCTGGCCAAGGATCTGAACAAAATCTCATTAGAAGAACTCATCAGTTCTTTGAGAAGTCATGAGATTGAGCTGGAGGAAGATGAACCCCAGAAGAAAGATAAAGGTAAAACCTTAGCTTTTAAATCTAACAAATCTGTTAAAGCTTTGCAGGTAAATGAAGAAAGCTCTGAGGAATCTTCTTCTGAAGAAGAAGATGAACTATCCATGCTGTCCAGAAGGATCAACAAACTCTGGAAGCACAAAGGGAAGAAGTTCAACAACTTCAGAAGATCTGATCAAAAGAGAGAATCTTCTGGACACAGAAGATCTGGCAAGAAAGAGGTCACTTGCTATGAATGTAAAGAACCTGGACACTACAAGAGTGAATGTCCCAAACTTCAAAAGGAAAAACCCAAAAGGAAGTTTGATAAAAAGAAAAAGGTTCTGATGGCTACATGGGATGACTCAGATGAATCTGAATCATCTTCTGAATCTGAGGAAGAATGTGCAAATGTTGCGCTGATGGCCAACACAAATGATCAAGATGAAGGAACGTCATCATCTGAATCTGAGTCAGAATCAGACTCTGACTCTGAAGAGGTATTTTCTGAACTCTCCAGAGCTGAACTTGTTGAAAGTTTATCTGACATGTTGGAAAGCTACAGCAAGATTAAACTCAAATACAAGAAGCTGAAAAGCAATCTTGAATCTGAGATTGATCTTCTGAGAACAGAACTTGTTGAGCAGAAAGAAATAAATTTAAAACTCAAAAATGATTTAGAAACAACTCAACAAGAATCTGATACTGAAACAGAGTCAAGTGAAAATATTTTAGAAAAATATGACTCCAGTTTTAAAAGATTCCTCACTAAAAGCATAGACAGAAGCAAAATGGCTTCTATGATCTATGGTGTTAGTGGGAACAACAGAAGAGGCATTGGATGTGAATCTTCCTCTGGAAGCAATCCAAAATCTGTTGATAAACTCTTCATCAAGAAGACTCCTCTGTATTCTCATTTTAAGTTTGGTCATCTGAATGATATTAAACATACAAGCTCTGAAAAGAGTACTTATGTGTTTAAGCCAAGGGCTAGCCAGAATAAACACTATGTTGAAAAACAGAAGTTTAGGCAAAACCACAGAACATCTAACCCCAAAGGACCCAAGAAGATCTGGGTACCTAAAAGTAAAATAATACCTGTTGCAGATGTTCTTAGCAGCAAAATCCAGACACCAATCATGGTACCTGGACTCTGGATGCTCACGACATATGACGGGCGAAAGGTCTATGTTCCAAAGCCTGGAACTTAGATCTGGAGGGGACGTGAAATTTGGAGGGAACCAGAAGGGCAAGATCATTGGCTCTGGTACAATAGGTAATGGTAACCTACCCTCTATTTCTAATGTTCTGCTAGTTGAAGGATTGAAACATAATCTATTGTCCATAAGTCAATTAAGTGACAGTGGTTATGATATCATCTTTAATCAAAAATGTTGCAAAGCTGTATGTCAAAAGATAACTAGAGTCTGGATACTCAACAAAAATGACCGGAGCCTGAACGCTCAACGTAATAACCGGAGTCTGGCTAACCAACGAAACTGACCGGAGCCTTGACGCTCAACGTAATAACCGGAGTCTGGGTACCCAACAAAACTGACCGGAGCCTGAACGCTCAACGTAATAACCGGAGTCTAGATACCCAACGAAACTGACGGGAGGTTGAACGCTCAACGTAATAACCGGAGTCTGGATACTTAACGAAAAAGACCGGAGCCTAAACGCTCAACGTAATAACCGCAGTCTGGATACTCAACGAAAATGATCAGAGCCTGAACGCTCAACATAATAACCGGAGTCTGGAAACTCAACAAAAATGACCAGAGCCAGAATGCTCAACGTAATAACCGGAGTGTGGATACTCAACGAAAATGATCGGAGCCTGAACACTCAACGTAATAATCGGACTCTGGATACAAAACGAAACTGACCGGAGATGGAACGCTCAACGTAATAACCGTAGTCTGGATACCCAACAAAACTGACCGGAGCTTGAACGCTCAACGTAATAACCGGAGTCTGGATACCCAACGAAACTAACCGGAGCCTGAATACTCAACGTAATAACCGGAGTCTGGATACCCAACAAAACTGACCGGAGCCTGAACGCTCAACGTGAAAACCGGAGTCTGGATACCGAACGAAACTGACCGGAGCCTGAACGGTCAACATAATAACCACAATCTGGATGCTCAAAGAAAATGATCAGAGCTTGAATGCTCAATGTAATAACTGGAGTCTGGATACTCAACGAAACTGACCTGAGCCTGAATGATCAAAGTAGTAGTCGGAGTTTGGATACCCAACGAAACTGACCGGAGCGTGAACGTTCAACGTAATAACCGGAGTCTAGATACTCAACAAAAATGACCGGAGGCTGAACGCTCAACGTAAAAACCGCAGTCTGGATATTTAACGAAAATGATCACAGCCTAAACGCTCAACATAATAACCGGAGTCTGGATACTTAACAAAAATGACCACAGCCTGAATGCTCAACGTAATAACCTGAGTCTGGATACTCAACAAAAATGACCGAAGCCTGGATACCCAACGAAACTGACCGAAGCCTGAACACTCAACGTAATAACCGGAGTCTGGATACCAAACGAAACTGACCGGAGCCTGAACGCTCAGCGTAATAACCGGAGTCTGGATACCAAACGAAACTGACCGCAGCCTGAACGCTCAACGTAATAACCAGAATCTGGATACTCAACGAAACTAACTGGAGCCTGAACGCTCAACGTAATAACCTGAGTTTGGATACCCAGCGAAACTGACCGGAGCCTGAACTCTCAACGTAATAACCGGAGTCTGGATACTAAACGAAACTGACTGGAGCCTGAACGCTCAACATAATAATCGGAGTCTGGATACCCAACGAAACTGACCGGAGCCTGAACGCTCAACATAATAACCGGAGTCTGGATACCCAATGAAACTGACCAGAGCCTGAATGCTCAACGTAAAAACCGGAGTCTGGATACCCAACAAAACTGACCGGAGCCTGAACGCTCAACGTAATAACCGCAATCTGGATACTCAAAGAAAATGATCAAAGCTTGAACGCTCAATGTAATAACTGGAGTCTGGATACTCAACGAAACTGACCTGAGCCTAAACGATCAACGTAATAACCGGAGTCTGGATACCCAACAAAACTGACCGGAGCCTGAACGCTCAACGTAATAACCCGACTCTGGATACCCAACGAAACTGACCAGAGCCTGAACGCTCAACGTAATAACCGGAGTCTGGATACCCAACGAAACTGACCGGAGCCTGAACGCTCAACATAATAACCGGAGTCTGGATACCCAATGAAACTGACCGGAGCCTGAATGCTCAACGTAATAACCGGAGTCTGGATACCCAACAAAATTGACCAGAGCCTGAACACTCAACGTAAAAACCGGAGTCTGGATACTCAACGAAAATGATCAGAGCCTGAACGCTCAACATAATAACCGGAGTCTGGAAACTCAACAAAAATGACCAGAGCCAGAATGCTCAACGTAATAACCGGAGTGTGGATACTCAACGAAAATGATCGGAGCCTGAACACTCAACGTAATAATCGGACTCTGGATACAAAACGAAACTGACCGGAGATGGAACGCTCAACGTAATAACCGTAGTCTGGATACCCAACAAAACTGACCGGAGCTTGAACGCTCAACGTAATAACCGGAGTCTGGATACCCAACGAAACTAACCGGAGCCTGAATACTCAACGTAATAACCGGAGTCTGGATACCCAACAAAACTGACCGGAGCCTGAACGCTCAACGTGAAAACCGGAGTCTGGATACCGAACGAAACTGACCGGAGCCTGAACGGTCAACATAATAACCACAATCTGGATGCTCAAAGAAAATGATCAGAGCTTGAACGCTCAATGTAATAACTGGAGTCTGGATACTCAACGAAACTGACCTGAGCCTGAATGATCAAAGTAGTAGTCGGAGTTTGGATACCCAACGAAACTGACCGGAGCGTGAACGTTCAACGTAATAACCGGAGTCTAGATACTCAACAAAAATGACCGGAGGCTGAACGCTCAACGTAAAAACCGCAGTCTGGATATTTAACGAAAATGATCACAGCCTAAACGCTCAACATAATAACCGGAGTCTGGATACTTAACAAAAATGACCACAGCCTGAATGCTCAACGTAATAACCTGAGTCTGGATACTCAACAAAAATGACCGAAGCCTGGATACCCAACGAAACTGACCGAAGCCTGAACACTCAACGTAATAACCGGAGTCTGGATACCAAACGAAACTGACCGGAGCCTGAACGCTCAGCGTAATAACCGGAGTCTGGATACCAAACGAAACTGACCGCAGCCTGAACGCTCAACGTAATAACCAGAATCTGGATACTCAACGAAACTAACTGGAGCCTGAACGCTCAACGTAATAACCTGAGTTTGGATACCCAGCGAAACTGACCGGAGCCTGAACTCTCAACGTAATAACCGGAGTCTGGATACTAAACGAAACTGACTGGAGCCTGAATGCTCAACATAATAATCGGAGTCTGGATACCCAACGAAACTGACCGGAGCCTGAACGCTCAACATAATAACCGGAGTCTGGATACCCAATGAAACTGACCAGAGCCTGAATGCTCAACGTAAAAACCGGAGTCTGGATACCCAACAAAACTGACCGGAGCCTGAACGCTCAACGTAATAACCGCAATCTGGATACTCAAAGAAAATGATCAAAGCTTGAACGCTCAATGTAATAACTGGAGTCTGGATACTCAACGAAACTGACCTGAGCCTAAACGATCAACGTAATAACCGGAGTCTGGATACCCAACAAAACTGACCGGAGCCTGAACGCTCAACGTAATAACCCGACTCTGGATACCCAACGAAACTGACCAGAGCCTGAACGCTCAACGTAATAACCGGAGTCTGGATACCCAACGAAACTGACCGGAGCCTGAACGCTCAACATAATAACCGGAGTCTGGATACCCAATGAAACTGACCGGAGCCTGAATGCTCAACGTAATAACCGGAGTCTGGATACCCAACAAAATTGACCAGAGCCTGAACACTCAACGTAAAAACCGGAGTCTGGATACCCAACAAAACTGACCAAAGTCTGAACGCTCAATGTAATAACCGCAATCTAGATACTCAACGAAAATGATCAGAGCTTGAAAGCTCAATGTAATAATTGGGGTCTGGATACTCAACGAAACTAACCTGAGCCTGAACAATCAACGTAATAACCGGACTCTGGATACCCAACGAAACTTACCGGAGCCTGAACGTTCAACGTAATAACCGGAGTTTGGATACTTAACAAAAATGACCAGAGCCGGAACGCTCAACGTAATAACCGCAGTGTGGATACTCAACGAAAATGATCAGAGCCTGAACACTCAACATAATATATGGAGTCTGGATACTCAACAAAAATGACCAGAACCTGAATGCTCAACGTAATAACTAGAGTCTGGATACTCAATGAAAATGACCGGAGCCTGAACGCTAAACGTAATAACCGGACTCTGGATATCCAACGAAACTGACCGGAGCCTGAACGCTCAACGTAATAACCGGAGTCTAGATACCAGACAAAACTGACCGGAGCCTGAACGCTCAACGTAATAACCGGTGTCTGGATACCCAATGAAACTGACCGGAGCCTAAACACTCAACGTAATAACCAGAGTCTGGATACCCAACGAAACTGACCGGAGCCTGAACGCTCAACGTAATAACCGGAGTCTGGATACCAAACGAAACTGACTGGAGCCTGAACTCTCAACATAATAATCGGAGTCTGGATACCCAACGAAACTGACCAGAGCCTGAACGCTCAACATAATAATCGGAGTCTGGATACCCAATGAAACTGACCGGAGCCTGAATGCTCAACGTAATAATCGTAGTCTGGATACCCAACAAAACTGACCAGAGCCTGAACGCTCAACGTAAAAACCGGAGTCTGGATACCCAACAAAACTGGCCGGAGGCTGAACGCTCAACGTAATAACCGCAATCTGGATACTCAACGAAAATGATCAGAGCTTGAACGTTCAATGTAAGAACTGGAGTCTGGATACTCGACGAAACTAACCTGAGCCTGAACGATCAACGTAATAACCGGACTCTGGATACCCAACGAAACTGATCGGAGCCTGAACGCTCAGCGTAATAACCGGAGTCTGGATACCAAACGAAACTGACCGCAGCCTGAACGCTCAACGTAATAACCAGAATCTGGATACTCAACGAAACTAACTGGAGCCTGAACGCTCAACGTAATAACCTGAGTTTGGATACCCAGCGAAACTGACCGGAGCCTGAACGCTCAACGTAATAACCGGAGTCTGGATACAAAACGAAACTGACTGGAGCCTGAACGCTCAACATAATAATCGGAGTCTGGATACCCAACGAAACTGACCGGAGCCTGAACGCTCAACATAATAACCGGAGTCTGGATACCCAATGAAACTGACCAGAGCCTGAATGCTCAACGTAAAAACCGGAAACTGGATACCCAATGAAACTGACCGGAGCCTGAACGCTCAACGTAATAACCGCGATCTGGATACTCAAAGAAAATGATCAGAGCTTGAACGCTCAATGTAATAACTGGAGTCTAGATACTCAACGAAACTGACCTGAGCCTAAACGATCAACGTAATAACCGGAGTCTGGATACCCAACAAAACTGACCAGAGCCTTAACGCTCAACGTAATAACCCGACTCTGGATACCCAACGAAACTGACCGGAGCCTGAAAGCTCAACGTAATAACCGGAGTCTGGATACCCAACGAAACTGACCGGAGCCTGAACACTCAACATAATAACCGGAGTCTGGATACTGAACGAAACTGACCGGAGCCTGAACGCTCAGCGTAATAACCGGAGTCTGGATACCAAACGAAACTGACCGGAGCCTGAATGCACAACGTAATAACCAGAATCTGGATACTAAACGAAACTAACTGGAGCCTGAACGCTCAACGTAATAACCGGTGTTTGGATACCCTATGAAACTAACCGGAGCTGGAACACTCAACCTAATAACCGAAGTCTGGATATCCAAAAAAACTAACCGGAGCCTAAACGCTCAACGTAAAAACCAGAGTCTGGATACCCAGCGAAATTGACCGGAGCCTGAACGCTCAACGTAATAACCGGAATATGGATACCAAACAAAACTGACTGGAGCCTGAATGCTCAACATAATAATCGGAGTCTGGATACCCAATGAAACTGACCGGAGCCTGAATGCTCAACGTAATAACCGGAGTCTGGATACCCAACAAAACTGACCAGAGCCTGAACGCTCAACATAAAAACCGGAGTCTGGATACCAAACAAAACTGACCAGAGTCTGAACGCTCAATGTAATAACCGCAATCTATATACTCAACGAAAATGATAAGAGCTTGAAAGCTCAATGTAATAACTGGGGTCTGGATACTCAACGAAACTAAACTGAGCCTGAACAATCAACGTAATAACCGGACTCTGGATACCCAACGAAACTGACCGGAGCCTGAACGTTCAACGTAATAACCGGAGTTTGGATACTCAACAAAAATGACCAGAGCCTGAACGCTCAACGTAATAACCGCAGTCTGGATACTCAACGAAAATGATCAGAGCCTGAACGCTCAACATAATATATGGAGTCTGGATACTCAACAAAGATGACCAGAACCTGAATGCTCAACGTAATAACTAGAGTCTGGATACTCAATGAAAATGACCGGAGCCTGAACGCTAAACGTAATAACCGGACTCTGGATTTCCAACGAAACTGACCGGAGCCTGAACGCTCAACGTAATAACCGGAGTCTAGATACCCAACAAAACTGACCGGAGCCTGAACGCTCAACGTAATAACCAGAGTCTGCATACCCAACGAAACTGACCGGAGCCTGAACACTCAACGTAATAACCGGAGTCTGGATACCCAACGAAACTGACCGGATCTTGAACGCTCAATGTAAAAACCGCAGTCTGGATATTCAACGAAAATGATCAGAGCCTAAACGCTCAACATAATAACCGGAGTCTGGATACTCAACAAAAATGACCACAACATGAATGCTCAACGTAATAACCTGAGTCTGGATACTCAACTAAAATGACCAGAGCCTGGACGCTCATCGTAATAACCGGACTCTGGATACCCAACGAAACTGATCGGAGCCTAAACGCTCAACATAATAACTGGAGTCTGGATACCCAACGAAGCTGAAGGGAGCCTGAACGTTCAACGTAATAACCGGAGTCTGGATACTCAACGAAAATGACCGGAGCCTGAACGCTCAATGTATTAACCGGAGTCTGGATACCCAACAAAACTGACCGGAGCCTAAACGCTCAACGTAAAAACCGGAGTCTGGATACCCAACGAAACTGACCGGAGACTTAACGCTCAACGTAATTACCGCAATCTAGATACTCAACGAAAATGATCAGAGCTTGAACGCTCAATGTAATAACTGGAGTCTGGATACTCAACGAAACTGACCTGAGCCTGAACGATCAACATGATAACTAGAGTCTGGATACTCAACAAAAATGACCGGAGCCTGAACGCTCAACGTAATAACCGGAGTCTGGATAACCAACGAAACTGACCGGAGCCTTGACGCTCAACGTAATAACCGGAGTCTGGGTACCCAACAAAACTGACCGGAGCCTAAACGCTCAACGTAATAACCGGAGTCTAGATACCCAACGAAACTGACGGGAGGTTGAACGCTCAACGTAATAACCGGAGTCTGGATACTTAACGAAAAAGACCGGAGCCTAAACGCTCAACGTAATAACCGCAGTCTGGATACTGAACGAAAATGATCAGAGCCTGAACGCTCAACATAATAACCGGAGTCTGGAAACTCAACAAAAATGACCAGAGCCAGAATGCTCAACGTAATAACCGGAGTGTGGATACTCAACGAAAATGATCGGAGCCTGAACACTCAACGTAATAATCGGACTCTGGATACAAAACGAAACTGACCGGAGATGGAACGCTCAACGTAATAACCGTAGTCTGGATACCCAACAAAACTGACCGGAGCTTGAACGCTCAACGTAATAACCGGAGTCTGGATACCCAACGAAACTAACCGGAGCCAGAATACTCAACGTAATAACCGGAGTCTGGATACCCAACAAAACTGACCGGAGCCTGAACGCTCAACGTGAAAACCGGAGTCTGGATACCGAACGAAACTGACCGGAGCCTGAACGGTCAACATAATAACCACAATCTGGATGCTCAAAGAAAATGATCAGAGCTTGAACGCTCAATGTAATAACTGGAGTCTGGATACTCAACGAAACTGACCTGAGCCTGAATGATCAAAGTAATAGTCGGAGTTTGGATACCCAACGAAACTGACCGGAGCGTGAACGTTCAACGTAATAACCGGAGTCTAGATACTCAACAAAAATGACCGGAGGCTGAACGCTCAACGTAAAAACCGCAGTCTGGATATTTAACGAAAATGATCACAGCCTAAACGC
The DNA here is from genome assembly GCA_963859935.3 of Lathyrus sativus. Classification (NCBI taxonomy): domain Eukaryota; kingdom Viridiplantae; phylum Streptophyta; class Magnoliopsida; order Fabales; family Fabaceae; genus Lathyrus; species Lathyrus sativus. The sequence goes on from CAWUDS030000755.1 coordinate 24,685, forward strand.
TCAACATAATAACCGGAGTCTGGATACTTAACAAAAATGACCACAGCCTGAATGCTCAACGTAATAACCTGAGTCTGGATACTCAACAAAAATGACCGAAGCCTGGATACCCAACGAAACTGACCGAAGCCTGAACACTCAACGTAATAACCGGAGTCTGGATACCAAACGAAACTGACCGGAGCCTGAACGCTCAGCGTAATAACCGGAGTCTGGATACCAAACGAAACTGACCGCAGCCTGAACGCTCAACGTAATAACCAGAATCTGGATACTCAACGAAACTAACTGGAGCCTGAACGCTCAACGTAATAACCTGAGTTTGGATACCCAGCGAAACTGACCGGAGCCTGAACTCTCAACGTAATAACCGGAGTCTGGATACTAAACGAAACTGACTGGAGCCTGAACGCTCAACATAATAATCGGAGTCTGGATACCCAACGAAACTGACCGGAGCCTGAACGCTCAACATAATAACCGGAGTCTGGATACCCAATGAAACTGACCAGAGCCTGAATGCTCAACGTAAAAACCGGAGTCTGGATACCCAACAAAACTGACCGGAGCCTGAACGCTCAACGTAATAACCGCAATCTGGATACTCAAAGAAAATGATCAAAGCTTGAACGCTCAATGTAATAACTGGAGTCTGGATACTCAACGAAACTGACCTGAGCCTAAACGATCAACGTAATAACCGGAGTCTGGATACCCAACAAAACTGACCGGAGCCTGAACGCTCAACGTAATAACCCGACTCTGGATACCCAACGAAACTGACCAGAGCCTGAACGCTCAACGTAATAACCGGAGTCTGGATACCCAACGAAACTGACCGGAGCCTGAACGCTCAACATAATAACCGGAGTCTGGATACCCAATGAAACTGACCGGAGCCTGAATGCTCAACGTAATAACCGGAGTCTGGATACCCAACAAAATTGACCAGAGCCTGAACACTCAACGTAAAAACCGGAGTCTGGATACCCAACAAAACTGACCAAAGTCTGAACGCTCAATGTAATAACCGCAATCTAGATACTCAACGAAAATGATCAGAGCTTGAAAGCTCAATGTAATAATTGGGGTCTGGATACTCAACGAAACTAACCTGAGCCTGAACAATCAACGTAATAACCGGACTCTGGATACCCAACGAAACTTACCGGAGCCTGAACGTTCAACGTAATAACCGGAGTTTGGATACTTAACAAAAATGACCAGAGCCTGAACGCTCAACGTAATAACCGCAGTGTGGATACTCAACGAAAATGATCAGAGCCTGAACACTCAACATAATATATGGAGTCTGGATACTCAACAAAAATGACCAGAACCTGAATGCTCAACGTAATAACTAGAGTCTGGATACTCAATGAAAATGACCGGAGCCTGAACGCTAAACGTAATAACCGGACTCTGGATATCCAACGAAACTGACCGGAGCCTGAACGCTCAACGTAATAACCGGAGTCTAGATACCCAACAAAACTGACCGGAGCCTGAACGCTCAACGTAATAACCGGTGTCTGGATACCCAATGAAACTGACCGGAGCCTAAACACTCAACGTAATAACCAGAGTCTGGATACCCAACGAAACTGACCGGAGCCTGAACGCTCAACGTAATAACCGGAGTCTGGATACCAAACGAAACTGACTGGAGCCTGAACTCTCAACATAATAATCGGAGTCTGGATACCCAACGAAACTGACCAGAGCCTGAACGCTCAACATAATAATCGGAGTCTGGATACCCAATGAAACTGACCGGAGCCTGAATGCTCAACGTAATAATCGTAGTCTGGATACCCAACAAAACTGACCAGAGCCTGAACGCTCAACGTAAAAACCGGAGTCTGGATACCCAACAAAACTGGCCGGAGGCTGAACGCTCAACGTAATAACCGCAATCTGGATACTCAACGAAAATGATCAGAGCTTGAACGTTCAATGTAAGAACTGGAGTCTGGATACTCGACGAAACTAACCTGAGCCTGAACGATCAACGTAATAACCGGACTCTGGATACCCAACGAAACTGATCGGAGCCTGAACGTTCAACGTAATAACCGGAGTTTGGATACTCAACGAAAATGACCAGAGCCTGAATGCTAAAGGTAATAACCGCAGTCTGGATACTTAACGAAAATTATCAGAGCCTAAACGCTCAACATAATAACCGGAGTCTGGATACTCAACAAAAATTACCAGAACCTGAATGCTCAACGTAATAACCTGAGTCTGGATACTCAACGAAAATGACCGGAGCCTGAACGCTCAACGTAATAACCGGACTCTGGATATCCAACGAAACAGACCGGAGCCTGAACGCTCAACGTAATAACCGGAGTCTGGATACCCAATGAAATTGAGCCTGAACGCTCATCGTAATAACCGGAGTCTGGATACCCAACAAAACTGACCGGAGCCTGAATGCTCAACGTAAAAACTGGAGTCTGGATACCCAACGAAACTGACCGGAGCCTGAACGCTCAACGTAATAACCGGAGTCTCGATCTCCAACGAAATTGACCGGAGCCTAAACGCTCAACGTAATAACCAGAGTCTGGATACCAAACGAAATTGACCGGAGCCTGAATGCTCAACGTAATAACCGGAGTCTGGATACCCAATGAAACTGAATGGAGGCTGAATGCTCAACGTAATAACCGGAGTCTGGATACCCAACAAAACTGACCAGAGCCTGAACGCTCAACGTAAAAACCGGAGTCTTGATACCCAACGAAACTGACCGGAGCTTGAACGCTCAATGTAATTACCGCAATCTGGATACTCAACGAAAATGATCAGAGCTTGAACGCTCAATGTAATAACTGGAGTCTAGATACTCAACAAAATTGACCTGAGCCAGAACGATCAACGTAATAACCGGAGTCTGGATACCCAACGAAACTGACCGGAGCCTGAACACTCAACGTAATAACCGGAGTCTGGATACCCAACGAAACTGACCGGAGCCTGAACGCTCAGTGTAATAACCAGAGTCTGGATACCAAACGAAACTGACCGGAGCCTGAAGGCTCAACGTAATAACCAGAATCTAGATAATCAAAGAAACTAACTGGAGCCTGAACGCTCAACGTAATAACCAGAGTTTGGATACCCTATGAAACTGACCGAAGCCTAGACGCTCAACCTAATAACCGGAGTCTGAATATCCAATAAAACTGACCGGAGCCTAAACGCTTAACGTAAAAACCAGAGTCTGGATACCCAACGAAACTGACCGGAGCCTGAACGCTCAACGTAATAACCGGAGTCTGGATACCCAACGAAACTGACCGGAGCCTGAACGCTCAACGTAATAACCGGAGTCTGGATACCAAAGGAAACTGACTGGAGCCTGAATGCTCAACGTAATAATCAGAGTCTGGATACCCAACGAAACTGACCGGAGCATGAACTTTCAACATAATAACCGGAGTCTGGATACCCAATGAAACTTACCGGAGCCTGAATGCTCAACGTAATAACCGGAGTCTGGATACCCAACAAAACTGACCAGAGCCTGAACGCTCAACGTAAAAACCGGAGTCTGGATACCCAACGAAACTGACCAGAGCTTGAACGCTCAACGTAATTACCGCAATCTGGATACTCAACGAAAATGATCAGAGCTTGAACGCTCAATGTAATAAATGGAGTCTGGATACTCAACGAAACTGACCTGAGCCTGAACGATCAACGTAATAACCAGAGTCTGGATACCCAACGAAACTGACCGGAGCCTGAACGTTCAACGTAAAAAACGGAGTCTGGATACCCAACAAAACTGACCGGAGCCTGAACGCTCAACGTAATAACCGGAGTCTGGATACCCAAAGAAACTGACCGGAGCCTGAACACTCAACGTAATAGCCGGAGTCTGGATACCCAACGAAACTGACAGGAGCCTGAACGCTCAGCGTAATAACCAGAGTCTAGATACCAAACGAAACTGACCGGAGCCTGAACGCTCAACGTAATAACCGGAATCTAGATACTCAACGAAACTAACTGGAGCCTGAACGCTCAACGTAATAACCGGAGTTTGGATACCATATGAAACTGACCGGAGCCTGAACGCTCAACCTAATAACTGGAGTCTGGATATCCAACAAAATTGACCGGAGCGTAAACGCTCAACATAAAAATCAGAGTCTGGATACCCAACGAAACAGACCGGAGCCTGAACGCTCAACGTAATAACCGGAGTCTGGATACCCAACGAAACTGACCGGAGCCTGAACGCTCAACGTAATAACCGGAGTCTGGATACCAAAGGAAACTGACTCGAGCCTGAATGCTCAACGTAATAATCGGAGGTTGGATACCCAACGAAACTGACCGGAACCTGAACGCTCAACATAATAACCGGAGTCTGGATACCCAATGAAACTGACTGGAGCTTGAACGCTCAACATAATAACCGGAGTCTGGATAATCAACAAAAATGACTAGAGCTTGAATGGTCAACTTAATAACTAGAGTCTGGATACTCAACGAAGATGACCGGAGCCTGAACGCTCAACGTAATAACCAGAATCTGGATACCCAATGAAACTGACCGGAGCCTGAACGCTCAATTTAATAACCGGAGTCTAGATACCCAACGAAATTGACCGGAGCCTGAACGCTCAGCGTAATAACCGGAGTCTGGATACCAAACGAAACTGACCGGAGCCTGAACGCTCAACGTAATAACCGGAATCTAGATACCCAATGAAGCTGACTGGAGCCTGAATGCTCAACGTAATAACCGGAGTCTGGATACCCTATGAAACTGACCAGAGCCTGAACGCTCAACGTAAAAACCGGAGTCTGGATACCCAACGAAACTGACCGGAGCTTGAACGCTCAATGTAATTACCGCAATCTAGATACTCAACGAAAATGATCAGAGCTTGAACGCTCAATGTAATAACTGGAGTCTGGATACTCAACAAAATTGACCTGAGCCAGAACGATCAACGTAATAACCGGAGTCTGGATACCCAACGAATCTGACCAGAGCTTGGACGTTCAACGTAATAACCGGAGTCTAGATACCCAACAAAACTGACCGGAGGCTGAACGCTCAACGTAATAACCAGAATCTAGATAATCAAAGAAACTAACTGGAGCCTGAACGCTCAACGTAATAACCGGAGTTTGGATACCCTATGAAACTGACCGAAGCCTAGACGCTCAACCTAATAACCGGAGTCTGGATATCCAATAAAACTGACCGGAGCCTAAACGCTTAACGTAAAAACCAGAGTCTGGATACCCAACGAAACTGACCGGAGCCTGAACGCTCAACGTAATAACCGGAGTCTGGATACCCAACGAAACTGACCGGAGCCTGAACGCTCAACGTAATAACCGGAGTCTGGATACCAAAGGAAACTGACTGGAGCCTGAATGCTCAACGTAATAATCAGAGTCTGGATACCCAACGAAACTGACCGGAGCATGAACTTTCAACGTAATAACCAGAGTCTGGATACTCAATGAAACTTACTGGAGCATGAATGCTCAACGTAATAACCGGAGGCTGGATACCCAACAAAACTGACCAGAGCCTGAACGCTCAACGTAAAAACCGGAGTCTGGATACCCAACGAAACTGACCAGAGCTTGAACGCTCAACGTAATTACCGCAATCTGGATACTCAACGAAAATGATCAGAGCTTGAACGCTCAATGTAATAAATGGAGTCTGGATACTCAACGAAACTGACCTGAGCCTGAACGATCAACGTAATAACCGGAGTCTGGATACCCAACGAAACTGACCGGAGCCTGAACGTTCAACGTAATAAACGGAGTCTGGATACCCAACAAAACTGACCGGAGCCTGAACGCTCAACGTAATAACCGGAGTCTGGATACCCAAAGAAACTGACCGGAGCCTGAACACTCAACGTAATAGCCGGAGTCTGGATACCCAACGAAACTGACAGGAGCCTGAACGCTCAGCGTAATAACCAGAGTCTAGATACCAAACGAAACTGACCGGAGCCTGAACGCTCAACGTAATAACCGGAATCTAGATACTCAACGAAACTAACTGGAGCCTGAACGCTCAATGTAATAACCGGAGTTTGGATACCATATGAAACTGACCGGAGCCTGAACGCTCAACCTAATAACTGGAGTCTGGATATCCAACAAAATTGACCGGAGCGTAAACGCTCAACATAAAAATCAGAGTCTGGATACCCAACGAAACAGACCGGAGCCTGAACGCTCAACGTAATAACCGGAGTCTGGATACCCAACGAAACTGACCGGAGCCTGAACGCTCAACGTAATAACCGGAGTCTGGATACCAAAGGAAACTGACTCGAGCCTGAATGCTCAACGTAATAATCGGAGGTTGGATACCCAACGAAACTGACCGGAGCCTGAACGCTCAACATAATAACCGGAGTCTGGATACCCAATGAAACTGACTGGAGCTTGAACGCTCAACATAATAACCGGAGTCTGGATACTCAACAAAAATGACTAGAGCTTGAATGCTCAACGTAATAACTAGAGTCTGGATACTCAACGAAGATGACCGGAGCCTGAACGCTCAACGTAATAACCAGAATCTGGATACCCAATGAAACTGACCGGAGCCTGAACGCTCAATTTAATAACCGGAGTCTAGATACCCAACGAAATTGACCGGAGCCTGAACGCTCAGCGTAATAACCGGAGTCTGGATACCAAACGAAACTGACCGGAGCCTGAACGCTCAACGTAATAACCGGAATCTAGATACCCAATGAAGCTGACTGGAGCCTGAATGCTCAACGTAATAACCGGAGTCTGGATACCCTATGAAACTGACCAGAGCCTGAATGCTCAACGTAAAAACCGGAGTCTGGATACCCAATGAAACTGACCGGAGCTTGAACGCTCAATGTAATTACCGCAATCTAGATACTCAACGAAAATGATCAGAGCTTGAACGCTCAATGTAATAACTGGAGTCTGGATACTCAACAAAATTGACCTGAGCCAGAACGATCAACGTAATAACCGGAGTCTGGATACCCAACGAATCTGACCAGAGCTTGGACGTTCAACGTAATAACCGGAGTCTAGATACCCAACAAAACTGACCGGAGGCTGAACGCTCAACGTAATAACCAGAGTCTGGATACCCAACGAAACTGACCGGAGCCTGAACACTCAACGTAATAACCAGAGTCTGGATACCCAACGAAACTGACCTGAGCCTGAACGCTCAGCGTAATAACCGGAGTCTGGATACCAAACGAAATTGACCGGAGCCTGAACGCTCAACGTAATAACCAGAATCTGGATAATCAACGAAACTAACTGGAGCCTGAACGCTCAACGTAATAATCGGAGTTTGGATACCCAACGAAACTGACCGGAGCCTGAACGCTCAACGTAATAACCGGAGTCTGGATACCAAAGGAAACTGACTGGAGCCTGAATGCTCAACGTAATAATCGGAGTCTGGATACCCAACGAAACTGACCGGAGCATGAACTTTCAACGTAATAACCGGAGTCTGGATACCCAATGAAACTTACTGGAGCCTGAATGCTCAACGTAATAACCGGAGGCTGGATACCCAACAAAACTGACCAGAGCCTGAACGCTCAACGTAAAAACCGGAGTCTGGATACCCAACGAAACTGATCAGAGCTTGAACGCTCAACATAATTACCGCAATCTGGATACTCAACGAAAATGATCAGAGCTTGAACGCTCAATGTAATAAATGGAGTCTGGATACTCAACGAAACTGACCTGAGCCTGAACGATCAACAAAATAACCGGAGTCTGGATACCCAACGAAACTGACCGGAGCCTGAACGTTCAACGTAATAACCGGAGTCTGGATACCCAACAAAACTGACCGGAGCCTGAACGCTCAACGTAATAACCGGAGTCTGGATACCCAAAGAAACTGACCGGAGCCTGAACACTCAACATAATAGCCGGAGTCTGGATACCTAACGAAACTGACAGGAGCCTGAACGCTCAGTGTAATAACCAGAGTCTAGATACCAAACGAAACTGACCGGAGCCTGAACGCTCAACGTAATAACCGGAATCTAGATACTCAACGAAACTAACTGGAGCCTGAACGCTCAACGTAATAACCGGAGTTTGGATACCCTATGAAACTGACCGGAGCCTGAACGCTCAACCTAATAACTGGAGTCTGGATATCCAACAAAATTGACCGGAGCGTAAACGCTCAACATAAAAATCAGAGTCTGGATACCCAACGAAACATACCGGAGCCTGAACGCTCAACGTAATCACCGGAGTCTGGATACCCAACGAAACTGACCGGAGCCTGAACGCTCAACGTAATAACCGGAGTATGGATACCAAAGGAAACTATCTCGAGCCTGAATGCTCAACGTAATAATCGGAGGCTGGATACCCAACGAAACTGACCGGAGCCTGAACGCTCAACATAATAACCGGAGTCTGGATACCCAATGAAACTGACCGGAGCTTGAACGCTCAACATAATAACCGGAGTCTGGATACTCAACAAAAATGACTAGAGCTTGAATGCTCAACGTAATAACTAGAGTCTGGATACTCAACGAAGAGGACTGGAGCATGAACGCTCAACGTAATAACCGGAATCTGGATACACAATGAAACTGACCGGAGCCTGAACGCTCAATTTAATAACCGGAGTCTAGATACCCAACGAAATTGACCGGAGCCTGAACGCTCAGCGTAATAACCGGAGTCTAGATACCAAACGAAATTGACCGGAGCCTGAATGCTCAACGTAATAACCGGAATCTAGATACCCAATGAAGCTGATTGGAGCCTGAATGCTCAACGTAATAACCGGAGTCTGGATACCCTATGAAACTGACCAGAGCCTGAACGCTCAACGTAAAAACCGGAGTCTGGATACCCAACGAAACTGACCGGAGCTTGAACGCTCAATGTAATTACCGCAATCTAGATACTCAACGAAAATGATCAGAGCTTGAACGCTCAATGTAATAACTGGAGTCTGGATACTCAACAAAATTGACCTGAGCCAGAACGATCAACGTAATAACCGGAGTCTGGATACCCAACGAAACTGACCAGAGCCTGAACGTTCAACGTAATAACCGGAGTCTAGATACCCAACAAAACTGACCGGAGGCTGAACGCTCAACGTAATAACCGGAGTCTGGATACCCAACGAAACTGACCGGAGCCTGAACACTCAACGTAATAACCGGAGTCTGGATACCCAACGAAACTGACCTGAGCCTGAACGCTCAGCGTAATAACCAGAGTCTGGATACCAAACGAAATTGATCGGGGCCTGAACGCTCAACGTAATAACCAGAATCTGGATAATCAACGAAACTAACTGGAGCCTGAACGCTCAACGTAATAACCAGAGTTTAGATACCCTATGAAACTGACCGGAGCCTGAACGCTCAACCTAATAACCGGAGTCTAGATATCCAACAAAACTGAACGGAGCCTAAACGCTCAACGTAAAAACCAGATTCTGGATACCCAACGAAACTGACCGGAGCCTGAACGCTCAACGTAATAACCGGAGTCTGGATACCAAAGGAAACTGACTGGAGCCTGAACGCTCATCGTAATAATCGGAGTCTGGATACCAAAGGAAACTGACTGGAGCCTGAACGCTCAACGTAATAATCGGAGTCTGGATACCCAACGAAACTGACCGGAGCCTGAACGCTCAACGTAATAACCAGAGTCTGGATACCCAATGAAACTGGCTGGAGCCTGAATGCTCAACGTAATAACCAGATATTGGATACCCAACAAAACTGACCAGAGCCTGAACGCTCAACGTAAAAACCGAAGTCTGGATACCCAACGAAACTGACCGGAGCTTGAACGCTCAACGTAATTACCGCAATCTGGATACTCAACGAAAATGATCAGAGCTTGAACGCTCAATGTAATAACTGGAGTCTGGATACTCAACAAAACTTACCGGAGCCTGAACGCTCAACGTAATAACCGGAGTCTGGATACCCAACGAAACTGACCGGAGCCTGAACACTCAACATAATAACCGGAGTCTGGATACCCAACGAAACTGACCGGAGCCTGAACACTCAGCGTAATAACCGGAGTCTGGATACCAAACAAAACTGACCGGAGCCTGAACGCTCAACGTAATAACCGGAATCTAGATACTCAACGAAACTAACTGGAGCCTGAACGCTCAACGTAATAACCGGAGTTTGGATACCCTATGAAACTGACCGGAGCCTGAACGCTTAACCAAATAACCGGAGTCTGGATATCCAACAAAACTGACCAGAGCCTAAACGCTCAACGTAAAAACCAGAGTCTGGATACCCAACGAAACTGACTGGAGCCTGAACGCTCAACGTAATAACCGGAGTCTGGTTACCCAACGAAACTGACCGGAGCCTGAACGCTCAACGTAATAACCGGAGTCTGGATACCAAAGGAAACTGACTAGAGACTGAACGCTCAACGTAATAATCAGAGTCTAGATACCCAACGAAACTGACCGGAGCCTGAACGCTCAACATAATAACCGGAGTCTGGATACCCAATGAAACTGACCGGAGCCTGAATGCTCAACATAATAACCGGAGTCTGGATACTTAACAAAAATGACTAGAGCCTGAATGCTCAACGTAATAACTAGAGTCTGGATACTCAACAAAGATGACCGGAGCCTGAACGCTCAACGTAATAACCGGAATCTGGATACCCAACGAAACTGACCGGAGCCTGAACGCTCAACGTAATAACCGGAGTCTGGATACCCAACGAAACTGACCGGAGCCTGAACGCTCAGCGTAATAACCAGAGTCTGGATACCAAACGAAATTGACCGGGGCCTGAACGCTCAACGTAATAACCAGAATCTGGATAATCAACGAAACTAACTGGAGCCTGAACGCTCAACGTAATAACCAGAGTTTAGATACCCAATGAAACTGACCGGAGCCTGAACGCTCAACCTAATAACCGGAGTCTAGATATCCAACAAAACTGAACGGAGCCTAAACGCTCAACGTAAAAACCAGATTCTGGATACCCAACGAAACTGACCGGAGCCTGAACGCTCAACGTAATAACCGGAGTCTGGATACCAAAGGAAACTGACTGGAGCCTGAACGCTCATCGTAATAATCGGAGTCTGGATACCAAAGGAAACTGACTGGAGCCTGAACGCTCAACGTAATAATCGGAGTCTGGATACCCAACGAAACTGACCGGAGCCTGAACGCTCAACGTAATAACCAGAGTCTGGATACCCAATGAAACTGGCTGGAGCCTGAATACTCAACGTAATAACCGGATATTGGATACCCAACAAAACTGACCAGAGCCTGAACGCTCAACGTAAAAACCGAAGTCTGGATACCCAACGAAACTGACCGGAGCTTGAACGCTCAACGTAATTACCGCAATCTGGATACTCAACGAAAATGATCAGAGCTTGAACGCTCAATGTAATAACTGGAGTCTGGATACTCAACAAAACTTACCGGAGCCTGAACGCTCAACGTAATAACCGGAGTCTGGATACCCAACGAAACTGACCGGAGCCTGAACACTTAACATAATAACCGGAGTCTGGATACCCAACGAAACTGACCGGAGCCTGAACACTCAGCGTAATAACCGGAGTCTGGATACCAAACAAAACTGACCGGAGCCTGAACGCTCAACGTAATAACCGGAATCTAGATACTCAACGAAACTAACTGGAGCCTGAACGCTCAACGTAATAACCGGAGTTTGGATACCCTATGAAACTGACCGGAGCCTGAACGCTCAACCAAATAACCGGAGTCTGGATATCCAACAAAACTGACCAGAGCCTAAACGCTCAACGTAAAAACCAGAGTCTGGATACCCAACGAAACTGACTGGAGCCTGAACGCTCAACGTAATAACCAGAGTCTGGTTACCCAACGAAACTGACCGGAGCCTGAACGCTCAACGTAATAACCGGAGTCTGGATACCAAAGGAAACTGACTAGAGACTGAACGCTCAACGTAATAATCAGAGTCTAGATACCCAATGAAACTGACCGGAGCCTGAACGCTCAACATAATAACCGGAGTCTGGATACCCAATGAAACTGACCGGAGCCTGAATGCTCAACATAATAACCGGAGTCTGGATACTTAACAAAAATGACTAGAGCCTGAATGCTCAACGTAATAACTAGAGTCTGGATACTCAACGAAGATGACCGGAGCCTGAACGCTCAACGTAATAACCGGAATCTGGATACCCAACGAAACTGACCGGAGCCTGAACGCTCAACGTAATAACCGGAGTCTGGATACCCAACGAAACTGACCGGAGCCTGAACGCTCAACGTAATAACCAGAGTCTGGATACCCAACGAAACTGACCGGAGCCTGAACGCTCAACGTAATAACCGGAGTCTGGATACCCAACGAAATTGACCGGAGCCTAAATGCTCAATGTAATAACTGGAGTCTGGATACCAAACGAAACTGACCGGAGCCTGAACGCTCAACGTAATAACCGGAGTCTGGATACCCAACGAAACTGAATGGAGCCTGAACGCTTAATGTAATAACCGGAGTCTGGATACTCAACGAAAATGACCGGAGCCTGAACGCTCAACGTAATAACCGGACTCTGGATACCAAATGAAACTGACCGGAGCCTGAACGCTCAACGTAATAACCGGAGTCTGGATACCCAACAAAACTGACCGGAGCCTGAACGTTCAACGTAAAAACCGGAGTCTGGATACCCAACGAAACTGACAGGAGCCTGAACGATCAACGTAATAACCGGAGTCTGGATACCCAACGAAACTGACCGGAGCCTAAACGCTCAACGTAATAACCGGAGTCTGGATACCAAACAAAACTGACCGGAGCCTGAACGCTCAACGTAATAACCGGAGTCTGGATACCCAACGAAACTGAATGGAGCCTGAACGCTCAACATAATAACTGGAGTCTGGATACTCAACGAAAATGACCGGAGCCTGAACGCTTAATGTAATAACCGGAATCTGGATACCCAACGAAACTGACTGGAGCTTGAACGCTCAACGTAATTACTGCAATCTGGATACTCAACGAAAATGATCAGAGCTTGAATGCTCAATGTAATAACTGGAGTTTGGATACTCAACGAAACTGACCTGAGCCTGAACGATCAACGTAATAACCGGAGTCTGGATACCCAACGAAATTGACCGGATCCTGAACGTTCAACGTAATAACCGGAGTCTGGATAACCAACAAAACTGACCGGAGCCTGAACGCTCAACCTAAAAACCGGAGTCTGGATACCCAACGAAACTGACTGGAGCCTGAACGCTCAACGTAATTACCGGAGTCTGGATACTCAACGAAAATAACCGGAGCCTGAACCCTCAACGTAATAACCAGACTCTGGATACCAAATGAAATTGACCGGAGCCTGAATGTTCAACGTAATAACCAGAGTCTGGATACCCAACAAAACTGACCGAAGCCTGAACGCTCATCGTAAAAACCGGAGTCTGGATACCCAACGAAACTGACTGGAGCCTGAACGCTCAACGTAATAACCGGAGTTTGGATACCCAACAAAACTGACCGGAGCCTAAACGCTCAACGTAATAACCGGAGTCTGGATACCAAACGAAACTGACCGGAGCCTGAACGCTCAACGTAATAACCGGAGTCTGGATACCCAACGAAACTGACCGGAGCCTGAACGCTCAACGTAATAACCGGAGTCTGGATACCCAATGAAACTGACCGGAGCCTGAACGCTCAATGTAATAACCGGAGTCTGGATACCCAACGAAACTGACCGGAGCTTGAACGCTCAACGTAATTACTGCAATCTGGATACTCAACGAAAATGATCAGAGCTTGAACGCTCAATGTAATAACTGGAGTTTGGATACTCAACGAAACTGACCTGAGCCTGAACGATCAACGTAATAACCGGAGTCTGGATACCCAACGAAAATGACCGGAGCCTGAACCCTAAACGTAATAACCGGACTCTGGATACCAAATGAAATTGACCGGAGCCTGAACGTTCAACGTAATAACCGGAGTCTGGATACCCAACAAAACTGACCGGAGCCTGAACGCTCAACGTAAAAACCGGTGTCTGGATACCCAATGAAACAGACTGGAGCCTGAACGCTCAACGTAATAACCGGAGTCTGGATACCCAACGAAACTGACCGGAGCCTAAATGCTCAACGTAATAACCGAAGTCTAGATACCAAACAAAACTGACCGGAGCCTGAACGCTCAACGTAATAACCGGAGTCTGGATACCCAACGAAACTGAATGGAGCCTGAACGCTCAACGTAATAACCGGAGTCTGGATACTCAACGAAAATGACCGGAGCCTGAACGCTCAACGTAATAACCGGACTCTGGATACCAAATGAAACTGACCGGAGCCTGAACGCTCAACGTAATAACCGGAGTCTGGATACCCAACAAAACTGACCGGAGCCTGAACGTTCAACGTAAAAACCGGAGTCTGGATACCCAACGAAACTGACCGGAGCCTGAACGCTCAACATAATAACCGGAGTCTGGATACCCAACGAAACTGACCGGAGCCTAAACGCTCAACGTAATAACCGGAGTCTGGATACCAAACGAAACTGACCGGAGCCTGAACGCTCAACGTAATAACCGGAGTCTGGATACACAACAAAACTGAATGGAGCCTGAACGCTCAACATAATAACCGGAGTCTGGATACTCAACGAAAATGACCGGAGCCTGAACGCTCAATGTAATAACCTGAATCTGGATACCCAACGAAAATGACCGGAGCCTGAACGCTCAACGTAATTACTGCAATCTGGATACTCAACGAAAATGATCAGAGCTTGAACGCTCAATGTAATAACTGGAGTTTGGAAACTCAACGAAACTGACCTGAGCCTGAACGATCAACGTAATAACCGGAGTCTGGATACCCAACGAAACTGACCGGAGCCTGAACGTTCAACGTAATAACCGGAGTCTGGATAACCAAAAAAACTGACCGGAGCCTGAACGCTCAACGTAAAAATCGGAGTCTGGATACCCAACGAAACTCACTGGAGCCTGAATGCTCAACATAATAACCGGAGTCTGGATACCCAATGAAACTGACCGGAGCCTGAATGCTCAACATAATAACCGGAGTCTGGATACTTAACAAAAATAACTAGAGCCTGAATGCTCAACGTAATAACTAGAGTCTGGATACTCAACGAAGATGATCGGAGCCTGAACGCTCAACGTAATAACCGGAATCTGGATACCCAACAAAACTGACCGGAGCCTGAACGCTCAACGTAATAACCGGAGTCTGGATACCCAACGAAACTGACCGGAGCCTGAACGCTCAACGTAATAACCGGAGTCTGGATACCCAATGAAACTGACCGGAGCCTGAACGCTCAATGTAATAACCGGAGTCTGGATACCCAACAAAACTGACCGGAGCCTGAACGCTCAACGTAAAAACCAGAGTCTGGATACCCAACGAAACTGACCGAAGCCTGAACGCTCAACGTAATAACCGGAGTCTGGATACCCAACGAAATTGACCGGAGCCTGAATGCTCAACGTTATAACTGGAGTCTGGATACCAAACGAAACTGACCGGAGCCTGAACGCTCAATGTAATAACAGGAGTCTGGATACCCAACGAAACTGAATGGAGCCTGAACGCTCAACGTAATAACCGGAGTCTGGATACTCAAAGAAAATGACCGGAGCCTAAACCCTCAACGTAATAACCGGACTCTGGATACCAAATGAAATTGACCGGAGCCTGAACGTTCAACGTAATAACCGGAGTCTGGATACCCAACAAAACTGACCGGAGCCTGAACGCTCAACGTAAAAACCGGAGTCTGGATACCCAACGAAACAGACTGGAGCCTGAACGCTCAACGTAATAACCGGAGTCTGGATACCCAACGAAACTGACCGGAGCCTAAATGCTCAACGTAATAACCGGAGTCTAGATACCAAACGAAACTGACCGGAGCCTGAACGCTCAACGTAATAACCGGAGTCTGGATACCCAACGAAACTGAATGGAGCCTGAACGCTCAACGTAATAACCGGAGTCTGGATACTCAACGAAAATGACCGGAGCCTGAACGCTCAACGTAATAACCGGACTCTGGATACCAAATGAAACTGACCGGAGCCTGAACGCTCAACGTAATAACCGGAGTCTGGATACCCATTAAAACTGACCGGAGCCTCAACGTTCAACGTAAAAACCGGAGTCTGGATACCCAACGAAACTGACCGGAGCTTGAACGCTCAACGTAATAACCGGAGTCTGGATACCCAACGAAATTGACCGGAGCCTAAACGCTCAACGTAATAACCGAAGTCTGGATACCAAACGAAACTGACCGGAGCCTGAACGCTCAACGTAATAACCGGAGTCTGGATACCCAACGAAACTGAATGGAGCCTGAACGCTCAACATAA
This sequence comes from Lathyrus sativus, assembly GCA_963859935.3. NCBI lineage: Eukaryota > Viridiplantae > Streptophyta > Magnoliopsida > Fabales > Fabaceae > Lathyrus > Lathyrus sativus. The sequence goes on from CAWUDS030000755.1 coordinate 41,162, forward strand.
TAACCGGAGTCTAGATACTCAACGAAAATGACCGGAGCCTGAACGCTCAATGTAATAACCGGAATCTGGATACCCAACGAAACTGACCGGAGCTTGAACGCTCAACGTAATTACTGCAATCTGGATACTCAACGAAAATGATCAGAGCTTGAACGCTCAATGTAATAACTGGAGTTTGGATACTCAACGAAACTGACCTGAGCCTGAACGATCAACGTAATAACCGGAGTCTGGATACCCAACGAAACTGACCGGAGCCTGAACGTTCAACGTAATAACCGGAGTCTGGATAACCAAAAAAACTGACCGGAGCCTGAACGCTCAACGTAAAAACCGGAGTCTAGATACCCAACGAAACTGACTGGAGCCTGAACGCTCAACGTAATAACCGGAGTCTGGATACTCAACGAAAATGACCGGAGCCTGAACCCTCAACGTAATAACCAGACTCTGGATACCAAATGAAATTGACCGGAGCCTGAACGTTCAACGTAATAACCAGAGTCTGGATACCCAACAAAACTGACCGGAGCCTGAACGCTCAACGTAAAAACCGGAGTCTGGATACCCAACGAAACTGACTGGAGCCTGAACGCTCAACGTAATAACCGGAGTCTGGATACCCAACAAAACTGACCGGAGCCTAAACGATCAATGTCATAACCGGAGTCTGGATACCAAACGAAACTGACCAGAGCCTGAACGCTCAACGTAATAACCGGAGTCTGGATACCCAACGAAACTGAATGGAGCCTGAACGCTCAACGTAATAACCGGAGTCTGGATACTCAACGAAAATGACCGGAGCCTGAACGCTCAATGTAATAACCGGAGTCTGGATACCCAACGAAACTGACCGGAGCTTGAACGCTCAACGAAATTACTGCAATCTAGATACTCAACGAAAATGATCAGAGCTTGAACGCTCAATGTAATAACTGGAGTTTGGATACTCAACGAAACTGACCTGAGCCTGAACGATCAACGTAATAACCGGAGTCTGGATACCCAACGAAACTGACCGGAGCCTGAACCCTCAACGTAATAACCGGGCTCTGGATACCAAATGAAATTGACCGGAGCCTGAACGTTCAACGTAATAACCGGAGTCTGGATACCCAACAAAACTGACCGGAGCCTGAACGCTCAACGTAAAAACCGGCGTCTGGATACCCAACGAAACAGACTGGAGCCTGAATGCTCAACGTAATAACCAGAGTCTGGATACCCAACGAAACTGAACGGAGCCTAAATGCTCAACGTAATAACCGGAGTCTAGATACCAAACGAAACTGAACGGAGCCTGAACGCTCAATGTAATAACCGGAGTCTGGATACCCAACGAAACTGAATGGAGCCTGAACGCTCAACGTAATAACCGGAGTCTGGATACTCAACGAAAATGACCGGAGCCTGAACGCTCAACTTAATAACCGGACTCTGGATACCAAATGAAACTGACCGGAGCCTGAACGCTCAACTAAATAACCGGAGTCTGGATACCCAACAAAACTGACCGAAGCCTGAATGTTCAACGTAAAAACCGGAGTCTGGATACCCAACGAAAATGACCGGAGCCTAAACGCTCAACGTAATAACCGGAGTCTGGATACCAAACGAAACTGACCGGAGCCTGAACGCTCAACGTAATAACCGGAGTCTGGATACCCAACGAAACTGAATGGAGCCTGAATGCTCAACATAATAACCGGAGTCTGGATACTCAACGAAAATGACCGGAGCCTGAACGCTCAATGTAATAACCGAAATCTGGATACCCAACAAAACTGACCGGAGCATGAATGCTCAACGTAATTACTGCAATCTGGATACTCAACGAAAATGATCAGAGCTTGAACGCTCAATGTAATAACTAGAGTTTGGATACTCAACGAAACTGACCTGAGCCTGAACTATCAACGTAATAACCGGAGTCTGGATACCCAACAAACCTGACCGGAGCCTGAACGCTCAACGTAAAAACCAGAGTCTGGATACCCAACGAAACTGACCGGAGCCTGAACGCTCAACGTAATAACCGGAGTCTGGATACCCAACGAAATTGACCGAAGCCTGAATGCTCAACATTATAAATGGAGTTTGGATACCAAACGAAACTGACCAGAGCCTGAACGCTAAACGTAATAACCGGAGTCTGGATACCCAACGAAACTGAATGGAGCCTGAACGCTCAACGTAATAACCGGAGTCTGGATACTCAACGAAAATGACCGGAGCCTGAACCCTCAACGTAATAACCAGACTCTGGATACCAAATGAAATTGACCGGAGCCTGAACGTTCAACGTAATAACCAGAGTCTGGATACCCAACAAAACTGACCGGAGCCTGAACGCTCAACGTAAAAACCGGAGTCTGGATACCCAACGAAACTGACTGGAGCCTGAACGCTCAACGTAATAACCGGAGTCTGGATACCCAACAAAACTGACCGGAGCCTAAACGATCAATGTCATAACCGGAGTCTGGATACCAAACGAAACTGACCAGAGCCTGAACGCTCAACGTAATAACCGGAGTCTGGATACCCAACGAAACTGAATGGAGCCTGAACGCTCAACGTAATAACCGGAGTCTGGATACTCAACGAAAATGACCGGAGCCTGAACGCTCAATGTAATAACCGGAGTCTGGATACCCAACGAAACTGACCGGAGCTTGAACGCTCAACGAAATTACTGCAATCTAGATACTCAACGAAAATGATCAGAGCTTGAACGCTCAATGTAATAACTGGAGTTTGGATACTCAACGAAACTGACCTGAGCCTGAACGATCAACGTAATAACCGGAGTCTGGATACCCAACGAAACTGACCGGAGCCTGAACCCTCAACGTAATAACCGGGCTCTGGATACCAAATGAAATTGACCGGAGCCTGAACGTTCAACGTAATAACCGGAGTCTGGATACCCAACAAAACTGACCGGAGCCTGAACGCTCAACGTAAAAACCGGCGTCTGGATACCCAACGAAACAGACTGGAGCCTGAATGCTCAACGTAATAACCAGAGTCTGGATACCCAACGAAACTGAACGGAGTCTAAATGCTCAACGTAATAACCGGAGTCTAGATACCAAACGAAACTGAACGGAGCCTGAACGCTCAATGTAATAACCGGAGTCTGGATACCCAACGAAACTGAATGGAGCCTGAACGCTCAACGTAATAACCGGAGTCTGGATACTCAACGAAAATGACCGGAGCCTGAACGCTCAACTTAATAACCGGACTCTGGATACCAAATGAAACTGACCGGAGCCTGAACGCTCAACTAAATAACCGGAGTCTGGATACCCAACAAAACTGACCGAAGCCTGAATGTTCAACGTAAAAACCGGAGTCTGGATACCCAACGAAACTGACCGGAGCCTGAACGCTCAACGTAATAACCGGAGTCTGGATACCCAACGAAAATGACCGGAGCCTAAACGCTCAACGTAATAACCGGAGTCTGGATACCAAACGAAACTGACCGGAGCCTGAACGCTCAACGTAATAACCGGAGTCTGGATACCCAACGAAACTGAATGGAGCCTGAATGCTCAACACAATAACCGGAGTCTGGATACTCAACGAAAATGACCGGAGCCTGAACGCTCAATGTAATAACCGAAATCTGGATACCCAACAAAACTGACCGGAGCTTGAATGCTCAACGTAATTACTGCAATCTGGATACTCAACGAAAATGATCAGAGCTTGAACGCTCAATGTAATAACTAGAGTTTGGATACTCAACGAAACTGACCTGAGCCTGAACTATCAACGTAATAACCGGAGTCTGGATACCCAACAAACCTGACCGGAGCCTGAACGCTCAACGTAAAAACCAGAGTCTGGATACCCAACGAAACTGACCGGAGCCTGAACGCTCAACGTAATAACCGGAGTCTGGATACCCAACGAAATTGACCGAAGCCTGAATGCTCAACATTATAAATGGAGTTTGGATACCAAACGAAACTGACCGGAGCCTGAACGCTAAACGTAATAACCGGAGTCTGGATACCCAACGAAACTGAATGGAGCCTGAACGCTCAACGTAATAACCGGAGTCTGGATACTCAACGAAAATGACCGGATCCTGAACCCTCAACGTAATAACCGGACTCTGGATACCAAATGAAATTGACCGGAGCCTGAACGTTCAACGTAATAACCGGAGTCTGGATACCCAACAAAACTGACCGGAGCCTGAACGTTCAACGTAAAAACCGGAGTCTGGATACCCAACGAAACTGACCGGAGCCTGAACGCTCAACGTAATAACCGGAGTCTGGATACCCAACGAAATTGACCGGAGCCTAAACGCTCAACGTAATAACCGGAGTCTGGATACCAAACGAAACTGACCGGAGCCTGAACGCTCAACGTAATAACCGGAGTCTGGATACCCAACGAAACTGAATGGAGCCTGAACGCTCAACATAATAACCGGAGTCTGGATACTCAACGAAAATGACCGGAGCCTGAACGCTCAATGTAATAACCGGAATCTGGATACCCAACAAAACTGACCGGAGCTTGAACGCTCATCGTAATTACTGCAATCTGGATACTCAACGAAAATGATCAGAGCTTGAACGCTCAATGTAATAACTGGAGTTTGGATACTCAACGAAACTGACCTGAGCCTGAACAATCAACGTAATAACCGGAGTCTGGATACCCAACGAAACTGACCGGAGCCTGAACGTTCAACGTAATAACCGGAGTCTGGATAACCAACAAAACTGACCGGAGCCTGAACGCTCAACGTAAAAACCGGAGTCTGGATACCCAACGAAACTGACTGGAGCCTGAACGCTCAACATAATAACCGGAGTCTGGAAACCCAACAAAACTGACCGGAGCCTAAACGCTCAATGTAATAAACGGAGTCAGGATACCAAACGAAACTGACCGGAGCCTGAACGCTCAACATAATAACCGGAGTCTGGATACCCAACGAAACTGAATGGAGCCTGAACGCTCAACGTAATAACCGGAGTCTGGATACTCAACGAAAATGACCGGAGCCTGAACGCTCAATGTAATAACCGGAGTCTGGATACCCAACGAAACTGACCGGAGCTTGAACGCTCAAGGTAATTACTGCAATCTGGATACTCAATGAAAATGATCAGAGCTTGAACGCTCAATGTAATAACTGGAGTTTTGATACTCATCGAAACTGACCTGAGCCTGAACGATCAACGTAATAACCGGAGTCTGGATACCCAACGAAACTGACCGTAGCCTGAACGTTCAACGTAATAACCGAAGTCTGGATACCCAACGAAACTGACCGGAGCCTGAACGTTCAACGTAATAACCGGAGTCTGGATACCCAACAAAACTGACCGGAGCCTGAACGCTCAACGTAAAAACCGGAGTCTGGATACCCAACGAAACTGACCGGAGCCTGAACGCTCAACGTAATAACCGGAGTCTGGATACCAAAGGAAACTGACGGGAGCCTGAACGCTCAATGTAATAATCAGAGTCTAGATACCCAACGAAACTGACCGGAGCCTGAACGCTCAACATAATAACCGGAGTCTGGATACCCAATGAAACTGACCGGAGCCTGAATGCTCAACATAATAACCGGAGTCTGGATACTTAACAAAAATGACTAGAGCCTGAATGCTCAACGTAATAACTAGAGTCTGGATACTCAACGAAGATGACCAGAGCCTGAACGCTCAACGTAATAACCGGAATCTGGATACCCAACGAAACTGACCGGAGCCTGAACGCTCAACGTAATAACCGAAGTCTGGATACCCAACGAAACTGACCGGAGCCTGAACGCTCAACGTAATAACCGGAGTCTGGATACCCAATGAAACTGACCGGAGCCTGAACGCTCAATGTAATAACCGGAGTCTGGATACCCAACAAAACTGACCGGAGCCTGAACGCTCAACGTAAAAACCAGAGTCTGGATACCCAACAAAACTGACCGAAGCCTGAACGCTCAACGTAATAACCAGTGTCTGGATACCCAACGAAATTGACCGGAGCCTGAATGCTCAACGTTATAACTGGAGTCTGGATACCAAATGAAACTGACCGGAGCCTGAACGCTCAACGTAATAACCAGAGTCTGGATACCCAACGAAACTGACCGGAGCCTGAACGCTCAACGTAATAACCGGAGTCTGGATACCAAAGGAAACTGACGGGAGCCTGAACGCTCAATGTAATAATCAGAGTCTAGATACCCAACGAAACTGACCGGAGCCTGAACGCTCAACATAATAACCGGAGTCTGGATACCCAATGAAACTGACCGGAGCCTGAATGCTCAACATAATAACCGGAGTCTGGATACTTAACAAAAATGACTAGAGCCTGAATGCTCAACGTAATAACTAGAGTCTGGATACTCAACGAAGATGACCGGAGCCTGAACGCTCAACGTAATAACCGGAATCTGGATACCCAACGAAACTGACCGGAGCCTGAACGCTCAACGTAATAACCGGAGTCTGGATACCCAACGAAACTGACCGGAGCCTGAACGCTCAACGTAATAACCGGAGTCTGGATACCCAATGAAACTGACCGGAGCCTGAACGCTCATTGTAATAACCGGAGTCTGGATACCCAACAAAACTGACCGGAGCCTGAACGCTCAACGTAAAAACCAGAGTCTGGATACCCAACAAAACTGACCGAAGCCTGAACGCTCAACGTAATAACCAGTGTCTGGATACCCAACGAAATTGACCGGAGCCTGAATGCTCAACGTTATAACTGGAGTCTGGATACCAAACGAAACTGACCGGAGCCTGAACGCTCAACGTAATAACCAGAGTCTGGATACCCAACGAAACTGAATGGAGCCTGAACGCTCAACGTAATAACCGGAGTCTGGATACTCAACGAAAATGACCGGAGCCTGAACCCTCAACGTAATAACCGGACTCTGGATACCAAATGAAATTGATCGGAGCCTGAACGTTCAACGTAATAACTGGAGTGTGGATACCCAACAAAACTTACCGGATCCTGAACGCTCAACGTAATAACCGGAGTCTGGATACCCAACGAAACTGACCGGAGCCTGAACGTTCAACGTCATAACCGAAGTCTGGATACCCAACGAATTTGACCGGAGCCTGAACGTTCAACGTAATAACCGGAGTCTGGATACCCAACAAAACTGACCGGAGCCTGAACGCTCAACGTAAAAACCAGAGGCTGGATACCCAACGAAACTGACCGAAGCCTGAACGCTCAACGTAATAACCAGTGTCTGGATACCCAACGAAATTGACCAGAGCCTGAATGCTCAACGTTATAACTGGAGTCTGGATACCAAACGAAACTGACCGGAGCCTGAACGCTCAACGTAATAACCAGAGTCTGGATACCCAACGAAACTGAATGGAGCCTGAACGCTCAACGTAATAACCGGAGTCTGGATACTCAACGAAAATGACCGGAGCCTGAACCCTCAACATAATAACCGGACTCTGGATACCAAATGAAATTGATCGGAGCCTGAACGTTCAACGTAATAACTGGAGTGTGGATACCCAACAAAACTGATCGGATCCTGAACGCTCAACGTAATAACCGGAGTCTGGATACCCAACGAAACTGACAGGAGCCTGAACGTTCAACGTCATAACCGAAGTCTGGATACCCAACGAATTTGACCGGAGCCTGAACGTTCAACGTAATAACCGGGGTCTGGATACCCAACAAAACTGACCGGAGCCTGAATGCTCAACGTAAAAACTGGAGTCTGGATACCCAACGAAATTGACTGGAGCCTGAACGCTCAACGTAATAACCGGAGTCTGGATACTCACCGAAAATGACCGGAGCCTGAACCCTCAACGTGATAACCGGACTCTGGATACCAAATGAAATTGACCGGAGCCTGAACCCTCAACGTAATAACCGGACTCTGGATACCAAATGAAATTGACCGGAGCCTGAACGTTCAACGTAATAACCGGAGTCTAGATACCCAACAAAACTGACCGGAGCCTGAACGCTCAACGTAAAAACCGGAGTCTGGATACCCAACGAAACTGACCGGAGCCTGAACGCTCAACGTAATAACCGGAGTCTGGATACCAAAGGAAACTGACTGGAGCCTGAACGCTCAATGTAATAATCAGAGTCTAGATACCCAACGAAACTGACCGGAGCCTGAACGCTCAACATAATAACCGGAGTCTGGATACCCAATGAAACTGACCGGAGCCTGAATGCTCAACATAATAACCGGAGTCTGGATACTTAACAAAAATGACTAGAGCCTGAATGCTCAACGTAATAACTAGAGTTTGGATACTCAACGAAGATGACCGGAGCCTGAACGCTCAACGTAATAACCGGAATCTGGATACCCAACGAAACTGACCGGAGCCTGAACGCTCAACGTAATAACCAGAGTCTGGATACCCAACGAAACTGACCGGAGCCTGAACGCTCAACGTAATAACCGGAGTCTGGATACCCAATGAAACTGAGCGAAGCCTGAACGCTCAATGTAATAACCGGAGTCTGGATACCCAACAAAACTGACCGGAGCCTGAACGCTCAACGTAAAAACCAGAGTCTGGATACCCAACGAAACTGACCGAAGCCTGAACGCTCAACGTAATAACCAGTGTCTGGATACCCAACGAAATTGACCGGAGCCTGAATGCTCAACGTTATAACTGGAGTCTGGATACCAAACGAAACTGACCGGAGCCTGAACGCTCAACGTAATAACCAGAGTCTGGATACCCAACGAAACTGAATGGAGCCTCAACGCTCAACGTAATAACCGGAGTCTGGATACTCAACGAAAACGACCGGAGCCTGAACCCTCAACGTAATAACCGGACTCTGGATACCAAATGAAATTGATCAGAGCCTGAACGTTCAACGTAATAACTGGAGTGTGGATACCCAACAAAACTGACCGGATCCTGAACGCTCAACGTAATAACCGTAGTCTGGATACCCAACGAAACTGACCGGAGCCTGAACGTTCAACGTCATAACCGAAGTCTGGATACCCAACGAATTTGACCGGAGCCTGAACGTTCAACGTAATAACCGGAGTCTGGATACCCAACAAAACTGACCGGAGCCTGAATGCTCAACGTAAAAACTGGAGTCTGGATACCCAACGAAATTGACTGGAGCCTGAACGCTCAACGTAATAACCGGAGTCTGGATACTCACCGAAAATGACCGGAGCCTGAACCCTCAACGTGATAACCGGACTCTGGATACCAAATGAAATTGACCGGAGCCTGAACGTTCAACGTAATAACCGGAGTCTGGATACCCAACAAAACTGACCAGAGCCTGAACGCTCAACGTAAAAACCGGAGTCTAGATACCCAACGAAACTGACTGGAGCCTGAACGCTTAACGTAATAACCGGAGTCTGGATACCCAACGAAACTGACCGGAGCCTGAACGCTCAACGTAATAACCGGAGTCTGGATACCAAAGGAAACTGACTGGAGCGTGAACGCTCAACGTAATAATCAGAGTCTAGATACCCAACGAAACTGACCGGAGTCTGAACGCTCAACATAATAACCGGAGTCTGGATACCCAATGAAACTGACCGGAGCCTGAATGCTCAACATAATAACCGGAGTCTGGATACTTAACAAATATGACTAGAGCCTGAATGCTCAACGTAATAACTAGAGTCTGGATACTCAACGAAGATGACCGGAGCCTGAACGCTCAACGTAATAACCGGAATCTGGATACCCAACGAAACTGACCAGAGCCTGAACGCTCAACGTAATAACCGGAGTTTGGATACCCAACGAAACTGACCGGAGCCTGAACGCTCAACGTAATAACCGGAGTCTAGATACCCAATGAAACTGACCGGAGCTTGAACGTTAAATGTAATAACCGGAGTCTGGATACCAAACAAAACTGACCGGAGCCTGAACGCTCAACGTAAAAACCAGATTCTGGATACCCAACGAAACTGACCGGAGCCTGAATGCTCAACGTAATAACCGGAGTCTGGATACCCAACGAAATTGACCGGAGCCTGAATGCTTAACGTTATAACTGGAGTCTGGATACCAAACGAAACTGACTGGAGCCTGAACGCTCAACGTAATAACCGGAGTCTGGATACCCAACGAAACTGAATGGAGCCTGAACGCTCAACATAATAACCGGAGTCTGGATACTCAACGAAAATGACCGGAGTCTGAACCCTCAATGTAATAACCGGACTCTGGATACCAAATGAAATTGATCAGAGCCTGAACGTTCAACGTAATAACTGGAGTGTGGATACCCAACAAAACTGACCGGATCCTGAACGCTCAACGTAATAACCGGAGTCTGGATACCCAACGAAACTGACCGGAGCCTGAACGTTCAACGTCATAACCGAAGTCTGGATACCCAACGAATTTGACCGGAGCCTGAACGTTCAACGTAATAACCGGGGTCTGGATACCCAACAAAACTGACCGGAGCCTGAATGCTCAACGTAAAAACTGGAGTCTGGATACCCAACGAAATTGACTGGAGCCTGAACGCTCAACGTAATAACCGGAGTCTGGATACTCACCGAAAATGACCGGAGCCTGAACCCTCAACGTGATAACCGGACTCTGGATACCAAATGAAATTGACCGGAGCCTGAACCCTCAACGTAATAACCGGACTCTGGATACCAAATGAAATTGACCGGAGCCTGAACGTTCAACGTAATAACCGGAGTCTAGATACCCAACAAAACTGACCGGAGCCTGAACGCTCAACGTAAAAACCGGAGTCTGGATACCCAACGAAACTGACCGGAGCCTGAACGCTCAACGTAATAACCGGAGTCTGGATACCAAAGGAAACTGACTGGAGCCTGAACGCTCAATGTAATAATCAGAGTCTAGATACCCAACGAAACTGACCGGAGCCTGAACGCTCAACATAATAACCGGAGTCTGGATACCCAATGAAACTGACCGGAGCCTGAATGCTCAACATAATAACCGGAGTCTGGATACTTAACAAAAATGACTAGAGCCTGAATGCTCAACGTAATAACTAGAGTCTGGATACTCAACGAAGATGACCGGAGCCTGAACGCTCAACGTAATAACCGGAATCTGGATACCCAACGAAACTGACCGGAGCCTGAACGCTCAACGTAATAACCAGAGTCTGGATACCCAACGAAACTGACCGGAGCCTGAACGCTCAACGTAATAACCGGAGTCTGGATACCCAATGAAACTGAGCGAAGCCTGAACGCTCAATGTAATAACCGGAGTCTGGATACCCAACAAAACTGACCGGAGCCTGAACGCTCAACGTAAAAACCAGAGTCTGGATACCCAACGAAACTGACCGAAGCCTGAACGCTCAACGTAATAACCAGTGTCTGGATACCCAACGAAATTGACCGGAGCCTGAATGCTCAACGTTATAACTGGAGTCTGGATACCAAACGAAACTGACCGGAGCCTGAACGCTCAACGTAATAACCAGAGTCTGGATACCCAACGAAACTGAATGGAGCCTCAACGCTCAACGTAATAACCGGAGTCTGGATACTCAACGAAAACGACCGGAGCCTGAACCCTCAACGTAATAACCGGACTCTGGATACCAAATGAAATTGATCAGAGCCTGAACGTTCAACGTAATAACTGGAGTGTGGATACCCAACAAAACTGACCGGATCCTGAACGCTCAACGTAATAACCGGAGTCTGGATACCCAACGAAACTGACCGGAGCCTGAACGTTCAACGTCATAACCGAAGTCTGGATACCCAACGAATTTGACCGGAGCCTGAACGTTCAACGTAATAACCGGAGTCTGGATACCCAACAAAACTGACCGGAGCCTGAATGCTCAACGTAAAAACTGGAGTCTGGATACCCAACGAAATTGACTGGAGCCTGAACGCTCAACGTAATAACCGGAGTCTGGATACTCACCGAAAATGACCGGAGCCTGAACCCTCAACGTGATAACCGGACTCTGGATACCAAATGAAATTGACCGGAGCCTGAACGTTCAACGTAATAACCGGAGTCTGGATACCCAACAAAACTAACCAGAGCCTGAATGCTCAACGTAAAAACCGGAGTCTAGATACCCAACGAAACTGACTGGAGCCTGAACGCTTAACGTAATAACCGGAGTCTGGATACCCAACGAAACTGACCGGAGCCTGAACGCTCAACGTAATAACCGGAGTCTGGATACCAAAGGAAACTGACTGGAGCGTGAACGCTCAACGTAATAATCAGAGTCTAGATACCCAACGAAACTGACCGGAGTCTGAACGCTCAACATAATAACCGGAGTCTGGATACCCAATGAAACTGACCGGAGCCTGAATGCTCAACATAATAACCGGAGTCTGGATACTTAACAAATATGACTAGAGCCTGAATGCTCAACGTAATAACTAGAGTCTGGATACTCAACGAAGATGACCGGAGCCTGAACGCTCAACGTAATAACCGGAATCTGGATACCCAACGAAACTGACCAGAGCCTGAACGCTCAACGTAATAACCGGAGTTTGGATACCCAACGAAACTGACCGGAGCCTGAACGCTCAACGTAATAACCGGAGTCTAGATACCCAATGAAACTGACCGGAGCTTGAACGCTCAATGTAATAACCGGAGTCTGGATACCAAACAAAACTGACCGGAGCCTGAACGCTCAACGTAAAAACCAGATTCTGGATACCCAACGAAACTGACCGGAGCCTGAATGCTCAACGTAATAACCGGAGTCTGGATACCCAACGAAATTGACCGGAGCCTGAATGCTTAACGTTATAACTGGAGTCTGGATACCAAACGAAACTGACTGGAGCCTGAACGCTCAACGTAATAACCGGAGTCTGGATACCCAACGAAACTGAATGGAGCCTGAACGCTCAACATAATAACCGGAGTCTGGATACTCAACGAAAATGACCGGAGTCTGAACCCTCAATGTAATAACCGGACTCTGGATACCAAATGAAATTGACCGGAGCCTGAATGTTCAACGTAATAACCGGAGTCTGGATACCCAACAAAACTGACCGGAGCCTGAACGCTCAACGTAATAACCGGAGTCTGGATACCCAACGAAACTGACCGGAGCCTGAACGCTCAGCATAATAACCGGAGTCTAGATACCAAACGAAACTGACCGGAGCCTGAACGCTCAACGTAATAACCGGAATCTAGATACCCAATGAAACTGACCGGAGCCTGAACGCTCAACGTAATAACCGGAGTCTGGATACCCTATGAAACTGACCAGAGCCTGAACGCTCAACGTAAAAACCGGAGTCTGGATACCCAACGAAACTGACCGGAGCTTGAACGCTCAATGTAATTACCGCAATCTAGATACTCAACGAAAATGATCAGAGCTTGAACGCTCAATGTAATAACTGGAGTCTGGATACTCAACAAAATTGACCTGAGCCAGAACGATCAACGTAATAACCGGAGTCTGTATACCCAACGAAACTGACCAGAGCCTGAACGTTCAACGTAATAACCGGAGTCTAGATACCCAACAAAACTGACCGGAGCCTGAACGCTCAACGTAATAACCGGAGTCTGGATACCCAACGAAACTGACCGGAGCCTGAACACTCAACGTAATAACCGGAGTCTGGATACCCAACGAAACTGACCGGAGCCTGAACGCTCAGAGGAATAACCGGAGTCTGGATACCAAAAGAAACTGACCGGAGCCTGAACGCTCAACGTAATAACCAGAATCTAGATAATCAACAAACTAACTGGAGCCTGAACGCTCAACGTAATAACCGGAGTTTGGATATCCTATGAAACTGACCGGAGCCTGAACGCTCAACCTAATAACCGGAGTCTAGATATCAAACAAAACTGAACGGAGCCTAAACGCTCAACGTAAAAACCAGAGTCTGGATACCCAACGAAACTGACCGGAGCCTGAATGCTCAACGTAATAACCGGAGTCTGGATACCAAAGGAAATTGACTAGAGCCTGAACGCTCAACGTAATAATCGGAGTCTGGATACCCTACGAAACTGACCGGAGCCTGAACGCTCAAGGTAATAACCAGAGTCTGGATACCCAATGAAACTGACTGGAGCCTGAATGCTCAACGTAATAACCGGAGTCTGGATACCCAACAAAACTGACCAGAGCCTGAACGCTCAACGTAAAAACCGGAGTCTGGATACCCAACGAAAATGACCGGAGCTTGAACGCTCAACGTAACTACCGCAATCTGGATACTTAACGAAAATGATCAGAGCTTGAACGCTCAATGTAATAACTGGAGTCTGGATACTCAACGAAACTGACCTGAGCCTGAACGATCAACGTAATAACCGGAGTCTGGATACCCAACGAAACTGACCGGAGCCTGAACGTTCAACGTAATAACCGGAGTTTGGATACCCTATGAAACTGACCGGAGGCTGAACGCTCAACCTAATAACTGGAGTCTGGATATCCAACAAAATTGACCGGAGCCTAAACGCTCAACGTAAAAACCAGAGTCTGGATACCCAACGAAACTGACCGGAGCCTGAACGCTCAACATAATAACCGGAGTCTGGATACCCAACGAAACTGACCGGAGCCTGAACGCTCAACGTAATAACCGGAGTCTGGATACCAAAGGAAACTGATTGGAGGCTGAACGCTCAACGTAATAATCGGAGTCTGGATACCTAACGAAACTGACCGGAGCCTGAACGCTCAACGTAATAACCGGAGTCTGGATACCCCATGAAACTGACTGGAGCCTGAACGCTCAGCGTAATAACCGGAGTCTGGATACCCAACAAAACTGACCAGAGCCTGAACGCTCAATGTAAAAACCGGAGTCTGGATACCCAACGAAACTGACCGGAGCTTGAACGCTCAACGTAATTACCGCAATCTGGATAGTCAACGAAAATGATCAGAGCTTGAACGCTCAATGTAATAACTGGAGTTTGGATACTCAACAAAACTGACCGGAGCCTGAACGCTTAACGTAATAACCGGAGTCTGGATACCCAACGAAACTGACCGGAGCCTGAACACTCAACGTAATAACCGGAGTCTGGATACCCAACGAAACTGACCAGAGCCTGAACGCTCAGCGTAATAACCGGAGTCTGGATACCAAACGAAACTGACCGGAGCCTGAACGGTCAACGTAATAACCGGAATCTAGATACCCAATGAAACTGATTGGAGCCTGAATGCACAACGTAATAACCGGAGTCTGGATACCCTATGAAACTGACCAGAGCCTGAACGCTCAACGTAAAAACCGGAGTCTGGATACCCAACGAAACTGACCGGAGCTTGAACGCTCAATGTAATTACCGCAATCTGGATACTCAACGAAAATGATCAGAGCTTAAACGCTTAATGTAATAACTGGAGTCTGGATACTCAACAAAATTGACCATAGCCAGAACGATCAACGTAATAACCGGAGTCTAGATAACCAACGAAACTAACCGGAGCCTGAACGTTCAACGTAATAACCGGAGTCTAGATACCCAACAAAACTGGCCGGAGCCTGAACGCTCAACGTAATAACCGGAGTCTGGATACCCAACGAAACTGACCGGAGCCTGAACACTCAACGTAATAACCGGAGTCTGGATACCCAACGAAACTGACCGGAGCCTGAACGCTCAGCGTAATAACCGGAGTCTGGATACCAAACGAAACTGACCGGAGCCTGAACGCTCAACGTAATAACCAGAATCTAGATAATCAACGAAACTAACTGGAGCCTGAACGCTCAACGTAATAACCGGAGTTTGGATACCCTATGAAACTGACCGGAGCCTGAACGCTCAACCTAATAACCGGAGTCTAGATATCCAACAAAACTGACCGAAGCCTAAACGCTCAATGTAAAAACCAGAGTCTGGATACCCAACGAAACTGACCAGAGCCTGAATGCTCAACGTAATAACTGGAGTCTGGATACCAAAGGAAACTGGCTGGAGCCTGAACGCTCAACGTGATAATCGGAGTCTGGATACCCAACGAAACTGACAGGAGCCTGAACGCTCAACGTAATAACCGGAGTCTGGATCCCAATGAAACTGACAGGAGCCTGAATGCTCAACGTAATAACCGGAGTCTGGATACCCAACAAAACTGACCAGAGCCTGAACGCTCAATGTAAAAACCGGTGTCTGGATACCCAACGAAACTGACCGGAGCTTGAACGCTCAACGTAATTACCGCAATCTGGATACTCAACGAAAATGATCAGAGCTTGAACGCTCAATGTAATAACTGGAGTCTGGATACTCAACGAAACTGACCTCAGCCTGAATGATCAACGTAATAACCGGAGTCTGGATACCCAACGAAACTGACCGGAGCCTGAACATTCAACGTAATAACCGGAGTTTGGATACCCTATGAAACTGACCGGAACCTGAACGCTCAATGTAAAAACCAGAGTCTGGGTACCCAACGAAACTGACCGGAGCCTGAACGCTCAACGTAATAACCGGAGTCTGGATACCGAACGAAACTGACCGGAGCCTGAACGCTCATTGTAAAAACCGGAGTCTGGATACCAAAGGAAACTGACTGGATCCTGAACGCTCAACGTAATAATCGGAGTCTGGATTCCCAACGAAACTGACCGGAGCCTGAACGCTCAACGTAATAACCGGAGTCTGGATACCCAATGAAACTGGCTGGAACCTGAATGCTCAACGTAATAACCGGAGTCTGGATACCCAACAAAACTGACCAGAGCCTGAACGCTCAATGTAAAAACCGAAGTCTGGATACCCAACGAAACTGACCGGAGCTTGAACGCCCAACGTAATTACCGCAATCTGGATACTCAACGAAAATGATCAGAGCTTGAACGCTCAATGTAATAACTGGAGTCTGGATACTCAACAAAACTTACCGGAGCCTGAACGCTCAACGTAATAACCGGAGTTTGGATACCCAACGAAACTGACCGGAGCCTGAACACTCAACATAATAACCAGAGTCTGGATACCCAACGAAATTGACCGGAGCCTGAACGCTCAGCGTAATAACCGGAGTCTGGATACCAAACGAAACTGACCGGAGCCTGAACGCTCAATGTAATAACCGGAATCTAGATACTCAACGAAACTAACTGGAGCCTGAACGCTCAACGTAATAACCGGAGTTTGGATACCCTATGAAACTGACCGGAGCCTGAACGCTCAACCAAATAACCGGAGTCTGGATATCCAACAAAACTGACCGGAGCCTAAACGCTCAATGTAAAAACCAGAGTCTGGAAACCCAATGAAACTGGATGGAGCCTGAATGCTCAACGTAATAACCGGAGTCTGGATACCCAACAAAACTGACCAGAGCCTGAACGCTCAACGTAAAAACCGAAGTCTGGATACCCAACGAAACTGACCGGAGCTTGAACGCTCAACGTAATTACCGCAATCTGGATACTCAACGAAAATGATCAGAGCTTGAACGCTCAATGTAATAACTGGAGTCTGGATACTCAACAAAACTTACCGGAGCCTGAACGCTCAACGTAATAACCGGAGTCTGGATACCCAACGAAACTGACCGGAGCCTGAACACTCAACATAATAACCGGAGTCTGGATACCCAACGAAACTGACCGGAGCCTGAACGCTCAACGTAATAACCGGAGTCTGGATACCAAACAAAACTGACCGGAGCCTGAACGCTCAATGTAATAACCGGAATCTAGATACTCAACGAAACTAACTGGAGCCTGAACGCTCAACGTAATAACCGAAGTTTGGATACCCTATGAAACTGACCGGAGCCTGAACGCTCAACCAAATAACCGGAGTCTGGATATCCAACAAAACTGACCGGAGCCTAAACGCTCAACGTAAAAACCAGAGTCTGGATACCCAACGAAACAGACTGGAGCCTGAACGCTCAACGTAATAACCGGAGTCTGGATACCCAACGAAACTGACCTGAGCCTGAACGCTCAACGTAATAACCGAAGTCTGGATACCAAAGGAAACTGACTGGAGCCTGAACGCTCAACGTAATAATTAGAGTCTAGATACCCAACGAAACTGACCGGAGTCTGAACGCTCAACATAATAACCGGAGTCTGGATACCCAATGAAACTGACCGGAGCCTGAATGCTAAACATAATAACCGGAGTCTGGATACTTAACAAAAATGACTAGAGCCTGAATGCTCAACGTAATAACTAGAGTCTGGATACTCAATGAAGATGACCGAAGCCTGAACGCTCAACGTAATAACCGGAGTCTGGATACCCAACAAAACTGACCAGAGCCTGAACGCTCAACGTAAAAACCGAAGTTTGGATACCCAACGAAACTGACCGGAGCTTGAACGCTCAACGTAATTACCGCAATCTGGATACTCAACGAAAATGATCAGAGCTTGAACGCTCAATGTAATAACTGGAGTCTGGATACTCAAAAAAACTTACTGGAGCCTGAACGCTCAACGTAATAACCGGAGTCTGGATACCCAACGAAACTGACCGGAGCCTGAACACTCAACATAATAACCGGAGTCTGGATACCCAACGAAACTGACCGGAGCCTGAACGCTCAACGTAATAATCGGAGTCTGGATACCAAACAAAACTGACCGGAGCCTGAACGCTCAATGTAATAACCGGAATCTAGATACTCAACGAAACTAACTGGAGCCTGAACGCTCAACGTAATAACCGGAGTTTGGATACCCTATGAAACTGACCGGAGCCTGAACGCTCAACCAAATAACCGGAGTCTGGATATCCAACAAAGCTGACCGGAGCCTAAACGCTCAACGTAAAAACCAGAGTCTGGATACCCAACGAAACAGACTGGAGCCTGAACGCTCAACGTAATAACCGGAGTCTGGATACCCAACGAAACTGACCGGAGCCTGAACGCTCAACGTAATAACCGGAGTCTAGATACCAAAGGAAACTGACTAGAGCCTGAACGCTCAACGTAATAATCAGAGTCTATATACCCAACGAAACTGACCGGAGCCTGAACGCTCAACATAATAACCGGAGTCTGGATACCCAATGAAACTGACCGGAGCCTGAATGCTCAACATAATAACTGGAGTCTGGATACTTAACAAAAATGACTAGAGCCTGAACGCTCAACGTAATAACCGGAATCTGGATACCCAACGAAACTGCCCGGAGCCTGAACGCTCAACGTAATAACCGGAGTCTGGATACCCAACGAAACTGACCGGAGCCTGAACGCTCAACGTAATAACCGGAGTCTGGATTCCCAATGAAACTGACCGGAGCCTGAACGCTCAATGTAATAACCGGAGTCTGAATACCCAACAAAACTGACCGGAGCCTGAACGCTCAACGTAAAAACCAGAGTCTGGATACCCAACGAAACTGACCGGAGCCTGAACGCTCAACGTAATAACCGGAGTCTGGATACCCAACGAAATTGACCGGAGCCTGAATGCTCAACGTTATAACTGGAGTCTGGATACCAAACGAAACTGATCGGAGCCTGAACGCTCAACGTAATAACCGGAGTCTGGATACCCAACGAAACTGAATGGAGCCTGAACGCTCAACGTAATAACCAGAGTCTGGATACTCAACGAAAATGACCGGAGCCTGAACCCTCAACGTAATAACCGGACTCTGGATACCGAATGAAATTGACCGGAGCCTGAACGTTCAACGTAATAACCGGAGTCTGGATACCCAACAAAACTGACCGGAGCCTGAACGCTCAACGTAAAAACCGGAGTCTGGATACCCAACGAAACAGACTGGAGCCTGAACGCTCAACGTAATAACCGGAGTCTGGATACCCAACGAAACTGACCGGAGCCTAAATGCTCAACGTATTAACCGGAGTCTGGATACCAAACGAAACTGACCGGAGCCTGAACGCTCAACGTAATAACCGGAGTCTGGATACCCAACGAAACTGAATGGAGCCTGAACGCTCAACGTAATAACCGGAGTCTGGATACTCAACGAAAATGACCGGAGCCTGAACGCTCAACGTAATAACCGGACTCTGGATACCAAATGAAACTGACCAGAGCCTGAACGCTC
Source organism: Lathyrus sativus (assembly GCA_963859935.3). Classification (NCBI taxonomy): domain Eukaryota; kingdom Viridiplantae; phylum Streptophyta; class Magnoliopsida; order Fabales; family Fabaceae; genus Lathyrus; species Lathyrus sativus. Next base: position 61,228 of record CAWUDS030000755.1, read on the forward strand.
AACGTAATAACCGGAGTCTGGATACCCAACAAAACTGACCGGAGCCTGAACGTTCAACGTAAAAACCGGAGTCTGGATACCCAACGAAACTGACCGGAGCCTGAACGCTCAACGTAATAACCGGAGTCTGGATACCCAACGAAACTGACCGGAGCCTAAACGCTCAACGTAATAACCGGAGTCTGGATACCAAACGAAACTGACCGGAGCCTGAACGCTCAACGTAATAACCGGAGTCTGGATACCCAACGAAACTGAATGGAGCCTGAACGCTCAACATAAAAACCGGAGTCTGGATACTCAACGAAAATGACCGGAGCCTGAACGCTCAATGTAATAACCGGAATCTGGATACCCAACGAAACTGACCGGAGCTTGAACGCTCAACGTAATTACTGCAATCTGGATACTCAACGAAAATGATCAGAGCTTGAACGCTCAATGTAATAACTGGAGTTTGGATACTCAACGAAACTGACCTGAGCCTGAACGATCAACGTAATAACCGGAGTCTGGATACCCAACGAAACTGACCGGAGCCTGAATGTACAACGTAATAACCGGAGTCTGGATAACCAACAAAACTGACCGGAGCCTGAACGCTCAACGTAAAAACCGGAGTCTGGATACTCAACGAAACTGACTGGAGCCTGAACGCTCAACGTAATAACCGGAGTCTGGATACTCAACGAAAATGACCGGAGCCTGAACCCTCAACGTAATAACCAGGCTCTGGACACCAAATGAAATTGACCGGAGCCTGAATGTTCAACGTAATAACCAGAGTCTGGATACTCAACGAAACTGACCGGAGCCTGAACGCTCAACATAATAACCGGAGTCTGGATACCCAATGAAACTGACCGGAGCCTGAATGCACAACATAATAACCGGAGTCTGGATACTTAACAAAAATGACTAGAGCCTGAATGCTCAACGTAATAACTAGAGTCTGGATACTCAGCGAAGATGACCGGAGCCTGAACGCTCAACGTAATAACCGGAATCTGGATACCCAACGAAACTGACCGGAGCCTGAACGCTCAACGTAATAACCGGAGTCTGGATACCCAACGAAACTGACCGGAGCCTGAACGCTCAACGTAATAACCGGAGTCTGGATACCCAATGAAACTGACCGGAGCCTGAATGCTCAATGTAATAACCGGAGTCTGAATACCCAACAAAATTGACCGGAGCCTGAACGCTCAACGTAAAAACCAGAGTCTGGATACCCAACGAAACTGACCGGAGCCTGAACGCTCAACGTAATAACCGGAGTCTGGATACCCAACGAAATTGACCGGAGCCTGAATGCTCAACGTTATAACTGGAGTCTGGATACCAAACGAAACTGATCGGAGCCTGAACGCCCAACGTAATAACCGGAGTCTGGATACCCAACGAAACTGAATGGAGCCTGAACGCTCAACGTAATAACCAGAGTCTGGATACTCAACGAAAATGACCGGAGCCTGAACCCTCAACGTAATAACCGGACTCTGGATACCGAATGAAATTGACCGGAGCCTGAACGTTCAACGTAATAACCGGAGTCTGGATACCCAACAAAACTGACCGGAGCCTGAACGCTCAACGTAAAAACCGGAGTCTGGATACCCAACGAAACAGACTGGAGCCTGAACGCTCAACGTAATAACCGGAGTCTGGATACCCAACGAAACTGACCGGAGCCTAAATGCTCAACGTATTAACCGGAGTCTGGATACCAAACGAAACTGACCGGAGCCTGAACGCTCAACGTAATAACCGGAGTCTGGATACCCAACGAAACTGAATGGAGCCTGAACGCTCAACGTAATAACCGGAGTCTGGATACTCAACGAAAATGACCGGAGCCTGAACGCTCAACGTAATAACCGGACTCTGGATACCAAATGAAACTGACCAGAGCCTGAACGCTCAACGTAATAACCGGAGTCTGGATACCCAACAAAACTGACCGGAGCCTGAACGTTCAACGTAAAAACCGGAGTCTGGATACCCAACGAAACTGACCGGAGCCTGAACGCTCAACGTAATAACCGGAGTCTGGATACCCAACGAAACTGACCGGAGCCTAAACGCTCAACGTAATAACCGGAGTCTGGATACCAAACGAAACTGACCGGAGCCTGAACGCTCAACGTAATAACCGGAGTCTGGATACCCAACGAAACTGAATGGAGCCTGAACGCTCAACATAAAAACCGGAGTCTGGATACTCAACGAAAATGACCGGAGCCTGAACGCTCAATGTAATAACCGGAATCTGGATACCCAACGAAACTGACCGGAGCTTGAACGCTCAACGTAATTACTGCAATCTGGATACTCAACGAAAATGATCAGAGCTTGAACGCTCAATGTAATAACTGGAGTTTGGATACTCAACGAAACTGACCTGAGCCTGAACGATCAACGTAATAACCGGAGTCTGGATACCCAACGAAACTGACCGGAGCCTGAATGTACAACGTAATAACCGGAGTCTGGATAACCAACAAAACTGACCGGAGCCTGAACGCTCAACGTAAAAACCGGAGTCTGGATACTCAACGAAACTGACTGGAGCCTGAACGCTCAACGTAATAACCGGAGTCTGGATACTCAACGAAAATGACCGGAGCCTGAACCCTCAACGTAATAACCAGGCTCTGGACACCAAATGAAATTGACCGGAGCCTGAATGTTCAACGTAATAACCAGAGTCTGGATACTCAACGAAACTGACCGGAGCCTGAACGCTCAACATAATAACCGGAGTCTGGATACCCAATGAAACTGACCGGAGCCTGAATGCACAACATAATAACCGGAGTCTGGATACTTAACAAAAATGACTAGAGCCTGAATGCTCAACGTAATAACTAGAGTCTGGATACTCAGCGAAGATGACCGGAGCCTGAACGCTCAACGTAATAACCGGAATCTGGATACCCAACGAAACTGACCGGAGCCTGAACGCTCAACGTAATAACCGGAGTCTGGATACCCAACGAAACTGACCGGAGCCTGAACGCTCAACGTAATAACCGGAGTCTGGATACCCAATGAAACTGACCGGAGCCTGAATGCTCAATGTAATAACCGGAGTCTGAATACCCAACAAAATTGACCGGAGCCTGAACGCTCAACGTAAAAACCAGAGTCTGGATACCCAACGAAACTGACCGGAGCCTGAACGCTCAACGTAATAACCGGAGTCTGGATACCCAACGAAATTGACCGGAGCCTGAATGCTCAACGTTATAACTGGAGTCTGGATACCAAACGAAACTGATCGGAGCCTGAACGCCCAACGTAATAACCGGAGTCTGGATACCCAACGAAACTGAATGGAGCCTGAACGCTCAACGTAATAACCAGAGTCTGGATACTCAACGAAAATGACCGGAGCCTGAACCCTCAACGTAATAACCGGACTCTGGATACCAAATGAAATTGACCGGAGCCTGAACGTTCAACGTAATAACCGGAGTCTGGATACCCAACAAAACTGTCCGGAGCCTGAACGCTCAACGTAAAAACCGGAGTCTGGATACCCAACGAAACAGACTGGAGCCTGAACGCTCAACGTAATAACCGGAGTCTGGATACCCAACGAAACTGACCGGAGCCTAAATGCTCAACGTAATAACCGGAGTCTGGATACCAAACAAAACTGACCGGAGCCTGAACGCTCAACGTAATAACCGGAGTCTGGATACCCAACGAAACTGAATGGAGCCTGAACGCTCAACGTAATAACCGGAGTCTGGATACTCAACGAAAATGACCGGAGCCTGAACGCTCAACGTAATAACCGGACTCTGGATACCAAATGAAACTGACCGGAGCCTGAACGCTCAACGTAATAACCGGAGTCTGGATACCCAACAAAACTGACCGGAGCCTGAACGTTCAACGTAAAAACCGGAGTCTGGATACCCAACGAAACTGACCGGAGCCTGAACGCTCAACGTAATAACCGGAGTCTGGATACCCAACGAAACTGACCGGAGCCTAAACGCTCAACGTAATAACCGGAGTCTGGATACCAAACGAAACTGACCGGAGCCTGAACGCTCAACGTAATAACCGGAGTCTGGATACCCAACGAAACTGAATGGAGCCTGAACGCTCAACATAAAAACCGGAGTCTGGATACTCAACGAAAATGACCGGAGCCTGAACGCTCAATGTAATAACCGGAATCTGGATACCCAACGAAACTGACCGGAGCCTGAACGCTCAACGTAATTACTGCAATCTGGATACTCAACGAAAATGATCAGAGCTTGAACGCTCAATGTAATAACTGGAGTTTGGATACTCAACGAAACTGACCTGAGCCTGAACGATCAACGTAATAACCGGAGTCTGGATACCCAACGAAACTGACCGGAGCCTGAATGTACAACGTAATAACCGGAGTCTGGATAAACAACAAAACTGACCGGAGCCTGAACGCTCAACGTAAAAACCGGAGTCTGGATACCCAACGAAACTGACTGGAGCCTGAACGCTCAACGTAATAACCGGAGTCTGGATACTCAACGAAAATGACCGGAGCCTGAACCCTCAACGTAATAACCAGACTCTGGATACCAAATGAAATTGACCGGAGCCTGAATGTTCAACGTAATAACCAGAGTCTGGATACTCAACGAAACTGACCGGAGCCTGAACGCTCAACATAATAACCGGAGTCTGGATACCCAATGAAACTGACCGGAGCCTGAATGCTCAACATAATAACCGGAGTCTGGATACTTAACAAAAATGACTAGAGCCTGAATGCTCAACGTAATAACTAGAGTCTGGATACTCAGCGAAGATGACCGGAGCCTGAACGCTCAACGTAATAACCGGAATCTGGATACCCAACGAAACTGACCGGAGCCTGAACGCTCAACGTAATAACCGGAGTCTGGATACCCAACGAAACTGACCGGAGCCTGAACGCTCAACGTAATAACCGGAGTCTGGATACCCAATGAAACTGACCGGAGCCTGAACGCTCAATGTAATAACCGGAGTCTGAATACCCAACAAAACTGACCGGAGCCTGAACGCTCAACGTAAAAACTAGAGTCTGGATACCCAACGAAACTGACCGGAGCCTGAACGCTCAACGTTATAACTGGAGTCTGGATACCAAACGAAACTGACCGGAGCCTGAACGCTCAACGTAATAACCGGAGTCTGGATACCCAACGAAACTGAATGGAGCCTGAACGCTCAACGTAATAACCGGAGTCTGGATACTCAACGAAAATGACCGGAGCCTGAACCCTCAACGTAATAACCGGACTCTAGATACCAAATGAAATTGACCGGAGCCTGAACGTTCAACGTAATAACCGGAGTCTGGATACCCAACAAAACTGACCGGAGCCTGAACGCTCAACGTAAAAACCGGAGTCTGGATACCCAACGAAACTGACTGGAGCCTGAATGCTCAACGTAATAACCGGAGTCTGGATACCCAACAAAATTGACCGGAGCCTAAACGCTCAACGTAATAACCGGAGTCTGGATACCAAACGAAACTGACCGGAGCCTGAACGCTCAATGTAATAACCGGAGTCTGGATACCCAACGAAACTGAAGGAAGCCTGAACGCTCAACGTAATAACCGGAGTCTGGATACTCAACGAAAATGACCGGAGCCTGAACGCTCAATGTAATAACCGGAGTCTAGATACCCAACGAAATTGACCGGAGCTTGAACGCTCAACGTAATTACTGCAATCTGGATACTCAACGAAAATGATCAGAGCTTGAACGCTCAATGTAATAACTGGAGTTTGGATACTCAACGAAACTGACCTGAGCCTGAACGATCAACGTAATAACCGGAGTCCTCATACCCAACGAAACTGACCGGAGCCTGAACGTTCAACGTAATAACCGAAGTCTGGATACCCAACGAAACTGACCGGAGCCTGAACACTCAACATAATAACCGGAGTCTGGATACCCCACGAAACTGACCGGAGCCTGAACGCTCAACGTAATAACCGGAGTCTGGATACCAAACAAAACTGACCGGAGCCTGAACGCTCAATGTAATAACCGGAATCTAGATACTCAACGAAACTAACTGGAGCCTGAACGCTCAACGTAATAACCGGAGTTTGGATACCCTATGAAACTGACCGGAGCCTGAACGCTCAACCAAATAACCGGAGTCTGGATATCCAACAAAACTGACCGGAGCCTAAACGCTCAACGTAAAAACTAGAGTCTGGATACCCAACGAAACAGACTGGAGCCTGAACGCTCAACGTAATAACCGGAGTCTGGATACCCAACGAAACTGACCGGAGCCTGAACGCTCAACGTAATAACCGGAGTCTGGATACCAAAGGAAACTGACTGGAGCCTGAACGCTCAACGTAATAATCAGAGTCTAGATACCCAAAGAAACTGACCGGAGCCTGAACGCTCAACATAATAACCGGAGTCTGGATACCCAATGAAACTGACCGGAGCCTGAATGCTCAACATAATAACCGGAGTCTTGATACTTAATAAAAATGACTAGAGCCTGAATGCTCAACGTAATAACTAGAGTCTGGATACTCAACGAAGATGACCGGAGCCTGAACGCTCAACGTAATAACCGGAATCTGGATACCCAACGAAACTGACCGGAGCCTGAACGCTCAACGTAATAACCGGAGTCTGGATACCCAACGAAACTGACCGGAGCCTGAACGCTCAACGTAATAACCGGAGTCTGGATACCCAATGAAACTGACCGGAGCCTGAACGCTCAATGTAATAACCGGAGTCTGAATACCCAACAAAACTGACCGGAGCCTGAACGCTCAACGTAAAAACCAGAGTCTGGATACCCAACGAAACTGACCGGAGCCTGAACGCTCAACGTAATAACCGGAGTCTGGATACCCAACGAAATTGACCGGAGCCTGAATGCTCAACGTTATAACTGGAGTCTGGATACCAAACGAAACTGACCGGAGCCTGAACGCTCAACGTAATAACCGGAGTCTGGATACCCAACGAAACTGAATGGAGCCTGAACGCTCAACGTAATAACCGGAGTCTGGATACTCAACGAAAATGACCGGAGCCTGAACCCTCAACGTAATAACCGGACTCTAGATACCAAATGAAATTGACCGGAGCCTGAACGTTCAACGTAATAACCGGAGTCTGGATACCCAACAAAACTGACCGGAGCCTGAACGCTCAACGTAAAAACCGGAGTCTGGATACCCAACGAAACTGACTGGAGCCTGAACGCTCAACGTAATAACCGGAGTCTGGATACCCAACAAAACTGACCGGAGCCTAAACGCTCAACGTAATAACCGGAGTCTGGATACCAAACGAAACTGACCGGAGCCTGAACGCTCAATGTAATAACCGGAGTCTGGATACCCAACGAAACTGAAGGGAGCCTGAACGCTCAACGTAATAACCGAAGTCTGGATACTCAACGAAAATGACCGGAGCCTGAACGCTCAATGTAATAACCGGAGTCTGGATACCCAACGAAATTGACTGGAGCTTGAACGCTCAACGTAATTACTGCAATCTGGATACTCAACGAAAATGATCAGAGCTTGAACGCTCAATGTAATAACTGGAGTTTGGATACTCAACGAAACTGACCTGAGCCTGAACGATCAACGTAATAACCGGAGTCTTGATACCCAACGAAACTGACCGGAGCCTGAACGTTCAACGTAATAACCGAAGTCTGGATACCCAACGAAACTGACCGGAGCCTGAACAATCAACATAATAACCGGAGTCTGGATACCCCACGAAACTGACCGGAGCCTGAACGCTCAGCGTAATAACCGGAGTCTGGATACCAAACAAAACTGACCGGAGCCTGAACGCTCAATGTAATAACCGGAATCTAGATACTCAACGAAACTAACTGGAGCCTGAACGCTCAACGTAATAACCGGAGTTTGGATACCCTATGAAACTGACCGGAGCCTGAACGCTCAACCAAATAACCGGAGTCTGGATATCCAACAAAACTGACCGGAGCCTAAGCGCTCAACGTAAAAACTAGAGTCTGGATACCCAACGAAACAGACTGGAGCCTGAACGCTCAACGTAATAACCGGAGTCTGGATACCCAACGAAACTGACCGGAGCCTGAACGCTCAACGTAATAACCGGAGTCTGGATACCAAAGGAAACTGACTGGAGCCTGAACGCTCAACGTAATAATCAGAGTCTAGATACCTAACGAAACTGACCGGAGCCTGAACGCTCAACATAATAACCGGAGTCTGGATACCCAATGAAACTGACCGGAGCCTGAATGCTCAACATAATAACCGGAGTCTGGATACTTAACAAAAATGACTAGAGCCTGAACGCTCAACGTAATAACTAGAGTCTGGATACTCAACAAAGATGACCGGAGCCTGAACGCTCAACGTAATAACCGGAATCTGGATACCCAACGAAACTGACCGGAGCCTGAACGCTCAACGTAATAACCGGAGTCTGGATACCCAACGAAACTGACCGGAGCCTGAACGCTCAACGTAATAACCGGAGTCTGGATACCCAATGAAACTGACCGGAGCCTGAACGCTCAACGTAATAACCGGAGTCTGGATACCCAACGAAACTGACCGGAGCCTAAACGCTCAACGTAATAACCGGAGTCTGGATACCAAACGAAACTGACCGGAGCTTGAACGCTCAACGTAATAACCGGAGTCTGGATACCCAACGAAATTGATCGGAGCCTGAATGCTCAAAGTTATAACTGGAGTCTGGATACCAAACGAAACTGACCGGAGCCTGAACGCTCAACGTAATAACCGGAGTCTGGATACCCAACGAAACTGAATGGAGCCTGAACGCTCAACGTAATAACCGGAGTCTGGATACTCAACGAAAAATGACCGGAGCCTGAACCCTCAATGTAATAACCGGACTCTGGATACCAAATGAAATTGACCGGAGCCTGAACGTTCAACGTAATAACCGGAGTCTGGATACCCAACAAAACTGACCGGAGCCTGAACGCTCAACGTAAAATCCGGAGTCTGGATACCCAACGAAACAGACTGGAGCCTGAACGCTCAACGTAATAACCGGAGTCTGGATACCCAACGAAACTGACCGGAGCCTAAATGCTCAACGTAATAACCGGAGTCTGGATACCAAACGAAACTGACCGGAGCCTGAACGCTCAACGTAATAACCGGAGTCTGGATACCCAACGAAACTGACCGGAGCCTGAACGCTCAACGTAATAACCGGAGTCTGGATACCAAAGGAAACTGACTGGAGCCTGAACGCTCAACGTAATAATCAGAGTCTAGATACCTAACGAAACTGACCGGAGCCTGAACGCTCAACATAATAACCGGAGTCTGGATACCCAATGAAACTGACCGGAGCCTGAATGCTCAACATAATAACCGGAGTCTGGATACTTAACAAAAATGACTAGAGCCTGAACGCTCAACGTAATAACTAGAGTCTGGATACTCAACAAAGATGACCGGAGCCTGAACGCTCAACGTAATAACCGGAATCTGGATACCCAACGAAACTGACCGGAGCCTGAACGCTCAACGTAATAACCGGAGTCTGGATACCCAACGAAACTGACCGGAGCCTGAACGCTCAACGTAATAACCGGAGTCTGGATACCCAATGAAACTGACCGGAGCCTGAACGCTCAACGTAATAACCGGAGTCTGGATACCCAACGAAACTGACCGGAGCCTAAACGCTCAACGTAATAACCGGAGTCTGGATACCAAACGAAACTGACCGGAGCTTGAACGCTCAACGTAATAACCGGAGTCTGGATACCCAACGAAATTGATCGGAGCCTGAATGCTCAAAGTTATAACTGGAGTCTGGATACCAAACGAAACTGACCGGAGCCTGAACGCTCAACGTAATAACCGGAGTCTGGATACCCAACGAAACTGAATGGAGCCTGAACGCTCAACGTAATAACCGGAGTCTGGATACTCAACGAAAAATGACCGGAGCCTGAACCCTCAATGTAATAACCGGACTCTGGATACCAAATGAAATTGACCGGAGCCTGAACGTTCAACGTAATAACCGGAGTCTGGATACCCAACAAAACTGACCGGAGCCTGAACGCTCAACGTAAAATCCGGAGTCTGGATACCCAACGAAACAGACTGGAGCCTGAACGCTCAACGTAATAACCGGAGTCTGGATACCCAACGAAACTGACCGGAGCCTAAATGCTCAACGTAATAACCGGAGTCTGGATACCAAACGAAACTGACCGGAGCCTGAACGCTCAACGTAATAACCGGAGTCTGGATACCCAACGAAACTGAATGGAGCCTGAACGCTCAACGTAATAATCGGAGTCTAGATACTCAATCAAAATGACCGGAGCCTGAACGCTCAACGTAATAACCGAACTCTGGATACCAAATGAAACTGACCGGAGCCTGAACGCTCAACGTAATAACCGGAGTCTGGATACCCAACAAAACTGACCGGAGCCTGAACGTTCAACGTAAAAACCGGAGTCTGGATACCCAACGAAACTGACCGGAGCCTGAACGCTCAACGTAATAACCGGACTCTGGATACCCAACGAAACTGACCGGAGCCTAAACGCTCAACGTAATAACCGGAGTCTGGATACCAAACGAAACTGACCGGAGCCTGAACGCTCAACGTAATAACCGGAGTCTGGATACCCAACGAAACTGAATGGAGCCTGAACGCTCAACATAATAACCGGAGTCTGGATACTCAACGAAAATGACCGGAGCCTGAACGCTCAATGTAATAACCGGAATCTGGATACCCAACGAAACTGACCGGAGCTTGAACGCTCAACGGAATTACTGCAATCTGGATACTCAACGAAAATGAACAGAGCTTGAACGCTCAATGTAATAACTGGAGTTTGGATACTCAACGAAACTGACCCGAGCCTGAACGATCAACGTAATAACCGGAGTCTGGATACCCAACGAAACTGACCGGAGCCTGAACGTTCAACGTAATAACCAGAGTCTGGATAACCAACAAAACTGACCGGAGCCTGAACGCTCAACGTAAAAACCGGAGTCTGGATACCCAACGAAACTGACTGGAGCCTGAACGCTCAACGTAATAACCGGAGTCTGGATACTCAACGAAAATGACCGGAGCCTGAACCCTCAATGTAATAACCAGACTCTGGATACCAAATGAAATTGACCGGAGCCTGAACGTTCAACGTAATAACCAGAGTCTGGATACCCAACAAAACTGACCGGAGCCTGAACGCTCAACGTAAAAACCGGAGTCTGGATTCCCAACGAAACTGACTGGAGCCTGAACGCTCAACGTAATAACCGGAGTCTGGATACCCAACAAAACTGACCGGAGCATAAACGCTCAACATAATAACCGGAGTCTGGATACCAAACGAAACTGACCGGAGCCTGAACGCTCAATGTAATAACCGGAGTCTGGATACCCAACGAAACTGAAGGGAGCCTGAACGCTCAACGTAATAACCGGAGTCTAGATACTCAACGAAAATGACCGGAGCCTGAACGCTCAATGTAATAACCGGAGTCTGGATACCCAACGAAACTGACCGGAGCCTGAACGCTCAACGTAATAACCGGAGTCTGGATACCCAATGAAACTGACCGGAGCCTGAACGCTCAATGTAATAACCGGAGTCTGAATACCCAACAAAACTGACCGGAGCCTGAACACTCAACGTAAAAACCAGAGTCTGGATACCCAACGAAACTGAGCGGAGCCTGAACGCTCAACGTAATAACCGGAGTCTGGATACCCAACGAAATTGACCGGAGCCTGAATGCTCAACGTTATAATTGGAGTCTGGATACCAAACGAAACTGACCGGAGCCTGAACGCTCAACGTAATAACCGGAGTCTGGATACCCAACGAAACAGAATGGAGCCTGAACGCTCAACGTAATAACCGGAGTCTGGATACTCAACGAAAATGACCGGAGCCTGAACCCTCAACGTAATAACCGGACTCTAGATACCAAATGAAATTGACCGGAGCCTGAACGTTCAACGTAATAACCGGAGTCTGGATACCCAACAAAACTGACTGGAGCCTGAACGCTCAACGTAAAAACCGGAGTCTGGATACCCAACGAAACTGACTGGAGCCTGAACGCTCAACGTAATAACCGGAGTCTGGATACCCAACAAAACTGACCGGAGCCTAAACGCTCAACGTAATAACCGGAGTCTGGATACCAAACGAAACTGACCGGAGCCTGAACGCTCAATGTAATAACCGGAGTCTGGATACCCAAAGAAACTGAAGGGAGCCTGAACGCTCAACGTAATAACCGAAGTCTGGATACTCAACGAAAATGACCGGAGCCTGAACGCTCAATGTAATAACCGGAGTCTGGATACCCAACGAAATTGACCGGAGCTTGAACGCTCAACGTAATTACTGCAATCTGGATACTCAACGAAAATGATCAGAGCTTGAACGCTCAATGTAATAACTGGAGTTTGGATACTCAACGAAACTGACCTGAGCCTGAACGATCAACGTAATAACCGGAGTCTTGATACCCAACGAAACTGACCGGAGCCTGAACGTTCAACGTAATAACCGAAGTCTGGATACCCAACGAAACTGACCGGAGCCTGAACAATCAACATAATAACCGGAGTCTGGATACCCCACGAAACAGACCGGAGCCTGAACGCTCAGCGTAATAACCGGAGTCTGGATACCAAACAAAACTGACCGGAGCCTGAACGCTCAATGTAATAACCGGAATCTAGATACTCAACGAAACTAACTGGAGCCTGAACGCTCAACGTAATAACCGGAGTTTGGATACCCTATGAAACTGACCGGAGCCTGAACGCTCAACCAAATAACCGGAGTCTGGATATCCAACAAAACTGACCGGAGCCTAAACGCTCAACGTAAAAACTAGAGTCTGGATACCCAACGAAACAGACTGGAGCCTGAACGCTCAACGTAATAACCGGAGTCTGGATACCCAACGAAACTGACCGGAGCCTGAACGCTCAATGTAATAACCGGAGTCTGGATACCAAAGGAAACTGACTGGAGCCTGAACGCTCAACGTAATAATCAGAGTCTAGATACCCAACGAAACTGACCGGAGCCTGAACGCTCAACATAATAACCGGAGTCTGGATACCCAATGAAACTGACCGGAGCCTGAATGCTCAACATAATAACCGGAGTCTGGATACTTAACAAAAATGACTAGAGCCTGAACGCTCAACGTAATAACTAGAGTCTGGATACTCAACGAAGATGACCGGAGCCTGAACGCTCAACGTAATAACCGGAATCTGGATACCCAACGAAACTGACCGGAGCCTGAACGCTCAACGTAATAACCGGAGTCTGGATACCCAACGAAACTGACCGGAGCCTGAACGCTCAACGTAATAACCGGAGTCTGGATACCCAATGAAACTGACCGGAGCCTGAACGCTCAACGTAATAACCGGAGTCTGGATACCCAACGAAACTGACCGGAGCCTAAACGCTCAACGTAATAACCGGAGTCTGGATACCAAACGAAACTGACCGGAGCTTGAACGCTCAACGTAATAACCGGAGTCTGGATACCCAACGAAATTGACCGGAGCCTGAATGCTCAAAGTTATAACTGGAGTCTGGATACCAAACGAAACTGACCGGAGCCTGAACGCTCAACGTAATAACCGGAGTCTGGATACCAAACGATACTGAATGGAGCCTGAACGCTCAACGTAATAACCGGAGTCTGGATACTCAACGAAAAATGACCGGAGCCTGAACCCTCAATGTAATAACCGGACTCTGGATACCAAATGAAATTGACCGGAGCCTGAACGTTCAACGTAATAACCGGAGTCTGGATACCCAACAAAACTGACCGGAGCCTGAACGCTCAACGTAAAATCCGGAGTCTGGATACCCAACGAAACAGACTGGAGCCTGAACGCTCAACGTAATAACCGGAGTCTGGATACCCAACGAAACTGACCGGAGCCTAAATGCTTAACGTAATAACCGGAGTCTGGATACCAAACGAAACTGACCGGAGCCTGAACGCTCAACGTAATAACCGGAGTCTGGATACCCAACGAAACTGAATGGAGCCTGAACGCTCAACGTAATAATCGGAGTCTAGATACTCAACGAAAATGACCGGAGCCTGAACGCTCAACGTAATAACCGAACTCTGGATACCAAATGAAACTGACCGGAGCCTGAACGCTCAACGTAATAACCGGAGTCTGGATACCCAACAAAACTGACCGGAGCCTGAACGTTCAATGTAAAAACCGGAGTCTGGATACCCAACGAAACTGACCGGAGCCTGAACGCTCAACGTAATAACCGGAGTCTGGATACCCAACGAAACTGACCGGAGCCTAAACGCTCAACGTAATAACCGGAGTCTGGATACCAAACGAAACTGACCGGAGCCTGAACGCTCAACGTAATAACCGGAGTCTGGATACCCAACGAAACTGAATGGAGCCTGAACGCTCAACATAATAACCGGAGTCTGGATACTCAACGAAAATGACCGGAGCCTGAACGCTCAATGTAATAACCGGAATCTGGATACCCAACGAAACTGACCGGAGCTTGAACGCTCAACGGAATTACTGCAATCTGGATACTCAACGAAAATGAACAGAGCTTGAACGCTCAATGTAATAACTGGAGTTTGGATACTCAACGAAACTGACCTGAGCCTGAACGATCAACGTAATAACCGGAGTCTGGATACCCAACGAAACTGACCGGAGCCTGAACGTTCAACGTAATAACCAGAGTCTGGATAACCAACAAAACTGACCGGAGCCTGAACGCTCAACGTAAAAACCGGAGTCTGGATACCCAACGAAACTGACCGGAGCCTGAACGCTCAACGTAATAACCGGAGTCTGGATACCCAACGAAACTGAATGGAGCCTGAACGCTCAACGTAATAATCGGAGTCTAGATACTCAACGAAAATGACCGGAGCCTGAACGCTCAACGTAATAACCGAACTCTGGATACCAAATGAAACTGACCGGAGCCTGAACGCTCAACGTAATAACCGGAGTCTGGATACCCAACAAAACTGACCGGAGCCTGAACGTTCAATGTAAAAACCGGAGTCTGGATACCCAACGAAACTGACCGGAGCCTGAACGCTCAACGTAATAACCGGAGTCTGGATACCCAACGAAACTGACCGGAGCCTAAACGCTCAACGTAATAACCGGAGTCTGGATACCAAACGAAACTGACCGGAGCCTGAACGCCCAACGTAATAACCGGAGTCTGGATACCCAACGAAACTGAATGGAGCCTGAACGCTCAACATAATAACCGGAGTCTGGATACTCAACGAAAATGACCGGAGCCTGAACGCTCAATGTAATAACCGGAATCTGGATACCCAACGAAACTGACCGGAGCTTGAACGCTCAACGGAATTACTGCAATCTGGATACTCAACGAAAATGAACAGAGCTTGAACGCTCAATGTAATAACTGGAGTTTGGATACTCAACGAAACTGACCTGAGCCTGAACGATCAACGTAATAACCGGAGTCTGGATACCCAACGAAACTGACCGGAGCCTGAACGTTCAACGTAATAACCAGAGTCTGGATAACCAACAAAACTGACCGGAGCCTGAACGCTCAACGTAAAAACCGGAGTCTGGATACCCAACGAAACTGACTGGGGCCTGAACGCTCAACGTAATAACCGGAGTCTGGATACTCAACGAAAATGACCGGAGCCTGAACCCTCAATGTAATAACCAGACTCTGGATACCAAATGAAATTGACCGGAGCCTGAACGTTCAACGTAATAACCAGAGTCTGGATACCCAACAAAACTGACCGGAGCCTGAACGCTCAACGTAAAAACCGGAGTCTGGATTCCCAACGAAACTGACTGGAGCCTGAACGCTCAACGTAATAACCGGAGTCTGGATACCCAACAAAACTGACCGGAGCCTAAACGCTCAACATAATAACCGGAGTCTGGATACCAAACGAAACTGACCGGAGCCTGAACGCTCAATGTAATAACCGGAGTCTGGATACCCAACGAAACTGAAGGGAGCCTGAACGCTCAACGTAATAACCGGAGTCTGGATACTCAACGAAAATGACCGGAGCCTGAACGCTCAATGTAATAACCGGTGTCTGGATACCCAACGAAACTGACCGGAGCTTGAACGCTCAACGTAATTACTGCAATCTGGATACTCAACGAAAATGATCAGAGCTTGAACGCTCAATGTAATAACTGAAGTTTGGATACTCAACGAAACTGACCTGAGCCTGAACGATCAACGTAATAACCGGAGTCTGGATACCCAACGAAACTGACCGGAGCCTGAACGTTCAACGTAATAACCGAAGTCTGGATACCCAACGAAACTGACCGTGTAACAGCCCAAATTTCATTAAATAATTAATTATAGTAATTAATTGATTTAGTGGGATTTTTATTAATGTTGGAATTAATTTTTATTAATTGGAATTTGTAGTAGAGAATTGAGAAGGAAATAGAATGGAAAGAAAATGATAGAGAGGAAGGAAAAGAAATAGAAGAATATAAAAAGGGAATTGGAGGGAAAGAGAAAGATAGAAAAGAAAAAGAAGAGAAAGGAAGAAGAAGAAGAGAAATGAAGAGGAAAAGGGAAAAGCTTGGAGAATCTTCAAGAACCAATTTCGAAGCTCCGATTAATCGAGGTAAGGGTGAGAAACATTGCTATTAATCATTGTATGCTATTATGTATGTTGGGTTTGGGTTTGTGGATGTTTTTCATCACTTTCCAATTAGGGCAAATGTTGGATTAATCGGTAGATTGATGATTTAATCGGTTGGAACTAAGTAATAATGTCGTAGAATAGTCGGGTAACATGTATTGATGCTATTTGTACTGATTTGGATGTTTGAGGTTTGGTTGATGATGGATTGATGAAGGAGAGGCAGAATAGGGTTCTGTTCTGCGCAGGTTCGCTGGCTCTCGCCAGGCGAGCGAAGGCGAAGCTTCGCCAAGCGAATGCTGGCGAGTAATTATGATTAAGTTCCAGTGGACTTTGCTGGCGAGTTCGCCAAGCGAAGTTGGATAGCGAAGGTTCGCCCAGCGAAGGTGCTGGCGAGTGGTGGCGAATGAAGTCAGTAGCTACTGACTTGGGCTCGCTGGGAAGTCTCGCCAGGCGAAGCCTAGCGAGTGTTCGCTGAGAGAGTTCGCCAGGCGAAGGCCAGGCGAAGGTTCGCTGCGAGGGTTCGCCAGGCGAATGAAGGCGAATGTGGCAGTATATTTTCTTTGCTGTGTTATCCAATGGTGATTGTTTGGTTGATTCGCATAGGTTAATACTTCTATGTTATGAATGAGTATGTGAACTCTTATGATAACATGTGCTGTGGGTAGCCTTCGGGCGTGAATCCTAGAGTTGTGATATGAATGATTAATTGTAATTGGTTAAAATACATGAGAACATAATGATGATTATGTGTGTATTAATTGATGAGTTTGTGAATGTTTGATTGTTGTGTACAATTATGTAATAAGTATGCATGAGAACATTGTGGATATATGTGTGCATGGCTTATAATTGTATTATTGGTATTGTGAGGCGTATACCTTGTATAAAATGGCATGAGATGAATAATAAACATACTATGAAAAATGTATTGTGAATGCATAATGTTATATGCGATTGTATGTTAAAATACATGAAGAACGCATGAGAGCATATTGATGGATATGCATGCATTGCTTGATAAATATAATGTTTGAAATGAATTGTGATTGTATGCGGGTAATGCATGGGAACATATCGTGGATATGTGTGCATTGTGTGATAATATTGAATCATGATATAATTCACGAAGGGGTGAATTATTCGAATACATGGGAATATAATGATGAATGTATGTGTATTGTCTAATGAATTGTGAGAGCATATTTGTATGCGATTGTTGTGTAAATGCATGGGAACATATGTGATATGTGTGCATTGTTGTTGAATATGATGATGATGATGGGTGAAATGAATACATTGATAAATGTTTGATATATGTTGTATGTGCAATCATGATGAAATTCTCGAAGGGGTGAATTATTCAAATGCATGAGATTAAGATGTCGGTCTTAAGTGCAGTTGTTGTGGTTGATTGTACATGCATCATTTAGTCAAGAGGCAATGTCTGTTAGTTTCGTGGAAACTAGTGGCTTGTCCCAAACCTAGAAGTGTGGGTTTGAAGGCTTAGAGGACGGGCCTTTGTGGTTATCGGTCTAGAAGTGTGGACCCGGTTTAATGTAAAAACCGAAAAAAGATAACGGGTTATCGGTTTAGAAGTGTGGACCCGGTTTAATGTAAAAACCGAAAAAAGATAACGAAAGTCGGTACCGCATTGCATGAGTTGCATTGAGTTGTTGAGTCACATTGATATATGACATATGCATGAAGTGATGCTTATGTGTGAATGATGAGATGTTTATTGAATACTTATGAAGCGTGCATGAAGAGATGCTTACGCGTGAATGTTAAGATTGTGAAATTGTGGATGTATGCATGATGTGAAATGCTTGGTGAATATTCATGTTGTATATATATAAGTGACGATGTAAATGACTATGAGTTGAATTGAGGTGAGAAATAGGGAGTTAATTATATGATACCTATATATACATGATTTTATGCTTTGATTATTATGGTAATATTTCTCACCCTTCTGCTGTTTTATAATGCTCTATGAGGCATTGCAGATTAGGTTGCTGGAGGCCTTTATGAAGTTCTGCTTGTAGTTCGAGGTTGCTACATGTGTAGCGGTTTAGTAATTATATATGGGTCAAGTCATGCTCTGGTAGTGTAACACGGGGATCGATTGCTTATGTTTTAGGATTACATTATGTAACCTAAGTTATGTTTTCATATTTGGAATAATTGAGATGATGAGATGTTGGCCTTAGTGCCTAGAGATGTTGATTTTATATGATGAAAGTAAATGTTTCTTTTAAAGGATTTTTATTAATGAATCCGCTGCTAAATGAAAAGGTGTTTATGAGCATGACAGATTGTTTTAATGTGGTGCAAGTTTTGTGTGATGCCCTTTTATGGATGCATGTTAACTTTTACTCTGATTATGCATATATTATTTGTGGGGTTTAGAAGGGTGTTACATTAGTGGTATCAGAGCAGGTCGGTCCGTCCGGCCAAGTTGTCTAATGTTATTTGTTCCCTTGTATGCGACATGTGTGTGAAAACACTGTCGATACATGTTGTTGCTTAACCTTGTCTAGAGAAGTGGGAATGATCTAAGTGGGGGAGAAGTTGTGCTTCTCCAAGATGCTGCAGGTGTAGAAGTTGTAGCTCAGTGGGTGGTTAACACTCTTGTGGTTTGGTAAAGATAGTCTATACTCCATCATGATTTTCAGCTGCCTATTGACAAATTGAGGAACTGATCACCCTTAATCTCTTGTTGATAGTAGTTGGAGTTCTGTTGGATGGGATGGACGTGTCTTGCAAGCTTAGGTGGCGTGAGCAGAGAATTGTTTGGAGCTAAGCCAGTTGCTTAAGAAGTGTGTTGATGAGTCAGCGTGAGACAGTGAGGAGATGGTTAATTTTGATGCGAATTCGGGGTGCTAATGAAAGTGGGAAGATGGCGGTTTTGCCGACTAATTATATCTGTTTGGACAGTCGAAGAATTAAATTGATTGAGTAGTGTTGAGAATTATGTCTGGTGTGTGTGCTACGGCAACAGATTGTGGAGTTGAGTATAAGGGTGGATAATGACTTCTAGTGATTACTAAAGGAAATGAGATGTGGAATACATGGTTGGTATAATTAGACCCTTAAGCGTTTCAAGAGTTGGAGAGGTATTGGATGACCTTTGAGTGTGGAAGGGTTGTTTCCGTGATTTTGTCGTAACGGAAAACCGTAATTCGGAATGACGCAAGATTAGAAGCGTTGGAAGATATTACAGTGCTCTATATGATGGGAAAGTAGTGACATGGAATTAAGTATTTATTGGCGAAAAATGTTTGGATGTTATGGTAAGCGCGGAGAGTGCGGTTTGTGTTATCACCATAAGTTCACAGCTGAGTGTCCGTTTGATATAATGATTTTCCACACTTGATTGAGAGAGTCAATGGTTATGTAACCGATGGTGTTTGGATATGTTCGGAGAATATAGGGGTTCATGTTGAGCGTCGGGAACTTGAGTTATTAGTATTGGGGAAGAGGCAGTGATGTAGTACTGTGAAGAAAGTTCAAAGAGTTTTGAGAAAGCTGTCAATAGTTCGTGTATTGGTTTTGCCAAGTCCGACAAGATTGTCGTTGTGTTTTGAGATACTTTGTTGATATGATTAAGAGATGTGTTAAGTACAACATTAATGAGTTTTGGTTATTCTTGAAGGCAATATAAAGTACAGAGAGGGATTATCTGACAAGTAATTTGGAGTGGGTTGCTGTTGTGTGTTTGTACCGGAGTTTGGAAGCCTCAATTGTTTAGTTGAGATTTGAGATGGTTACTGACCTTAAGGTATTTGTTTTATTTGAGAGAGAGTCAAATATGAGACAGAGAAGTAATTGGAACTCCTGAAGGAGTATGGTTTTGGTTAAATTACCATTCGGATGAGACCAAGTGGTAGCTAAGATATCGAATCGGGAATTTTGGTATACACTAATGAAGATGGTAAGGAAGTTAGAACTGATTAAGCAAATTCAGATATGAGTTCGGCCTGTGAAGAGACTTCTTATGGAGTTGAGCCTTGGATGTTGAGATTGACTTTTGGTATTCTGATGAGGTTCGAGGAAATCGGAAATTCTTAGTTGAGTTGATAGATTAATTGAATTAATGGATAAAAGTCAGAGGGCTTATTTTCGGATTAAGGAAAATGGTATTGTGAGATGTCGTGATGAAGTGTGTATTCTGAATAGTGTGAGTTGGATAAGAGTACTCAGGGAGAAGTACATCGAGAAAGATGGAGTATCCGTGCGGGTACTAGGAAGATGCGACCGAATTTGAGAAATAGTTTTGGATAGCCATAGATGGAGAAGGAATTGATTGAGTTTGTATATGTTGATTAGACTTGCTGGGAATTGAAGTATGGACATTAGAGATGGTTGGATCTGATACAACTGTTGAGTATTTCGAGTGGGATGGGATAGTATTTCCATGGGCTTTGTACCGGGTTTTCTGATGAATTTGAGGAAGTATGATCCGATTTGGACAGTTAAGAATGGATTAACAAGAGTAACTCGTTGCCTACCAGTGAAGATGAATCATTCTGTTAGATGGGAACTCAAGTTTTTCGTTAAGATTATGGGAAAGATTGCGAAGGCGGTTGGGTGCCATGTTGAAGATGAAGTCTGACTAGCGTCCGTGAATGGCATGGACAAACGAAGAAAACTATCCAGTGTGAAGAGGACTCGTTGAGAGCTTGTATGTTGGACCAAGATGGATCTAAGGGTAGTTAATTGTTGTTGATGGAGTTGCCTACAATAACTGTTGCCATTTCGTATCGGAAACAACATCGTATGAAGTTCGTTGGGTAAGAGGGTATGACTCCTTGGTGTTGTTGCATGTCCAACGGGAGTGTTGTACTCGGATCAAAGACCGTGCAAGGGACGATGGAAACGATCAAAGAATCCAAGTAAGTCCGTGTTTTGAGGGTTATGGTAGTAATTGGTGTTGGTCGAGCTTGAAGTCTCGTGAGCACCCTGTGTTTTGTTGATCTGTATCAGAGTAGCGCAGCGGAAGCGTGAGGTGGATAGCATGTTAGACTGTTTTGCCGCTGTCGCTTGAGAGGATTGCATGAGGTGTTCATATGTCTAAGTTGAAGAGGTACATTGACTCAGGTGGATGGTGTACAAGTGGGAGAGAATTTGACTTCGGAGGCGTGGCTAGTTCTAGTTGTTGATAAGAAACAACTTCGAAGTATAGAGATTCCTTTGGTGGAAGTAGTTATGGGAGAATTGGATTTGGAAGAATTGGAATGCGAGAGTCGTATCCAGAGTTGTTTGGATCAGGTAACATTTTCGAGGACGAAAATTCCTAAGTGGGGGAGAGTTGTAACAGCCCAAATTTCATTAAATAATTAATTATAGTAATTAATTGATTTAGTGGGATTTTCATTAATGTTGGAATTAATTTTTATTAATTGGAATTTGTAGTAGAGAATTGAGAGGGAAATAGAATGGAAAGAAAATGATAGAGAGGAAGGAAAAGAAATAGAAGAATATAAAAAGGGAATTGGAGAGAAAGAGAAAGATAGAAAAGAAAAAGAAGAGAAAGGAAGAAGAAGAAGAGAAATGAAGAGGAAAAGGGAAAAGCTTGGAGAATCTTCAAGAACCAATTTCGAAGCTCCGATTAATCGAGGTAAGGGTGAGAAACATTGCTATTAATCATTGTATGCTATTATGTATGTTGGGTTTGGGTTTGTGGATGTTTTTCATCACTTTCCAATTAGGGCAAATGTTGGATTAATCGGTAGATTGATGATTTAATCGGTTGGAACTGAGTAATAATGCCGTAGAATAGTCGGGTAACATGTATTGATGCTATTTGTACTGATTTGGATGTTTGAGGTTTGGTTGATGATGGATTGATGCAGGAGAGGCAGAATAGGGTTCTGTTCTGCGCAGGTTCGCTGGCTCTCGCCAGGCGAGCGAAGGCGAAGCTTCTCCAGGCGAAGCCTAGCGAATGCTGGCGAGTAATTATGATTAAGTTCCAGTGGACTTCGCTGGCGAGTTCGCCAAGCAAAGTTGGATAGCGAAGGTTCGCCCAGCGAAGGTGCTGGCGAGTGGTGGCGAATGAAGTCAGTAGCTACTGACTTGGGCTCGCTGGGAAGTCTCGCCAGGCGAAGCCTAGCGAGTGTTCGCTGAGAGAGTTCTCCAAGCGAAGGCCAGGCAAAGGTTCGCTGCGAGGGTTCGCCAGGCGAATGAAGGCGAATGTGGCAGTATATTTTCTTTGCTGTGTTATCCAATGGTGATTGTTTGGTTGATTCGCATAGGTTAATACTTCTATGTTATGAATGAGTATGTGAACTCTTATGATAACATGTGCTGTGGGTAGCCTTCGGGCGTGAATCCTAGAGTTGTGATATGAATGATTAATTGTAATTGGTTAAAATACATGAGAACATAATGATGATTATGTGTGTATTAATTGATGAGTTTGTGAATGTTTGATTGTTGTGTACAATTATGTAATAAGTATGCATGAGAACATTGTGGATATATGTGTGCATGGCTTATAATTATATTATTGGTATTGTGAGGCGTATACCTTGTATAAAATGGCATGAGATGAATAATAAACATACTATGAAAAATGTATTGTGAATGCATAATGTTATATGCGATTGTATGTTAAAATACATGAAGAACGCATGAGAGCATATTGATGGATATGCGTGCATTGCTTGATAAATATAATGTTTGAAATGAATTGTGATTGTATGCGGGTAATGCATGGGAACATATCGTGGATATGTGTGCATTGTGTGATAATATTGAATCATGATATAATTCACGAAGGGGTGAATTATTCGAATACATGGGAATATAATGATGAATGTATGTGTATTGTCTAATGAATTGTGAGAGCATATTTGTATGCGATTGTTGTGTAAATGCATGGGAACATATGTGATATGTGTGCATTGTTGTTGAATATGATGATGATGATGGGTGAAATGAATACATTGATAAATGTTTGATATATGTTGTATGTGCAATCATGATGAAATTCTCGAAGGGGTGAATTATTCGAATGCATGAGATTAAGATGTCGGTCTTAAGTGCAGTTGTTGTGGTTGATTGTACATGCATCATTTAGTCAAGAGGCAATGTCTGTTAGTTTCATGGAAACTAGTGGCTTGTCCCAAACCTAGAAGTGTGGGTTTGAAGGCTTAGAGGACGGGCCTTTGTGGTTATCGGTCTAGAAGTGTGGACCCGGTTTAATGTAAAAACCGAAAAAAGATAACGGGTTATCGGTCTAGAAGTGTGGACCCGGTTTAATGTAAAAACCGAAAAAAGATAACGAAAGTCGGTACCGCATTGCATGAGTTGCATTGAGTTGTTGAGTCACATTGATATATGACATATGCATGAAGTGATGCTTATGTGTGAATGATGAGATGTTTATTGAATACTTATGAAGCGTGCATGAAGAGATGCTTACGCGTGAATGTTAAGATTGTGAAATTGTGGATGTATGCATGATGTGAAATGCTTGGTGAATATTCATGTTGTATATATATAAGTGACGATGTAAATGACTATGAGTTGAATTGAGGTGAGAAATAGGGAGTTAATTATATGATACCTATATATACATGATTTTATGCTTTGATTATTATGGTAATATTTCTCACCCTTCTGCTGTTTTATAATGCTCTATGAGGCATTGCAGATTAGGTTGCTGGAGGCCTTTATGAAGTTCTGCTTGTAGTTCGAGGTTGCTACATGTGTAACGGTTTAGTAATTATTTATGGGTCAAGTCATGCTCTGGTAGTGTAACACGGGGATCGATTGCTTATGTTTTAGGATTACATTATGTAACCTAAGTTATGTTTTCATATTTGGAATAATTGAGATGATGAGATGTTGGCCTTAGTGCCTAGAGATGTTGTTTTTATATGATGAAAGTAAATGTTTCTTTTAAAGGATTTTTATTAATGAATCCGCTGCTAAATGGAAAGGTGTTTATGAGCATGACAGATTGTTTTAATATGGTGCAAGTTTTGTGTGATGCCCTTTTATGGATGCATGTTAACTTTTACTCTGATTATGCATATATTATTTGTGGGGTTTAGAAGGGTGTTACAGACCGGAGCCTGAACACTCAACATAATAACCGGAGTCTGGATACCCAACGAAACTGACCGGAGCCTGAACGCTCAGCGTAATAACCGGATTCTGGATACCAAACAAAACTGACCGGAGCCTGAACGCTCAATGTAATAACCGGAATCTAGATACTCAACGAAACTAACTGGAGCCTGAACGCTCAACGTAATAACCGGAGTTTGGATACCCTATGAAACTGACCGGAGCCTGAACACTCAACCAAATAACCGGAGTCTGGATATCCAACACAACTGACCGGAGCCTAAACGCTCAACGTAAAAACCAGAGTCTGGATACCCAACGAAACAGACTGGAGCCTGAACGTTCAACGTAATAACCGGAGTCTGGATACCCAACGAAACTGACCGGAGCCTGAACGCTCAACGTAATAACCGGAGTCTGGATACCAAAGGAAACTGACTGGAGCCTGAACGCTCAACGTAATAATCAGAGTCTAGATACCCAACGAAACTGACCGGAGCCTGAACGCTCAACATAATAAGCGGAGTCTGGATACCCAATGAAACTGACCGGAGCCTGAATGCTCAACATAATAACCGGAGTCTGGATAATTAACAAAAATGGCTAGAGCCTGAATGCTCAACGTAATAACTAGAGTCTGGATACTCAACGAAGATGACCGGAGCCTGAACGCTCAACGTAATAACCGGAATCTGGATACCCAACGAAACTGACCGGAGCCTGAACGCTCAACGTAATAACCGGAGTCTGGATACCCAACGAAACTGACCGGAGCCTGAACGCTCAACGTAATAACCGGAGTCTGGATACCCAATGAAACTGACCGGAGCCTGAACGCTCAATGTAATAACCGGAGTCTGAATACCCAACAAAACTGACCGGAGCCTGAACGCTCAACGTAAAAACCAGAGTCTGGATACCCAACGAAACTGACCGGAGCCTGAACGCTCAACGTAATAACCGGAGTCTGGATACCCAAAGAAATTGACCGGAGCCTGAATGCTCAACGTTATAACTGGAGTCTGGATACCAAACGAAACTGACCGGAGCCTGAACGCTCAACGTAATAACCGGAGTCTGGATACCCAACGAAACTGAATGGAGCCTGAACGCTCAACGTAATAACCGGAGTCTGGATACTCAACGAAAATGACCGGAGCCTGAACCCTCAACGTAATAACCGGACTCTGGATACCAAATGAAATTGACCGGAGCCTGAACGTTCAACGTAATAACCGGCGTCTAGATACCCAACAAAACTGACCGGAGCCTGAACGCTCAACGTAAAAACCGGAGTCTGGATACCCAACGAAACAGACTGGAGCCTGAACGCTCAACGTAATAACCGGAGTCTGGATTGAAGGAAAATTGCGATCTAAACGCAGCGGAAAACAAAATTTCCTTTAGTGATCCTTACGAATGAGCATGGTCAGTGATAGAATCGTTACCTCTTTGTGGCGATTCAGATCTTTGATGCAGCGATCACAAGCGTTGATGAAGTGCAACGCCTCTACTCAGTCCACACGAACAGCTTCCGGTCACAGTGCTAGCTGCTTACGAACGGAATTATTTGAGTGAGAAAAGAGAATCAAAAACGAAATTGCATCAAGTGAAAGCTTCATCACAAGGGTTCCTTTTATAGACTCTCTTGTGGGCTGCGGGCTAAAAACCCAATTCACATGATCCATAATAATATTATATATTATTATAATAACTATTATTATAATAAATATATTTATTTTATTATTATTTTATAACCATTATAAAATAACAATAATTATTATTATATTATCCGAATTTCTATTTTTCACTTAAGTGCACCGTACCTTACGGTGTTCCTTTGATTTCTCTATCTCTCATCAAACTGTCCTTATGTGTGTGACCCTGTAGGATTTCGTAACGTTGGTAATTATATTAAATTATATATTTAACATAATAAACAGTAAGCGGTATCTAGCAACACATCACTGCTACCCAAGTCACGAAAATGTCATGTGATCTGACAAAACCTTTTTCGTGATAATATATGTTTGTACAATTACCCTTTTGCCCCTATGTCTATATTGAACACAAGGCATACACTGTGTCATCCTTGTCCAGTTCAATATTGGGCCCTTAGACATTTCTCCTGTTATGCAGGATTGGCAAATTCCATCTAGGACACTCATGTCCCTCAGCATGCTTCGTGGAGTGCCCATCAACTGTCTTTATGATCATCCAGTTACGGATAATGTTTGATCAGCAATAAAGCACCCGACTCTACATCTAGGGTCAATAGTGGTTTCAGGTCGAAGGGTGGTAATACACCATTATCACCATGAGAATAACTTATGACACTTTGCATAACATACTATGTAGTATTCTCATAGCGGGTCAATCCGGTATAAATATTACTCCTAATATTTATACCTATGTCAAGACTTGATAACTCTTTATCCATGATCCATGAGATGTGATCATCAGTCTATCTTCATAATAGTCTCAATGCTTTTAATGTTATCCCACTTTGCAATAAAGCTTGACTACGAATATTTTAAGAATAATGTCTTTATGTTTAATGGGATCTCATGATTAAGTCACACTTAACATTTCATTAAACAAACTAACTATTCTAGGGACTTTATTATTCTGAAAGACAAACATAATAAAGAAATGCCTTTTATTATTAAACGAATAATCCGATACAAGTACCAAAAAGTATTGGCCTCTAGGGCTTACACCAACATGGATACCCAACGAAACTGACCGGAGCCTAAATGCTCAACGTAATAACCAGAGTCTGGATACCAAACGAAACTGACCGGAGCCTGAACGCTCAACGTAATAACCGGAGTCTGGATACCCAACGAAACTGAATGGAGCCTGAACGCTCAACGTAATAACCGGAGTCTGGATACTCAACGAAAATTACCGGAGCCTGAACGCTCAACGTAATAACCGGACTCTGGATACCAAATGAAACTGACCGGAGCCTGAACGCTCAACGTAATAACCGGAGTCTGGATACCCAACAAAACTAACCGGAGCCTGAACGTTCAACGTAAAAACCGGAGTCTGGATACCCAACGAAACTGACCGGAGCCTGAACGCTCAACGTAATAACCGGAGTCTGGATACCCAACGAAACTGACCGAAGCCTAAACGCTCAACGTAATAACCAGAGTCTGGATACCAAACGAAACTGACCGGAGCCTGAACGCTCAACGTAATAACCGGAGTCTGGATACCCAACGAAACTGAATGGAGCCTGAACGCTCAACATAATAACCGGAGTCTGGATACTCAACAAAAATGACCGGAGCCTGAACGCTCAATGTAATAACCGGAATCTGGATGCCCAACGAAACTGACCGGAGCTTGAACGCTCAACGTAATTACTGCAATCTGGATACTCAACGAAAATGATCAGAGCTTGAACGCTCAATGTAATAACTGGAGTTTGGATACTCAACGAAACTAACCTGAGCCTGAACGATCAACGTAATAACCGGTGTCTGGATACCCAACGAAACTGACCGGAGCCTGAATGTTCAACGTAATAACCAGAGTCTGGATAACCAACAAAACTGACCGGAGCCTGAACGCTCAATGTAAAAACCGGAGTCTGGATACCCAACGAAACTGACTGGAGCCTGAACGCTCAACGTAATAACCGGAGTCTGGATACTCAACGAAAATGACCGGAGCCTGAACCCTCAACGTAATAACCAGACTCTGGATACCAAATGAAATTGACCGGAGCCTGAACGTTCAACGTAATAACCAGAGTCTGGATACCCAACAAAACTGACCGGAGCCTGAACGCTCAATGTAAAAACCGGAGTCTGGATACCCAACGAAACTGACTGGAGCCTGAACGCTCAACGTAATAACCGGAGTCTGGATACCCAACAAAACTGACCGGAGCTTAACGTAATAACCGGAGTCTGGATACCAAACGAAACTGACCGGAGCCTGAACGCTCAATGTAATAACCGGAGTCTGGATACCCAACGAAACTGAAGGGAGCCTAAACGCTCAACATAATAACCGGAGTCTGGATACCCAACGAAAATGACCGGAGCCTAAACGCTCAACATAATAACCGGAGTCTAAATACTCAACGAAAATGACCGGAGCCTGAATGCTCAATGTAATAACCGGAATCTGGATACCCAACGAAACTGACCGGAGCTTGAACGCTCAACGTAATTACTGCAATCTGGATACTCAACGAAAATGATCAGAGCTTGAACGCTCAATGTAATAACTGGAGTTTGGATACTCAACGAAACTTACCTGAGCCTGAACGATCAACGTAATAACCGGAGTCTGGATACCCAACGAAACTGACCGGAGCCTGAACGTTCAACGTAATAACCGGAGTCTGGATAACCAATAAAACTGACCGGAGCCTGAACGCTCAACGTAAAAACCGGAGTCTGGATACCCAACGAAACTGACTGGAGCCTGAACGCTCAACGTAATAACCGGAGTCTGGATACCCAACGAAAATGACCGGAGCTTGAACCCTCAACGTAATAACCGGAGTCAAGATACCCAAGAAAACTGACCGGAGCCTGAACGCTCAACGTAAAAACCGGAGTCTGGATACCCAACGAAACTGACTGGAGCCTGAACGCTCAACGTAATAACCGGAGTCTGGATACCCAACAAAACTGACCGGAGCCTAAACGCTCAACGTAATAACCGGAGTCTGGATACCAAACGAAACTGACCGGAGCCTGAACGCTCAATGTAATAACCGGAGTCTGGATACCCAACGAAACTGAAGGGAGCCTGAACGCTCAACGTAATAACCGGAGTCTGGATACTCAACGAAAATGACCGGAGCCTGAACGCTCAATATAATAACCGGAGTCTGGATACCCAACGAAACTGACCGGAGCTTGAACGCTCAACGTAATTACTGCAATCTGGATACTCAACGAAAATGATCAGAGCTTGAACGCTCAATGTAATAACTGAAGTTTGGATACTCAACGAAACTGACCGGAGCCTGAACGATCAACTTAATAACTGGAGTCTGGATACCCAACGAAACTGACCGGAGCCTGAACGTTCAACGTAATAACCGAAGTCTGGATACCCAACGAAACTGACCGGAGCCCGAACACTCAACATAATAACCGGAGTCTGGATACCCAACGAAACTGACCGGAGCCTGAACGCTCAGCGTAATAACCGGAGTCTGGATACCAAACAAAACTGACCGGAGCCTGAACGCTCAATGTAATAACCGGAATCTAGATACACAACGAAACAAACTGGAGCCTGAACGCTCAACGTAATAACCGGAGTTTGGATACCCTATGAAACTGACCGGAGCCTGAACGCTCAACCAAATAACCGGAGTCTGGATATCCAACAAAACTGACCGGAGCCTAAACGCTCAACGTAAAAACCAGAGTCTGGATACCCAACGAAACAGACTGGAGCCTGAACGCTCAACGTAATAACCGGAGTCTGGATACCCAACGAAACTGACCGAAGCCTGAACGCTCAACGTAATAACCGGAGTCTGGATACCAAAGGAAACTGACTGGAGCCTGAACGCTCAACGTAATAATCAGAGTCTAGATACCCAACGAAACTGACCGGAGCCTGAACGCTCAACATAATAACCGGAGTCTGGATACCCAATGAAACTGACCGGAGCTTGAATGCTCAACATAATAACCGGAGTCTGGATACTTAACAAAAATGACTAGAGCCTGAATGCTCAACGTAATAACTAGAGTCTGGATACTCAACGAAGATGACCGGAGCCTGAACGCTCAATGTAATAACCGGAATCTGGATACCCAACGAAACTGACCGGAGCCTGAACGCTCAACGTAATAACCGGAGTCTGGATACCCAACAAAACTGACCAGAGCCTGAACGCTCAACGTAATAACCGGAGTCTGGATACCCAATGAAACTGACCGGAGCCTGAACGCTCAATGTAATAACCGGAGTCTGAATACCCAACAAAACTGACCGGAGCCTGAACGCTCAACGTAAAAACCAGAGTCTGGATACCCAACGAAACTGACCGGAGCCTGAACGCTCAACGTAATAACCGGAGTCTGGATACCCAACGAAATTGACCGGAGCCGGAATGCTCAACGTTATAACTGGAGTCTGGATACCAAACGAAACTGACCGGAGCCTGAACGCTCAACGTAATAACCGGAGTCTGGATACCCAACGAAACTGAATGGAGCCTGAACGCTCAACGTAATAACCGGAGTCTGGATACTCAACGAATATGACCGGAGCCTGAACGCTCAACATAATAACCGGACTCTGGATACCAAATGAAACTGACCGGAGCCTGAACGCTCAACGTAATAACCGGATTCTAGATACCCAACAAAACTGACCGGAGCCTGAACGTTCAACGTAAAAACCGGAGTCTGGATACCCAACGAAACTGACCGGAGCCTGAACGCTCAACGTAATAACCGGAGTCTGGATACCCAACGAAACTGACCGAAGCCTAAACGCTCAACGTAATAACCGGAGTCTGGATACCAAACGAAACTGACCGGAGCCTGAACACTCAACGTAATAACCGGAGTCTGGATACCCAACGAAACTGAATGGAGCCTGAACGCTCAACATCATAACCGGAGTCTGGATACTCAACGAAAATGACCGGAGCCTGAACGCTCAATGTAATAACCGGAATCTGGATACCCAACGAAACTGACCGGAGCTTGAACGCTCAACGTAATTACTGCAATCTGGATACTCAACGAAAATGATCAGAGCTTGAACGCTCAATGTAATAACTGGAGTTTGGTTACTCAACGAAACTGACCTGAGCCTGAACGATCAACGTAATAACCGGAGTCTGGATACCCAACGAAACTGACCGGAGCCTGAATGTTCAACGTAATAACCAGAGTCTGGATAACAAACAAAACTGACCGAAGCCTGAACGCTCAACGTAAAAACCGGAATCTGGATACCCAACGAAACTGACTGGAGCCTGAACGCTCAACGTAATAACCGGAGTCTGGATACCCAACGAAACTGACCGGAGCCTGAACCCTCAACGTAATTACTGCAATCTGGATACTCAACGAAAATGATCAGAGCTTGAACGCTCAATGTAATAACTGGAGTTTGGAAACTCAACGAAACTGACCTGAGCCTGAACGATCAACGTAATAACCGGAGTCTGGATACCCAACGAAACAGACTGGAGCCTGAACGCTCAACGTAATAACCGGAGTCTGGATACCCAACGAAACTGACCGGAGCCTGAACGCTCAACGTAATAACCGGAGTCTGGATACCAAAGGAAACTGACTCGAGCCTGAACGCTCAACGTAATAATCAGAGTCTAGATACCCAACGAAACTGACCGGAGCCTGAACGCTCAACATAATAACCGGAGTCTGGATACCCAATGAAACTGACCGGAGCCTGAATGCTCAACATAATAATCGGAGTCTGGATACTTAACAAAAATGACTAGAGCCTGAATGCTCAACGTAATAACTAGAGTCTGGATACTCAACGAAGATGACCGGAGCCTGAACGCTCAACGTAATAACCGGAGTCTGGATACCCAACAAAACTGACCGGAGCCTGAACGCTCAACGTAATAACCGGAGTCTGGATACCCAATGAAACTGACCGGAGCCTGAACGCTCAATGTAATAACCAGAGTCTGAATACCCAACAAAACTGACCGGAGCCTGAACGCTCAACGTAAAAACCAGAGTCTGGATACCCAACGAAACTGACCGGAGCCTGAACGCTCAACGTAATAACCGGAGTCTGGATACCCAACGAAATTGACCGGAGCCTGAATGATCAACGTTATAACTGGAGTCTGGATACCAAACGAAATTGACCAGAGCCTGAACGCTCAACGTAATAACCGGAGTCTGGATACCCAACGAAACTGAATGGAGCCTGAACGCTCAACGTAATAACCGGAGTCTGGATACTCAACGAAAATGACCGGAGCCTGAACCCTCAACGTAATAACCGGACTCTGGATACCAAATGAAATTGACCGGAGCCTGAACGTTCAACGTAATAACCGGAGTCTGGATACCCAACAAAACTGACCGAAGCCTGAACGCTCAACGTAAAAACCGGAGTCTGGATACCCAACGAAACAGACTGGAGCCTGAACGCTCAACGTAATAACCGGAGTCTGGATACCCAACGAAACTGACAGGAGCCTAAATGCTCAACGTAATAACCGGAGTCTGGATACCAAACGAAACTGACCGGAGCCTGAACGCTCAACGTAATAACCGGAGTCTGGATACCCAACGAAACTGAATGGAGCCTGAACGCTCAACATAATAACCGGAGTCTGGATACTCAACGAAAATGACCGGAGCCTGAACGCTCAACGTAATAACCGGACTCTGGATACCAAATGAAACTGACCGGAGCCTGAACGCTCAACGTAATAACCGGAGTCTGGATACCCAACAAAACTGACCGGAGCCAGAACGTTCAACGTAAAAACCGGAGTCTGGATACCCAACGAAACTGACCGGAGCCTGAACGCTCAACGTAATAACCGGAGTCTGGATACCCAACGAAACTGACCGAAGCCTAAACGCTCAACGTAATAACCGGAGTCTGGATACCAAACGAAACTGACCGGAGCCTGAACGCTCAACGTAATAACCGGAGTCTGGATACCCGACGAAACTGAATGGAGCCTGAACGCTCAACATAATAACCGGAGTCTGGATACTCAACGAAAATGACCGGAGCCTGAACGCTCAATGTAATAACCGGAATCTGGATACCCAACGAAACTGACCGGAGCTTGAACGCTCAACGTAATTACTGCAATCTGGATACTCAACGAAAATGATCAGAGCTTGAACGCTCAATGTAATAACTAGAGTTTGGATACTCAACGAAACTGACCTGAGCCTTAACGATCAACGTAATAACCGGAGTCTGGATACCCAACGAAACTGACCGGAGCCTGAATGTTCAACGTAATAACCGGAGTCTGGATAACCAACAAAACTGACCGGAGCCTGAACGCTCAACGTAAAAACCGGAATCTGGATACCCAACGAAACTGACTGGAGCCTGAACGCTCAATGTAATAACCGGAGTCTGGATACTCAACGAAAATGACCGGAGCCTGAACCCTCAACGTAATAACCAGACTCTGGATACCAAATGAAATTGACCGGAGCCTGAACGTTCAACGTAATTACCAGAGTATGGATACCCAACAAAACTGACCAGAGCCTGAACGCTCAACGTAAAAACCGGAGTGTAGATACCCAATGAAACTGACTGGAGCCTGAACGCTCAACGTAATAACCGGAGTCTGGATACCCAACAAAACTGACCGGAGCCTAAATGCTCAACGTAATAACCGGAGTCTGGATACCAAACGAAACTGACCGGAGCCTGAATGCTCAATGTAATAACCGGAGTCTGGATAACCAACGAAACTGAAGGGAGCCTGAACGCTCAACGTAATAACCGGAGTCTGGATACTCAACGAAAATGACCGAAGCCTGAACGCTCAATGTAATAACCGGAGTCTGGATACCCAACGAAACTGACTGGAGCCTGAACGCTCAACGTAATAACCGGAGTCTGGATACCTAACGAAACTGAATGGAGCCTGAACGCTCAACATAATAACCGGAGTCTGGATACTCAACGAAAATGACCGAAGCCTGAACGATCAATGTAATAACCGGAATCTGGATACCCAACGAAACTGACCGGAGCTTGAACGCTCAACGTAATTACTGCAATCTGGATACTCAACGAAAATGATCAGAGCTTGAACGCTCAATGTAATAACTGGAGTTTGGTTACTCAATGAAATTGACCTAAGCCTGAACGATCAACGTAATAACCGGAGTCTGGATACCCAACGAAACTGACCGGAGCCTGAATGTTCAACGTAATAACCGGAGTCTGGATAACCAACAAAACTGACCGGAGCCTGAACGCTCAACGTAAAAACCGGAATCTGGATACCCAACGAAACTGACTGGAGCCTGAACGCTCAACGTAGTAACCGGAGTCTGGATACTAAACGAAAATGACCGGAGCCTGAACCCTCAACGTAATAACCAGACTCTGGATACCAAATGAAATTGACCGGAGCCTGAACGTTCAACGTAATAACCAGAGTCTGGATACCCAACAAAACTGACTGGAGCCTGAACGCTCAACGTAAAAACCAGAGTCTAGATACCCAACGAAACTGACTGGAGCCTGAACGCTCAACGTAATAACCGGAGTCTGGATACCCAACAAAACTGACCGGAGCCTAAACGCTCAACGTAATAACCGGAGTCTGGATACCAAACGAAACTGACCGGAGCCTGAACGCTCAATGTAATAACCGGAGTCTGGATACCCAACGAAACTGAAGGGAGCCTGAACGCTCAACGTAATAACCGGAGTCTGAATACTCAACGAAAATGACCGAAGCCTGATCGCTCAATGTAATAACCGGAGTCTGGATACCCAACAAAACTGACCGGAGCTTGAACGCTCAACGTAATTACTGCAATCTGGATACTCAACGAAAATGATCAGAGCTTGAACGCTCAATGTAATAACTGGAGTTTGGATACTCAATGAAACTGACCTGAGCCTGAACGATCAACGTAATAACCGGAGTCTGGATACCCAACGAAACAGACTGGAGCCTGAACGCTCAACGTAATAACCGGAGTCTGGATACCCAACGAAACTGACCGGAGCCTGAACGCTCAACGTAATAACCGGAGTCTGGATACCAAAGGAAACTGACTGGAGCCTGAATGCTCAACGTAATAATCAGAGTCTAGATACCCAACGAAACTGACCGGAGCCTGAACGCTCAACATAATAACCGGAGTCTGGATACCCAATGAAACTGACCGGAGCCTGAATGCTCAACATAATAACCGGAGTCTGGATACTTAACAAAAATGACTAGAGCCTGAATGCTCAACGTAATAACTAGAGTCTGGATACTCAACGAAGATGACCGGAGCCTGAACGCTCAATGTAATAACCGGAATCTGGATACCCAACGAAACTGACCGGAGCCTGAACGCTCAACGTAATAACCGGAGTCTGGATACCCAAAAAAACTGACCGGAGCCTGAACGCTCAACGTAATAACCGGAGTTTGGATACCCAATGAAACTGACCGGAGCCTGAACGCTCAATGTAATAACCGGAGTCTGAATACCCAACAAAACTGACCGGAGCCTGAACGCTCAACGTAAAAACCAGAGTCTGGATACCCAACGAAACTGACCGGAGCCTGAACGCTCAACGTAATAACCGGAGTCTGGATACCCAACGAAATTGACTGGAGCCTGAATGCTCAGCGTTATAACTGGAGTCTGGATACCAAACGAAACTGACCGGAGCCTGAACGCTCAACGTAATAACCGGATTCTGGATACCCAACGAAACTGAATGGAGCCTGAACGCTCAACGTAATAACCGGAGTCTAGATACTCAACGAAAATGACCGGAGCCTGAACCCTCAACGTAATAACCAGACTCTGGATACCAAATGAAATTGACCGGAGCCTGAACGTTCAACGTAATTACCAGAGTATGGATACCCAACAAAACTGACCAGAGCCTGAACGCTCAACGTAAAAACCGGAGTGTAGATACCCAATGAAACTGACTGGAGCCTGAACGCTCAACGTAATAACCGGAGTCTGGATACCCAACAAAACTGACCGGAGCCTAAATGCTCAACGTAATAACCGGAGTCTGGATACCAAACGAAACTGACCGGAGCCTGAATGCTCAATGTAATAACCGGAGTCTGGATACCCAACAAAACTGAAGGGAGCCTGAACGCTCAACGTAATAACCGGAGTCTGGATACTCAACGAAAATGACCGAAGCCTGAACGCTCAATGTAATAACCGGAGTCTGGATACCCAACGAAACTGACTGGAGCCTGAACGCTCAACGTAATAACCGGAGTCTGGATACCCAACGAAACTGAATGGAGCCTGAACGCTCAACATAATAACCGGAGTCTGGATACTCAACGAAAATGACCGGAGCCTGAACGCTCAATGTAATAACCGGAATCTGGATACCCAACGAAACTGACCGGAGCTTGAACGCTCAACGTAATTACTGCAATCTGGATACTCAACGAAAATGATCAGAGCTTGAACGCTCAATGTAATAACTGGAGTTTGGTTACTCAATGAAATTGACCTAAGCCTGAACGATCAACGTAATAACCGGAGTCTGGATACCCAACGAAACTGACCGGAGCCTGAATGTTCAACGTAATAACCGGAGTCTGGATAACCAACAAAACTGACCGGAGCCTGAACGCTCAACGTAAAAACCGGAATCTGGATACCCAACGAAACTGACTGGAGCCTGAACGCTCAACGTAATAACCGGAGTCTGGATACTCAACGAAAATGACCGGAGCCTGAACCCTCAACGTAATAACCAGACTCTGGATACCAAATGAAATTGACCGGAGCCTGAACGTTCAACGTAATAACCAGAGTCTGGATACCCAACAAAACTGACCGGAGCTTGAACGCTCAACGTAATTACTGCAATTTGGATACTCAACGAAAATGATCAGAGCTTGAACGCTCAATGTAATAACTGGAGTTTGGATACTCAACGAAACTGACCTGAGCCTGAACGATCAACGTAATAACCGGAGTCTGGATACCCAACGAAACTGACCGGAGCCTGAATGTTCAACGTAATAACCGGAGTCTGGATAACCAACAAAACTGACCGGAGCCTGAACGCTCAACGTAAAAACCGGAATCTGGATACCCAACGAAACTGACTGGAGCCTGAACGTTCAACGTAATAACCGGAGTCTGGATACCCAACGAAACTGACCGAAGCCTAAACGCTCAACGTAATAACCGGAGTCTGGATACTCAACGAAAATGACCGGAGCCTGAACGCTCAATGTAATAACCGGAATCTGGATACCCAACGAACCTGACCGGAGCTTGAACGCTCAACGTAATTACTGCAATCTGGATACTCAACGAAAATGATCAGAGCTTGAACGCTCAATGTAATAACTGGAGTTTGGATACTCAACGAAACTGACCTGAGCCTGAACGATCAACGTAATAACCGGAGTCTGGATACCCAACGAAACTGACCGGAGCCTGAATGTTCAACGTAATAACCGGAGTCTGGATAACCAACAAAACTGACCGGAGCCTGAACGCTCAACGTAAAAACCGGAATCTGGATACCCAACGAAACTGACTGGAGCCTGAACGCTCAATGTAATAACCGGAGTCTGGATACCCAACGAAACTGACCGGAGCCTAAATGCTCAACGTAATAACCGGAGTCTGGATACCAAACGAAATTGACCGGAGCCTGAACGCTCAACGTAATAACCGGAGTCTGGATACCCAACGAAACTGAATGGAGCCTGAACGCTCAACGTAATAACCGGAGTCTGGATACTCAACGAAAATGACCGGAGCCTGAACGCTCAATGTAATAACCGGAATCTGGATACCCAACGAAACTGACCGGAGCTTGAACGCTCAACGTAATTACTGCAATCTGGATACTCAACGAAAATGATCAGAGCTTGAACACTCAATGTAATAACTGGAGTTTGGTTACTCAATGAAATTGACCTGAGCCTGAACGATCAACGTAATAACCGGAGTCTGGATACCCAACGAAACTGACCGGAGCCTGAATGTTCAACGTAATAACCGGAGTCTGGATAACCAACAAAACTGACCGGAGCCTGAACGCTCAACGTAAAAACCGGAATCTGGATACCCAACGAAACTGACTGGAGCCTGAACGCTCAACGTAATAACCGGAGTCTGGATACTCAACGAAAATGACCGGAGCCAGAACCCTCAACGTAATAACCAGACTCTGGATACCAAATGAAATTGACCGGAGCCTGAACGTTCAACGTAATAACCAGAGTCTGGATACCCAACAAAACTGACCGGAGCCTGAACGCTCAACGTAAAAACCGGAGTCTAGATACCCAACGAAACTGACTGGAGCCTGAACGCTCAACGTAATAACCGGAGTTTGGATACCCAACAAAACTGACCGGAGCCTAAACGCTCAACGTAATAACCGGAGTCTGGATACCAAACGAAACTGACCGGAGCCTGAACGCTCAATGTAATAACCGGAGTCTGGATACCCAACGAAACTGAAGGGAGCCTGAACGCTCAACGTAATAACCGGAGTCTGGATACTCAACGAAAATGACCGAAGCCTGATCGCTCAATGTAATAACCGGAGTCTGAATACCCAACAAAACTGACCCGGAGCTTGAACGCTCAACGTAAAAACCAGAGTCTGGATACCCAACGAAACTGACCGGAGCCTGAACGCTCAACGTAATAACTGGAGTCTGGATACCCAACGAAATTGACCGGAGCCTGAATGCTCAACATTATAACTGGAGTCTGGATACTAAACGAAACTGACCGGAGCCTGAACGCTCAACGTAATAACCGGAGTCTGGATACGCAACGAAACTGAATGGAGCCTGAACGCTTAACGTAATAACCGGAGTCTAGATACTCAACGAAAATGACCGGAGCCTGAACCCTCAACGTAATAACCGGACTCTGGATACCCAACGAAACTGACCGGAGCCTGAACGCTCAACATAATAACCGGAGTCTGGATACCCAATGAAACTGACCGGAGCCTGAATGCTCAACATAAAAACCGGAGTCTGGATACTTAACAAAAATGACTAGAGCCTGAATGCTCAACGTAATAACTAGAGTCTGGATACTCAACGAAGATGACCGGAGCCTGAACGCTCAATGTAATAACCGGAATCTGGATACCCAACGAAACTGACCGGAGCCTGAACGCTCAACGTAATAACCGGAGTCTGGATACCCAACAAAACTGACCGAAGCCTGAACGCTCAACGTAATAACCGGAGTCTGGATACCCAATGAAACTGACCGGAGCCTGAACGCTCAATGTAATAACCGGAGTCTGAATACCCAACAAAACTGACCGGAGCCTGAACGCTCAACGTAAAAACCAGAGTCTGGATACCCAACGAAACTGACCGGAGCCTGAACGCTCAACGTAATAACCGGAGTCTGGATACCCAACGAAATTGACCGGAGCCTGAATGCTCAACGTTATAACTGGAGTCTGGATACCAAACGAAACTGACCGGAGCCTGAACGCTCAACGTAATAACCGGAGTCTGGATACCCAACGAAACTGAATGGAGCCTGAACGCTCAACGTAATAACCGGAGTCTAGATACTCAACGAAAATGACCGGAGCCTGAACCCTCAACGTAATAACCGGACTCTGGATACCAAATGAAATTGACCGGAGCCTGGACGTTCAACGTAATAACCGGAGTCTGGATACCCAACAAAACTGACCGAAGCCTGAACGCTCAACGTAAAAACCGGAGTCTGGATACCCAACGAAACAGACCGGAGCCTGAACGCTCAACGTAATAACCGGAGTCTGGATACCCAACGAAACTGACAGGAGCCTAAATGCTCAACGTAATAACCGGAGTCTGGATACCAAACGAAACTGACCGGAGCCTGAACGCTCAACGTAATAACCGGAGTCTGGATACCCAACGAAACTGAATCGAGCCTGAACGCTCAACATAATAACCGGAGTCTGGATACTCAACGAAAATGACCGGAGCCTGAACGCTCAACGTAATAACCGGACTCTGGATACCAAATGAAACTGACCGGAGCCTGAACGCTCAACGTAATAACCGGAGTCTGGATACCCAACAAAACTGACCGGAGCCAGAACGTTCAACGTAAAAACCGGAGTCTGGATACCCAACGAAACTGACCGGAGCCTGAACGCTCAACGTAATAACCGGAGTCTGGATACCCAACGAAACTGACCGAAGCCTAAACGCTCAACGTAATAACCGGAGTCTGGATACCAAACGAAACTGACCGGAGCCTGAACGCTCAACGTAATAACCGGAGTCTGGATACCCAACGAAACTGAATGGAGCCTGAACGCTCAACATAATAACCGGAGTCTGGATACTCAACGAAAATGACCGGAGCCTGAACGCTCAATGTAATAACCAGAATCTGGATACCCAACGAAAGTGACCGGAGCTTGAACGCTCAACGTAATTACTGCAATCTGGATACTCAACGAAAATGATCAGAGCTTGAACGCTCAATGTAATAACTGGAGTTTGGATACTCAACGAAACTGACCTGAGCCTGAACGATTAACGTAATAACCGGAGTCTGGATACCCAACGAAACTGACCGGAGCCTGAATGTTCAACGTAATAACCGGAGTCTGGATAACCAACAAAACTGACCGGAGCCTGAACGCTCAACGTAAAAACCGGAATCTGGATACCCAACGAAACTGACTGGAGCCTGAACGCTCAACGTAATAACCGGAGTCTGGATACTCAACGAAAATGACCGGAGCCTGAACCCTCAACGTAATAACCAGACTCTGGATACCAAATGAAATTGACCGGAGCCTGAACGTTCAACGTAATTACCAGAGTATGGATACCCAACAAAACTGACCAGAGCCTGAACGCTCAACGTAAAAACCGGAGTCTAGATACCCAATGAAACTGACTGGAGCCTGAACGCTCAACGTAATAACCGGAGTCTGGATACCCAACAAAACTGACCGGAGCCTAAATGCTCAACGTAATAACCGGAGTCTGGATACCAAACGAAACTGACCGGAGCCTGAATGCTCAATGTAATAACCGGAGTCTGGATACCCAACGAAACTGAAGGGAGCCTGAACGCTCAACGTAATAACCGGAGTCTGGATACTCAACGAAAATGACCGGAGCCTGAACGCTCAATGTAATAACCGGAGTCTGGATACCCAACAAAACTGACCGGAGCTTGAACACTCAACGTAATTACTGCAATCTGGATACTCAACGAAAATGATCAGAGCTTGAACGCTCAATGTAATAACTGGAGTTTGGATACTCAACGAAACTGACCTGAGCCTGAACGATCAACGTAATAACCGGAGTCTGGATACCCAACGAAACTGACCGGAGCCTGAACGTTCAACGTAATAACCGAAGTCTGGATACCCAACAAAACTGACCGGAGCCTGAACGTTCAACGTAATAACCGGAGTCTGGATACCCAACAAAACTGACCGGAGCCTGAACGCTCAACGTAAAAACTGGAGTCTGGATACCCAACGAAATTGACTGGAGCCTGAATGCTCAAAGTAATAACCGGAGTCTGGATACTCAACGAAAATGACCGGAGCCTGAACCCTCAACGTAATAACCGGACTCTGGATACCAAATGAAATTGACCGGAGCCTGAACGTTTAATGTAATAACCGGAGTCTGGATACCCAACAAAACTGACCGGAGCCTGAACGCTCAACGTAAAAACCGGAGTCTAGATACCCAACGAAACTGACAGGAGCCTGAACGCTCAACGTAATAACCGGAGTCTGGATACCCAACGAAACTGACCGGAGCCTGAACGCTCAACGTAATAACCGAAGTCTGGATACCAAAGGAAACTGACTGGAGCCTGAACGCTCAACGTAATAATCAGAGTCTAGATACCCAACGAAACTGACCGGAGCCTGAACGCTCAACGTAATAACCGGAGTCTGGATACCCAACAAAACTGACCGGAGCTTGAACGCTCAACGTAATTACTGCAATCTGGATACTCAACGAAAATGATCAGAGCTTGAACGCTCAATGTAATAACTGGAGTTTGGATACTCAACGAAACTGACCTGAGCCTGAACGATCAACGTAATAACCGGAGTCTGGATACCCAACGAAACTGACCGGAGCCTGAACGTTCAACGTAATAACCGAAGTCTGGATACCCAACAAAACTGACCGGAGCCTGAACGTTCAACGTAATAACCGGAGTCTGGATACCCAACAAAACTGACCGGAGCCTGAACGCTCAACGTAAAAACTGGAGTCTGGATACCCAACGAAATTGACTGGAGCCTGAATGCTCAAAGTAATAACCGGAGTCTGGATACTCAACGAAAATGACCGGAGCCTGAACCCTCAACGTAATAACCGGACTCTGGATACCAAATGAAATTGACCGGAGCCTGAACGTTTAATGTAATAACCGGAGTCTGGATACCCAACAAAACTGACCGGAGCCTGAACGCTCAACGTAAAAACCGGAGTCTAGATACCCAACGAAACTGACAGGAGCCTGAACGCTCAACGTAATAACCGGAGTCTGGATACCCAACGAAACTGACCGGAGCCTGAACGCTCAACGTAATAACCGAAGTCTGGATACCAAAGGAAACTGACTGGAGCCTGAACGCTCAACGTAATAATCAGAGTCTAGATACCCAACGAAACTGACCGGAGCCTGAACGCTCAACGTAATAACCGGAGTCTGGATACCCAACAAAACTGACCGGAGCTTGAACGCTCAACGTAATTACTGCAATCTGGATACTCAACGAAAATGATCAGAGCTTGAACGCTCAATGTAATAACTGGAGTTTGGATACTCAACGAAACTGACCTGAGCCTGAACGATCAACGTAATAACCGGAGTCTGGATACCCAACGAAACTGACCGGAGCCTGAACGCTCAACGTAAAAACCGGAGTCTAGATACCCAACGAAACTGACAGGAGCCTGAACGCTCAACGTAATAACCGGAGTCTGGATACCCAACGAAACTGACCGGAGCCTGAACGCTCAACGTAATAACCGAAGTCTGGATACCAAAGGAAACTGACTGGAGCCTGAACGCTCAACGTAATAATCAGAGTCTAGATACCCAACGAAACTGA
Source organism: Lathyrus sativus (assembly GCA_963859935.3). Classification (NCBI taxonomy): domain Eukaryota; kingdom Viridiplantae; phylum Streptophyta; class Magnoliopsida; order Fabales; family Fabaceae; genus Lathyrus; species Lathyrus sativus. The sequence goes on from CAWUDS030000755.1 coordinate 104,865, forward strand.
CCGGAGCCTGAACGCTCAACGTAATAACCGGAGTCTGGATACCCAACAAAACTGACCGGAGCTTGAACGCTCAACGTAATTACTGCAATCTGGATACTCAACGAAAATGATCAGAGCTTGAACGCTCAATGTAATAACTGGAGTTTTGATACTCAACGAAACTGACCTGAGCCTGAACGATCAACGTAATAACCGGAGTCTGGATACCCAACGAAACTGACCGGAGCCTGAACGTTCAACGTAATAACCGAAGTCTGGATACCCAACAAAACTGACCGGAGCCTGAACGTTCAACGTAATAACCGGAGTCTGGATACCCAACAAAACTGACCGGAGCCTGAACGCTCAACGTAAAAACTGGAGTCTGGATACCCAACGAAATTGACTGGAGCCTGAATGCTCAACGTAATAACCGGAGTCTGGATACTCAACGAAAATGACCGGAGCCTGAACGCTCAATGTAATAACCGGAATCTGGATACCCAACGAAACTGACCAGAGCTTGAACGCTCAACGTAATTACTGCAATCTGGATACTCAACGAAAATGATCAGAGCTTGAACACTCAATGTAATAACTGGAGTTTGGATACCCAACAAAATTGACCTGAGCCTAAACGCTCAACGTAATAACCGGAGTCTGGATACCAAACGAAACTGACCGGAGCCTGAACGCTCAATGTAATAACCGGAGTCTGGATACCCAACGAAACTGAAGGGAGCCTGAACGCTCAACGTAATAACCGGAGTCTGGATACTCAACGAAAATGACCGAAGCCTGATCGCTCAATGTAATAACCGGAGTCTGGATACCCAACAAAACTGACCGGAGCTTGAACGCTCAACGTAATTACTGCAATCTGGATACTCAACGAAAATGATCAGAGCTTGAACGCTCAATGTAATAACTGGAGTTTGGATACTCAACGAAACTGACCTGAGCCTGAACGATCAACGTAATAACCAGAGTCTGGATACCCAACGAAACAGACTGGAGCCTGAACGCTCAACGTAATAACCGGAGTCTGGATACCCAACGAAACTGACCGGAGCCTGAACGCTCAACGTAATAACCGGAGTCTGGATACCAAAGGAAACTGACTGGAGCCTGAATGCTCAACGTAATAATCAGAGTCTAGATACCCAACGAAACTGACCGGAGCCTGAACGCTCAACATAATAACCGGAGTCTGGATACCCAATGAAACTGACCGGAGCCTGAATGCTCAACATAAGAACCGGAGTCTGGATACTTAACAAAAATGACTAGAGCCTGAATGCTCAACGTAATAACTAGAGTCTGGATACTCAACGAAGATGACCGGAGCCTGAACGCTCAATGTAATAACCGGAATCTGGATACCCAACGAAACTGACCGGAGCCTGAACGCTCAACGTAATAACCGGAGTCTGGATACCCAACAAAACTGACCGGAGCCTGAACGCTCAACGTAATAACCGGAGTCTGGATACCCAATGAAACTGACCGGAGCCTGAACGCTCAATGTAATAACCGGAGTCTGAATACCCAACAAAACTGACCGGAGCCTGAACGCTCAACGTAAAAACCAGAGTCTGGATACCCAACGAAACTGACCGGAGCCTGAACGCTCAACGTAATAACCGGAGTCTGGATACCCAACGAAATTGACCGGAGCCTGAATGCTCAACATTATAACTGGAGTCTGGATACTAAACGAAACTGACCGGAGCCTGAACGCTCAACGTAATAACCGGAGTCTGGATACGCAACGAAACTGAATGGAGCCTGAACGTTTAACGTAATAACCGGAGTCTAGATACTCAACGAAAATGACCGGAGCCTGAACCCTCAACGTAATAACCGGACTCTGGATACCCAACGAAACTGACCGGAGCCTGAACGCTCAACATAATAACCGGAGTCTGGATACCCAATGAAACTGACCGGAGCCTGAATGCTCAACATAATAACCGGAGTCTGGATACTTAACAAAAATGACTAGAGCCTGAATGCTCAACGTAATAACTAGAGTCTGGATACTCAACGAAGATGACCGGAGCCTGAACGCTCAATGTAATAACCGGAATCTGGATACCCAACGAAACTGACCGGAGCCTGAACGCTCAACGTAATAACCGGAGTCTGGATACCCAACAAAACTGACCGAAGCCTGAACGCTCAACGTAATAACCGGAGTCTGGATACCCAATGAAACTGACCGGAGCCTGAACGCTCAATGTAATAACCGGAGTCTGAATACCCAACAAAACTGACCGGAGCCTGAACGCTCAACGTAAAAACCAGAGTCTGGATACCCAACGAAACTGACCGGAGCCTGAACGCTCAACGTAATAACCGGAGTCTGGATACCCAACGAAATTGACCGGAGCCTGAATGCTCAACGTTATAACTGGAGTCTGGATACCAAACGAAACTGACCGGAGCCTGAACGCTCAACGTAATAACCGGAGTCTGGATACCCAACGAAACTGAATGGAGCCTGAACGCTCAACGTAATAACCGGAGTCTAGATACTCAACGAAAATGACCGGAGCCTGAACCCTCAACGTAATAACCGGACTCTGGATACCAAATGAAATTGACCGGAGCCTGGACATTCAACGTAATAACCGGAGTCTGGATACCCAACAAAACTGACCGAAGCCTGAACGCTCAACGTAAAAACCGGAGTCTGGATACCCAACGAAACAGACTGGAGCCTGAACGCTCAACGTAATAACCGGAGTCTGGATACCCAACGAAACTGACAGGAGCCTAAATGCTCAACGTAATAACCAGCGTCTGGATACCAAACGAAACTGACCGGAGCCTGAACGCTCAACGTAATAACCGGAGTCTGGATACCCAACGAAACTGAATGGAGCCTGAACGCTCAACATAATAACCGGAGTCTGGATACTCAACGAAAATGACCGGAGCCTGAACGCTCAACGTAATAACCGGACTCTGGATACCAAATGAAACTGACCGGAGCCTGAACGCTCAACGTAATAACCGGAGTCTGGATACCCAACAAAACTGACCGGAGCCAGAACGTTCAACGTAAAAACCGGAGTCTGGATACCCAACGAAACTGACCGGAGCCTGAACGCTCAACGTAATAACCGGAGTCTGGATACCCAACGAAACTGACCGAAGCCTAAACGCTCAACGTAATAACCGGAGTCTGGATACCAAACGAAACTGACCGGAGCCTGAACGCTCAACGTAATAACCGGAGTCTGGATACCCAACGAAACTGAATGGAGCCTGAACGCTCAACATAATAACCGGAGTCTGGATACTCAACGAAAATGACCGGAGCCTGAACGCTCAATGTAATAACCGGAATCTGGATACCCAACGAAACTGACCGGAGCTTGAACGCTCAACGTAATTACTGCAATCTGGATACTCAACGAAAATGATCAGAGCTTGAACGCTCAATGTAATAACTGGAGTTTGGATACTCAACGAAACTGACCTGAGCCTGAACGATTAACGTAATAACCGGAGTCTGGATACCCAACGAAACTGACCGGAGCCTGAATGTTCAACGTAATAACCGGAGTCTGGATAACCAACAAAACTGACCGGAGCCTGAACGCTCAACGTAAAAACCGGAATCTGGATACCCAACGAAACTGACTGGAGCCTGAACGCTCAACGTAATAACCGGAGTCTGGATACTCAACGAAAATGACCGGAGCCTGAACCCTCAACGTAATAACCAGACTCTGGATACCAAATGAAATTGACCGGAGCCTGAACGTTCAACGTAATTACCAGAGTATGGATACCCAACAAAACTGACCAGAGCCTGAACGCTCAACGTAAAAATCGGAGTCTAGATACCCAATGAAACTGACTGGAGCCTGAACGCTCAACGTAATAACCGGAGTCTGGATACCCAACAAAACTGACCGGAGCCTAAATGCTCAACGTAATAACCGGAGTCTGGATACCAAACGAAACTGACCGGAGCCTGAATGCTCAATGTAATAACCGGAGTCTGGATACCCAACGAAACTGAAGGGAGCCTGAACGCTCAACGTAATAACCGGAGTCTGGATACTCAACGAAAATGACCGGAGCCTGAACGCTCAATGTAATAACCGGAGTCTGGATACCCAACAAAACTGACCGGAGCTTGAACACTCAACGTAATTACTGCAATCTGGATACTCAACGAAAATGATCAGAGCTTGAACGCTCAATGTAATAACTGGAGTTTGGATACTCAACGAAACTGACCGGAGCCTGAACGATCAACGTAATAACCGGAGTCTGGATACCCAACGAAACTGACCGGAGCCTGAACGTTCAACGTAATAACCGGAGTCTGGATACCCAACAAAACTGACCGGAGCCTGAACGCTCAACGTAAAAACTGGAGTCTGGATACCCAACGAAATTGACTGGAGCCTGAATGCTCAACGTAATAACCGGAGTCTGGATACTCAACGAAAATGACCGGAGCCTGAACCCTCAACGTAATAACCGGACTCTGGATACCAAATGAAATTGACCGGAGCCTGAACGTTTAATGTAATAACCGGAGTCTGGATACCCAACAAAACTGACCGGAGCCTGAACGCTCAACGTAAAAACCGGAGTCTAGATACCCAACGAAACTGACAGGAGCCTGAACGCTCAACGTAATAACCGGAGTCTGGATACCCAACGAAACTGACCGGAGCCTGAACGCTCAACGTAATAACCGAAGTCTGGATACCAAAGGAAACTGACTGGAGCCTGAACGCTCAACGTAATAATCAGAGTCTAGATACCCAACGAAACTGACCGGAGCCTGAACGCTCAACGTAATAACCGGAGTCTGGATACCCAACAAAACTGACCGGAGCTTGAACGCTCAACGTAATTACTGCAATCTGGATACTCAACGAAAATGATCAGAGCTTGAACGCTCAATGTAATAACTGGAGTTTGGATACTCAACGAAACTGACCTGAGCCTGAACGATCAACGTAATAACCGGAGTCTGGGTACCCAACGAAACTGACCGGAGCCTGAACGTTCAACGTAATAACCGAAGTCTGGATACCCAACAAAACTGACCGGAGCCTGAACGTTCAACGTAATAACCGGAGTCTGGATACCCAACAAAACTGACCGGAGCCTGAACGCTCAACGTAAAAACTGGAGTCTGGATACCCAACGAAATTGACTGGAGCCTGAATGCTCAACGTAATAACCGGAGTCTGGATACTCAACGAAAATGACCGGAGCCTGAACCCTCAACGTAATAACCGGAGTCTGGATACGCAACGAAACTGACCGGAGCCTGAACGCTCAATGTAATAACCGGAGTCTGAATACCCAACAAAACTGACCGGAGCCTGAACGCTCAACGTAAAAACCGGAGTCTAGATACCCAACGAAACTGACAGGAGCCTGAACGCTCAACGTAATAACCGGAGTCTGGATACCCAACGAAACTGACCGGAGCCTGAACGCTCAACGTAATAACCGAAGTCTGGATACCAAAGGAAACTGACTGGAGCCTGAACGCTCAACGTAATAATCAGAGTCTAGATACCCAACGAAACTGACCGGAGCCTGAACGCTCAACATAATAACCGGAGTCTGAATACCCAATGAAACTGACCGGAGCCTGAATGCTCAACATAATAATTGGAGTCTGGATACTTAACAAAAATGACTAGAGCCTGAATGCTCAACGTAATAACTAGAGTCTGGATACTCAACGAAGATGACCGGAGCCTGAACGCTCAATGTAATAACCGGAATCTGGATACCCAACGAAACTGACCGGAGCCTGAACGCTCAACGTAATAACCGGAGTCTGGATACCCAACAAAACTGACCGAAGCCTGAACGCTCAACGTAATAACCGGAGTCTGGATACCCAATGAAACTGACCGGAGCCTGAACGCTCAATGTAATAACCGGAGTCTGAATACCCAACAAAACTGACCGGAGCCTGAACGCTCAACGTAAAAACCAGAGTCTGGATACCCAACGAAACTGACCGGAGCCTGAACGCTCAACGTAATAACCGGAGTCTGGATACCCAACGAAATTGACCGGAGCCTGAATGCTCAACGTTATAACTGGAGTCTGGATACCAAACGAAACTGACCGGAGCCTGAACGCTCAACGTAATAACCGGAGTCTGGATACCCAACGAAACTGAATGGAGCCTGAACGCTCAACGTAATAACCGGAGTCTAGATACTCAACGAAAATGACCGGAGCCTGAACCCTCAACGTAATAACCGGACTCTGGATACCAAATGAAATTGACCGGAGCCTGGACGTTCAACGTAATAACCGGAGTCTGGATACCCAACAAAACTGACCGAAGCCTGAACGCTCAACGTAAAAACCGGAGTCTGGATACCCAACGAAACAGACTGGAGCCTGAACGCTCAACGTAATAACCGGAGTCTGGATACCCAACGAAACTGACAGGAGCCTAAATGCTCAACGTAATAACCGGAGTCTGGATACCAAACGAAACTGACCGGAGCCTGAACGCTCAACGTAATAACCGGAGTCTGGATACCCAACGAAACTGAATGGAGCCTGAACGCTCAACATAATAACCGGAGTCTGGATACTCAACGAAAATGACCGGAGCCTGAACGCTCAACGTAATAACCGGACTCTGGATACCAAATCAAACTGACCGGAGCCTGAACGCTCAACGTAATAACCGGAGTCTGGATACCCAACAAAACTGACCGGAGCCAGAACGTTCAACGTAAAAACCGGAGTCTGGATACCCAACGAAACTGACCGGAGCCTGAATGCTCAACGTAATAACCGAAGTCTGGATACCAAAGGAAACTGACTGGAGCCTGAACGCTCAACGTAATAATCAGAGTCTAGATACCAAACGAAACTGACCGGAGCCTGAACGCTCAACGTAATAACCGGAGTCTGGATACCCAACGAAACTGAATGGAGCCTGAACGCTCAACATAATAACCGGAGTCTGGATACTCAACGAAAATGACCGGAGCCTGAACGCTCAATGTAATAACCGGAATCTGGATACCCAACGAAACTGACCGGAGCTTGAACGCTCAACGTAATTACTGCAATCTAGATACTCAACGAAAATGATCAGAGCTTGAACGCTCAATGTAATAACTGGAGTTTGGATACTCAACGAAACTGACCTGAGCCTGAACGATCAACGTAATAACCGGAGTCTGGATACCCAACGAAACTGACCGGAGCCTGAATGTTCAACGTAATAACCGGAGTCTGGATAACCAACAAAACTGACCGGAGCCTGAACGCTCAACGTAAAAACCGGAATCTGGATACCCAACGAAACTAACTGGAGCCTGAACGCTCAATGTAATAACCGGAGTCTGGATACTCAACGAAAATGACCGGAGCCTCAACCCTCAACGTAATAACCGAACTCTGGATACCAAATGAAATTGACCGGAGCCTGAACGTTCAACGTAATAACCGGAGTCTGGATACTCAACGAAACTGACCGGAGCCTGAACGCTCAACGTAAAAACCGGAGTCTGGATACCCAACGAAAAAGACTGGAGCCTGAACGCTCAACGTAATAACCGGAGTCTGGATACCCAACGAAACTGACCGGAGCCTAAATGCTCAACTTAATAACCGGAGTCTGGATACCAAACGAAACTGACCGGAGCCTGAACGCTCAACGTAATAACCGGAGTCTGGATACCCAACGAAACTGAATGGAGCCTGAACGCTCAACGTAATAACCGGAGTCTGGATACTCAACGAAAATGACCGGAGCCTGAACGCTCAACGTAATAACCAGACTCTGGATACCAAATGAAACTGACCGAAGCCTGAACACTCAACGTAATAACCAGAGTCTGGATACCCAACAAAACTGACCGGAGCCGGAACGTTCAACGTAAAAACCGGAGTCTGGATACCCAACGAAACTTACCGGAGCCTGAATGCTCAACGTAATAACCGGAGTCTGGATACCCAACAAAACTGACCGGAGCCTAAACGCTCAACGTAATAACCGGAGTCTGGATACCAAACGAAACTGACCGGAGCCTGAACGCTCAACGTAATAACCGGAGTCTGGATACCCAACGAAACTGAATGGAGCCTGAACGCTCAACATAATAACCGGAGTCTGGATACTCAACGAAAATGACCGGAGCCTGAACGCTCAATGTAATAATCGGAATCTGGATACCCAACGAAACTGACCGGAGCTTGAACGCTCAACATAATTACTGTAATCTGGATACTCAACGAAAATGATCAGAGCTTGAACGCTCAATGTAATAACTGGAGTTTGGATACTCAACGAAACTGACCTGAGCCTGAACGATCAACGTAATAACCGGAGTCTGGATACCCAACGAAACTGACCGGAGCCTGAACGTTCAACGTAATAATCGGAGTCTGGATACCCAACAAAACTGACCGGAGCCTGAACGCTCAACATAAAAACCGGAGTCTGGATACCCAACGAAACTAACTGGAGCCTGAACGCTCAACGTAATAACCGTAGTCTGGATACTCAACGAAAATGACCGGAGCCTGAACCCTCAACGTAATAAACAGACTCTGGATACCAAATGAAATTGACCGGAGCCTGAACGTTCAACGTAATAACCAGAGTCTGGATACCCAACAAAACTGACCGGAGCCTGAACGCTCAACGTAAAAACCGGAGTCTGGATACCCAACGAAACTGATTGGAGCCTGAACGCTCAACGTAATAACCGGAGTCTGGATACCCAACAAAACTGACCGGAGCCTAAACGCTCAACGTAATAACCGGAGTCTGGATACCAAACGAAACTGACCGGAGCCTGAACGCTCAACGTAATAACCGGAGTCTGGATACCCAACGAAACTGAATGGAGCCTGAACGCTCAACGTAATAACCGGAGTCTGGATACTCAACGAAAATGACCGGAGCCTGAACGCTCAATGTAATAATCGGAGTCTGGATACCCAATGAAACTGACCGGAGCTTGAACGCTCAACGTAATTACTGCAATCTGGATACTCAACGAAAATGATCAGAGCTTGAACGCTCAATGTAATAACTGGAGTTTGGATACTCAACGAAACTGACCTGAGCCTGAACGATCAACGTAATAACCGGAGTCTGGATACCCAACGAAACTGACCGGAGCCTGAACGTTCAACGTAATAACCGAAGTCTGGATACCCAACGAAACTGACCGGAACCTGAACGTTCAACGTAATAACCGGAGTCTGGATACCCAACAAAACTGACCGGAGCCTGAACGCTCAACGTAAAAACTGGAGTCTGGATACCCAACGAAATTGACTGGAGCCTGAACGCTCAACGTAATAACCGGAGTCTGGATACTCAACGAAAATGACCGGAGCCTGAACCCTCAACGTAATAACCGGACTCTGGATACCAAATGAAATTGACCGGAGCTTGAACGTTCAACGTAATAACCGGAGTCTGGATACCCAACAAAACTGACCGGAGCCTGAACGCTCAACGTAAAAACCGGAGTCTAGATACCCAACGAAACTGACTGGAGCCTGAACGCTCAACCTAATAACCGGAGTCTGGATACCCAACGAAACTGACCGGAGCCTAAACGCTCAACGTAATAACCGGGGTCTGGATACCAAACGAAACTGACCGGAGCCTGAACGCTCAACGTAATAACCGGAGTCTGGATACCTAACGAAACTGAATGGAGCCTGAACGCTCAACGTAATAACCGGAGTCTGGATACTCAACGAAAATGACCAGAGCCTGAACGCTCAACATAATAACCGGACTCTGGATACCAAATGAAACTGACCGGAGCCTGAACGCTCAACGTAATAACCGGAGTCTGGATACCCAACAAAACTGACCGGAGCCTGAACGCTCAACGTAAAAACCGGAGTCTGGATACCCAACGAAACTGACCGAAGCCTGAACGCTCAACGTAATAACCGGAGTCTGGATACCCAACGAAACTGACCGGAGCCTAAACGCTCAACGTAATAACCGGAGTCTGGATACCAAACGAAACTGACCGGAGCCTGAACACTCAACGTAATAACCGGAGTCTGGATACCCAACGAAACTGAATGGAGCCTGAACGCTCAACATAATAACCGGAGTCTGGATACTCAACGAAAATGACCGGAGCCTTAACGCTCAATGTAATAACCGGAGTCTGGATACCAAATGAAACTGACCGGAGCCTGAACGTTCAACGTAATAACCGAAGTCTGGATACCCAACGAAACTGACCGGAACCTGAACGTTCAACGTAATAACCGGAGTCTGGATTCTCAACAAAACTGACCGGAGCCTGAACGCTCAACGTAAAAACTGGAGTCTGGATACCCAACAAAATTGACTGGAGCCTGAACGCTCAACGTAATAACCGGAGTCTGGATACTCAACGAAAATGACCGGAGCCTGAACCCTCAACGTAATAACCGGACTCTGGATACCAAATGAAATTGACCGGAGCCTAAACGTTCAACGTAATAACCGGAGTCTGGATACCCAACAAAACTGACCGGAGCCTGAACGCTCAACGTAAAAACCGGAGTCTAGATACCCAACGAAACTGACTGGCGCCTGAACGCTCAACGTAATAACCGGAGTCTGGATACCCAACGAAACTGACCGGAGCCTAAACGCTCAACGTAATAACCGGAGTCTGGATACCAAACGAAATTGACCGGAGCCTGAACGCTCAACGTAATAACCAAAGTCTGGATACCCAACGAAACTGAATGGAGCCTGAACGCTCAACGTAATAACCGGAGTCTGGATACTCAACGAAAATGACCAGAGCCTGAACGCTAAACAAAATAACCGGACTCTGGATACCAAATGAAACTGACCGGAGCCTGAACGCTCAACGTAATAACCGGAGTCTGGATACCCAACAAAACTGACCGGAGCCTGAACGCTCAACATAAAAACCGGAGTCTCGATACCCAACGAAACTGACCGGAGCCTGAACGTTCAACGTAATAACCGGAGTCTGGATACCCAACGAAACTGACCGGAGCCTAAACGCTCAACGTAATAACCGGAGTCTGGATACCAAACGAAACTGACCGGAGCCTGAACACTCAACGTAATAACCGGAGTCTGGATATCCAACGAAACTGAATGGAGCCTGAACGCTCAACATAATAACCGGAGTCTGGATACTCAACGAAAATGACCGGAGCCTGAACGCTCAATGTAATAACCGGAGTCTGGATACCCAACGAAACTGACCGGAGCTTGAATGTTCAACGTAATTACTGCAATCTGGATACTCAACTAAAATGATCAGAGCTTGAACGCTCAATGTATTAACTGGAGTTTGGATACTCAACGAAACTGACCTGAGCCTGAACGATCAACGTAATAACCGAAGTCTGGATACCCAACGAAACTGACCGGAACCTGAACGTTCAACGTAATAACCGGAGTCTGGATACCCAACAAAACTGACCGGAGCCTGAACGCTCAACGTAAAAACTGGAGTCTGGATACCCAACGAAATTGACTGGAGCCTGAACGCTCAACGTAATAACCGGAGTCTGGATACTCAACGAAAATGACCGGAGCCTGAACCCTCAACGTAATAACCGGACTCTGGATACCAAATGAAATTGACCGGAGCTTGAACGTTCAACGTAATAACCGGAGTCTGGATACCCAACAAAACTGACCGGAGCCTGAACGCTCAACGTAAAAACCGGAGTCTAGATACCCAACGAAACTGACTGGAGCCTGAACGCTCAACCTAATAACCGGAGTCTGGATACCCAACGAAACTGACCGGAGCCTAAACGCTCAACGTAATAATCGGGGTCTGGATACCAAACGAAACTGACCGGAGCCTGAACGCTCAACGTAATAACCGGAGTCTGGATACCCAACGAAACTGAATGGAGCCTGAACGCTCAACGTAATAACCGGAGTCTGGATACTCAACGAAAATGACCAGAGCCTGAACGCTCAACATAATAACCGGACTCTGGATACCAAATGAAACTGACCGGAGCCTGAACGCTCAACGTAATAACCGGAGTCTGGATACCCAACAAAACTGACCGGAGCCTGAACGCTCAACGTAAAAACCGGAGTCTGGATACCCAACGAAACTGACCGAAGCCTGAACGCTCAACGTAATAACCGGAGTCTGGATACCCAACGAAACTGACCGGAGCCTAAACGCTCAACGTAATAACCGGAGTCTGGATACCAAACGAAACTGACCGGAGCCTGAACACTCAACGTAATTACCGGAGTCTGGATACCCAACGAAACTGAATGGAGCTTGAACGCTCAACATAATAACCGGAGTCTGGATACTCAACGAAAATGACCGGAGCCTGAACGCTCAATGTAATAACCGGAGTCTGGATACCAAACGAAACTGACCGGAGCCTGAACGTTCAACGTAATAACCGAAGTCTGAATACCCAACGAAACTGACCGGAACCTGAACGTTCAACGTAATAACCGGAGTCTGGATTCTCAACAAAACTGACCGGAGCCTGAACGCTCAATGTAAAAACTGGAGTCTGGATACCCAACAAAATTGACTGGAGCCTGAACGCTCAACGTAATAACCGGAGTCTGGATACTCAACGAAAATGACCGGAGCCTGAACCCTCAACGTAATAACCGGACTCTGGATACCAAATGAAATTGACCGGAGCCTGAACGTTCAACGTAATAACCGGAGTCTGGATTCCCAACAAAACTGACCGGAGCCTGAACGCTCAACGTAAAAACCGGAGTCTAGATACCCAACGAAACTGACTGGCGCCTGAACGCTCAACGTAATAACCGGAGTCTGGATACCCAACGAAACTGACCGGAGCCTAAACGCTCAACGTAATAACCGGAGTCTGGATACCAAACGAAATTGACCGGAGCCTGAACGCTCAACGTAATAACCAGAGTCTGGATACCCAACGAAACTGAATGTAGCCTGAACGCTCAACGTAATAACCGGAGTCTGGATACTCAACGAAAATGACCAGAGCCTGAACGCTAAACAAAATAACCGGACTCTGGATACCAAATGAAACTGACCGGAGCCTGAACGCTCAACGTAATAACCGGAGTCTGGATACCCAACAAAACTGACCGGAGCCTGAACGCTCAACATAAAAACCGGAGTCTGGATACCCAACGAAACTGACCGGAGCCTGAACGTTCAACGTAATAACCGGAGTCTGGATACCCAACGAAACTGACCGGAGTCTAAACGCTCAACGTAATAACCGGAGTCTGGATACCAAACGAAACTGACCGGAGCCTGAACACTCAACGTAATAACCGGAGTCTGGATATCCAACGAAACTGAATGGAGCCTGAACGCTCAACATAATAACCGGAGTCTGGATACTCAACGAAAATGACCGGAGCCTGAACGCTCAATGTAATAACCGGAGTCTGGATACCCAACGAAACTGACCGGAGCTTGAATGTTCAACGTAATTACTGCAATCTGGATACTCAACGAAAATGATCAGAGCTTGAACGCTCAATGTATTAACTGGAGTTTGGATACTCAACGAAACTGACCTGAGCCTGAACGATCAACGTAATAACCGGAGTCTGGATACCCAACGAAACTGACCGGAGCCCGAACGTTCAACGTAATAACCGGAGTCTGGATACCCAACGAAACTGACCGGAGCCTAAACGTTCAACGTAATAACCGGAGTCTGGATACCCAACAAAACTGACCGGAGCCTGAACGCTCAACGTAAAAACCGGAGTCTGGATACCCAACGAAACTGACTGGAGCCTAAACGCTCAACGTAATAACCGGAGTCTGGATACTCAACAAAAATGACCGGAGCCTGAACCTTCAACGTAATAACCGGACTCTGGATACCAAATGAAACTGACCGGAGCCTGAACGCTCAACGTAATAACCGGAGTCTGGATACCCAACAAAACTGACCGGAGCCTGAACGCTCAACGTAAAAACCGGAGTCTGGATACCCAACGAAACTGACCGGAGCCTGAACGCTCAACGTAATAACCGGAGTCTGGATACCCAACGAAACTGACCGGAGCCTAAACGCTCAACGTAATAACCAGAGTCTGGATACCAAACGAAACTGACCGGAGCCTGAACACTCAACGTAATAACCGGAGTCTGGATACCCAACGAAACTGAATGGAGCCTGAACGCTCAACATAATAACCGGAGTCTGGATACTCAACGAAAATGACCGGAGCCTGAATGCTCAATGTAATAACCGGAGTCTGGATACCCAACGAAACTGACCGGAGCCTGAACGTTCAACGTAATAACCGAAGTCTGGATACCCAACGAAACTGACCGGAACCTGAACGTTCAACGTAATAACCGGAGTCTGGATACCCAACAAAACTGACCGGAGCCTGAACGCTCAACGTAAAAACTGGAGTCTGGATACCCAACGAAATTGACTGGAGCCTGAACGCTCAACGTAATAACCGGAGTCTGGATACTCAACGAAAATGACCGGAGCCTGAACCCTCAACGTAATAACCGGACTCTGGATACCAAATGAAACTGACTGGAGCCTGAACGCTCAACGTAATAACCGGAGTCTGGATACCCAACAAAACTGACCGGAGCCTGAACGCTCAACGTAAAAACCGGAGTCTAGATACCCAACGAAACTGACTGGCGCCTGAACGCTCAACGTAATAACCGGAGTCTGGACACCCAACGAAACTGACCGGAGCCTAAACGCTCAACGTAATAACCGGAGTCTGGATACCAAACGAAATTGACCGGAGCCTGAACGCTCAACGTAATAACCGGAGTCTGGATACTCAACGAAAATGACCAGAGCCTGAACGCTCAACATAATAACCGGACTCTGGATACCAAATGAAACTGACTGGAGCCTCAACGCTCAACGTAATAACCGGAGTCTGGATACCCAACAAAACTGACCGGAGCCTGAACGCTCAACGTAAAAACCGGAGTCTGGATACCCAACGAAACTGACCGGAGCCTAAACGCTCAACGTAATAACCGGAGTCTGGATACCCAACGAAACTGACCGGAGCCTAAACGCTCAACGTAATAACCGGAGTCTGGATACCAAACGAAACTGACCGGAGCCTGAACACTCAATGTAATAACCGGAGTCTGGATACCCAACGAAACTGAATGGAGCCTGAACGCTCAACATAATAACCGGAGTCTGGATACTCAACGAAAATGACCGGAGCCTGAACGCTCAATGTAATAACCGGAGTCTGGATACCCAACGAAACTGACCGGAGCCTGAACGTTCAACGTAATAACCGAAGTCTGGATACCCAACGAAACTGACCGGAACCTGAACGTTCAACGTAATAACCGGAGTCTGGATACCCAACAAAACTGACCGGAGCCTGAACGCTCAACGTAAAAACCGGAGTCTAGATACCCAACGAAACTGACTGGCGCCTGAACGCTCAACGTAATAACCGGAGTCTGGACACCCAACGAAACTGACCGGAGCCTAAACGCTCAACGTAATAACCGGAGTCTGGATACCAAATGAAATTGACCGGAGCCTGAACGCTCAACGTAATAACCGGAGTCTGGATACCCAACGAAACTGAATGGAGCCTGAACGCTCAACGTAATAACCGGAGTCTGGATACTCAACGAAAATGACCAGAGCCTGAACGCTCAACATAATAACCGGACTCTGGATACCAAATGAAACTGACTGGAGCCTGAACGCTCAACGTAATAACCGGAGTCTGGATACCCAACAAAACTGACCGGAGCCTGAACGCTCAACGTAAAAACCGGAGTCTGGATACCCAACGAAACTGACCGGAGCCTGAACGCTCAACGTAATAACCGGAGTCTGGATACCCAACGAAACTGACCGGAGCCTAAACGCTCAACGTAATAACCGGAGTCTGGATACCAAACGAAACTGACCGGAGCCTGAACACTCAACGTAATAATCGGAGTCTGGATACCCAACGAAACTGAATGGAGCCTGAACGCTCAACATAATAACCGGAGTCTGGATACTCAACGAAAATGACCGGAGCCTGAACGCTCAATGTAATAACCGGAGTCTGGATACCCAACGAAACTGACCGGAGCCTGAACGTTCAACGTAATAACCGAAGTCTGGATACCCAACGAAACTGACCGGAACCTGAACGTTCAACGTAATAACCGGAGTCTGGATACTCAACAAAACTGACCGGAGCCTGAACGCTCAATGTAAAAACTGGAGTCTGGATACCCAACAAAATTGACTAGAGCCTGAACGCTCAACGTAATAACCGGAGTCTGGATACTCAACGAAAATGACCGGAGCCTGAACCCTCAACGTAATAACCGGACTCTGGATACCAAATGAAATTGACCGGAGCCTGAACGTTCAACGTAATAACCGGAGTCTGGATACCCAACAAAACTGACCGGAGCCTGAACGCTCAACGTAAAAACCGGAGTCTAGATACCCAACGAAACTAACTGGCGCCTGAACGCTCAACGTAATAACCGGAGTCTGGATACCCAACGAAACTGACCGGAGCCTAAACGCTCAACGTAATAACCGGAGTCTGGATACCAAACGAAATTGACCGGAGCCTGAACGCTCAACGTAATAACCAGAGTCTGGATACCCAACGAAACTGAATGGAGCCTGAACGCTCAACGTAATAACCGGAGTCTGGATACTCAACGAAAATGACCAGAGCCTGAACGCTAAACAAAATAACCGGACTCTGGATACCAAATGAAACTGACCGGAGCCTGAACGCTCAACGTAATAACCGGAGTCTGGATACCCAACAAAACTGACCGGAGCCTGAACGCTCAACATAAAAACCGGAGTCTGGATACCCAACGAAACTGACCGGAGCCTGAACGTTCAACGTAATAACCGGAGTCTGGATACCCAACGAAACTGACCGGAGCCTAAACGCTCAACGTAATAACCGGAGTCTGGATACCAAACGAAACTGACCGGAGCCTGAACACTCAACGTAATAACCGGAGTCTGGATATCCAACGAAACTGGATGGAGCCTGAACGCTCAACATAATAACCGGAGTCTGGATACTCAACGAATATGACCGGAGCCTGAACGCTCAATGTAATAACCGGAGTCTGGATACCCAACGAAACTGACCGGAGCTTGAATGTTCAACGTAATTACTGCAATCTGGATACTCAACGAAAATGATCAGAGCTTGAACGCTCAATGTAATAACAGGAGTTTGGATACTCAACGAAACTGACCTGAGCCTGAACGACCAACGTAATAACCGGAGTCTGGATACCCAACGAAACTGACCGGAGCCTGAACGTTTAACGTAATAACCGGAGTCTGGATACCCAACGAAACTGACCGGAGCCTAAACGTTCAACGTAATAACCGGAGTCTGGATACCCAACAAAACTGACCGGAGCCTGACCGCTCAACGTAAAAACCGGAGTCTGGATACCCAACGAAACTGACTGGAGCCTAAACGCTCAACGTAATAACCGGAGTCTGGATACTCAACAAAAATGACCGGAGCCTGAACCCTCAACGTAATAACCGGACTCTGGATACCAAATGAAACTGACCGGAGCCTGAACGCTCAACGTAATAACCGGAGTCTGGATACCCAACAAAACTGACCGGAGCCTGAACGCTCAACGTAAAAACCGGAGTCTGGATACCCAACGAAACTGACCGGAGCCTGAACGCTCAACGTAATAACCGGAGTCTGGATACCCAACGAAACTGACCAGAGCCTGAACGTTCAACGTAATAACCGGAGTCTGGATACCCAACGAAACTGACCGGAGCCTAAACGTTCAACGTAATAACCGGAGTCTGGATACCCAACAAAACTGACCGGAGCCTGAACGCTCAACGTAAAAACCGGAGTCTGGATAACCAACGAAACTGACTCGAGCCTAATCGCTCAACGTAATAACCGGAGTCTGGATACTCAACAAAAATGACCGGAGCCTGAACCCTCAACGTAATAACCGGACTCTGGATACCAAATGAAACTGACCGGAGCATGAACGCTCAACGTAATAACCGGAGTCTAGATACCCAACAAAACTGACCGGAGCCTGAACGCTCAACGTAAAAACCGGAGTCTGGATACCCAACGAAACTGACCGGAGCCTGAACGCTCAACGTAATAACCGGAGTCTGGATACCCAACGAAACTGACCGGAGCCTAAACGCTCAACGTAATAACCGGAGTCTGGATACCAAACGAAACTGACCGGAGCCTGAACACTCAACGTAATAACCGGAGTCTGGATACCCAACGAAACTGAATGGAGCCTGAACGCTCAACATAATAACCGGAGTCTGGATACTCAACGAAAATGACCGGAGCCTGAACGCTCAATGTAATAACCGGAGTCTGGATACCCAACGAAACTGACCGGAGCTTGAATGTTCAACGTAATTACTGCAATCTGGATACTCAACGAAAATGATCAGAGCTTGAACGCTCAATGTAATAACTGGAGTTTGGATACTCAACGAAACTGACCTGAGCCTGAACGATCAACGTAATAACCGGAGTCTGGATACCCAACGAAACTGACCGGAGTCCGAACGTTCAACGTAATAACCGGAGTCTGGATACCCAACGAAACTGACCGGAGCCTAAACGTTCAACGTAATAACCGGAGTCTGGATACCCAACAAAACTGACCGGAGCCTGAACGCTCAACGTAAAAACCGGAGTCTGGATACCCAACGAAACTGACTGGAGCCTAAACGCTCAACGTAATAACCGGAGTCTGGATACTCAACAAAAATGACCGGAGCCTGAACCTTCAACGTAATAACCGGACTCTGGATACCAAATGAAACCGACCGGAGCCTGAACGCTCAAAGTAATAACCGGAGTCTTGATACCCAACAAAACTGACCGGAGCCTGAACGCTCAACGTAAAAACCGGAGTCTGGATACCCAACGAAACTGACCGGAGCCTGAACGCTCAACGTAATAACCGGAGTCTGGATACCCAACGAAACTGACCGGAGCCTAAACGCTCAACGTAATAACCAGAGTCTGGATACCAAAAGAAACTGACCGGTGCCTGAACACTCAACGTAATAACCGGAGTCTGGATACCCAACGAAACTGAATGGAGCCTGAACGCTCAACATAATAACCGGAGTCTGGATACTCAACGAAAATGACCGGAGCCTGAACGCTCAATGTAATAACCGGAGTCTGGATACCCAACGAAACTAACCGGAGCCTGAACGTTCAACGTAATAACCGAAGTCTGGATACCCAACGAAACTGACCGGAACCTGAACGTTCAACGTAATAACCGGAGTCTGGATACCCAACAAAACTGACCGGAGCCTGAACGCTCAACGTAAAAACTGGAGTCTGGATACCCAACGAAATTGACTGGAGCCTGAACGTTCAACGTAATAACCGGAGTCTGGATACTCAACGAAAATGACCGGAGCCTGAACCCTCAACGTAATAACCGGACTCTGGATACCAAATGAAATTGACTGGAGCCTGAACGTTTAACGTAATAACCGGAGTCTGGATACCCAACAAAACTGACCGGAGCCTGAACGCTCAACGTAAAAACCGGAGTCTAGATTCCCAACGAAACTGACTGGCGCCTGAACGCTCAACGTAATAACCGGAGTCTGGACACCCAACGAAACTGACCGGAGCCTAAACGCTCAACGTAATAACCGGAGTCTGGATACCAAACGAAATTGACCGGAGCCTGAACGCTCAACGTAATAACCGGAGTCTGGATACCCAACGAAACTGAATGGAGCCTGAACGCTCAACGTAATAACCGGAGTCTGGATACTCAACGAAAATGACCAGAGCCTGAACGCTCAACATAATAACCGGACTCTGGATACCAAATGAAACTGACTGGAGCCTGAACGCTCAACGTAATAACCGGAGTCTGGATACCCAACAAAACTGACCGGAGCCTGAACGCTCAACATAAAAACCGGAGTCTGGATACCCAACGAAACTGACCGGAGCCTGAACATTCAACGTAATAACCAGAGTCTGGATACCCAACGAAACTGACCGGAGCCTAAACGCTCAACGTAATAACCGGAGTCTGGATACCAAACGAAACTGACCGGAGCCTGAACACTCAACGTAATAACCGGAGTCTGGATACCCAACGAAACTGAATGGAGCCTGAACGCTCAACATAATAACCGGAGTCTGGATACTCAACGAAAATGACCGGAGCCTGAACGCTCAATGTAATAACCGGAGTCTGGATACCCAACAAAACTGACCGGAGCTTGAATGTTCAACGTAATTACTGCAATCTGGATACTCAACGAAAATGATCAGAGCTTGAACGCTCAATGTAATAACTGGAGTTTGGATACTCAACGAAACTGACCTGAGCCTGAACGATCAACGTAATAACCGGAGTCTGGATACCCAACGAAACTGACCGGAGCCTGAACGTTCAACGTAATAACCGGAGTCTGGATACCCAACGAAACTGACCGGAGCCTAAACGTTCAACGTAATAACCGGAGTCTGAATACCCAACAAAACTGACCGGAGCCTGAACGCTCAACGTAAAAACCGGAGTCTGGATACCCAACGAAACTGACTGGAGCCTAAACGCTCAACGTAATAACCGGAGTCTGGATACTCAACAAAAATGACCGGAGCCTGAACCCTCAACGTAATAACCGGACTCTGGATACCAAATGAAACTGACCGGAGCCTGAACGCTCAACGTAATAACCGGAGTCTGGATACCCAACAAAACTGACCGGAGCCTGAACGCTCAACGTAAAAACCGGAGTCTGGATACCCAACGAAACTGACCGGAGCCTGAACGCTCAACGTAATACCCGGAGTCTGGATACCCAACGAAACTGACCAGAGCCTGAACGTTCAACGTAATAACCGGAGTCTGGATACCCAACGAAACTGACCGGAGCCTAAACGTTCAACGTAATAACCGGAGTCTGGATACCCAACAAAACTGACCGGAGCCTGAACGCTCAACGTAAAAACCGGTGTCTGGATAACCAACGAAACTGACTGGAGCCTAAACGCTCAACGTAATAACCGGAGTCTGGATACTCAACAAAAATGACCGGAGCCTGAACCCTCAACGTAATAACCGGACTCTGGATACCAAATGAAACTGACCGGAGCCTGAACCCTCAACGTAATAACCGGAGTCTGGATACCCAACAAAACTGACCGGAGCCTGAACGCTCAACGTAAAAACCGGAGTCTGGATACCCAACGAAACTGACCGGAGCCTGAACGCTCAACGTAATAACCGGAGTCTGGATACCCAACGAAACTGACCAGAGCCTGAACGTTCAACGTAATAACCGGAGTCTGGATACCCAACGAAACTGACCGGAGCCTAAACGTTCAACGTAATAACCGGAGTCTGGATACCCAACAAAACTGACCGGAGCCTGAACGCTCAACGTAAAAACCAGAGTCTGGATAACCAACGAAACTGACTGGAGCCTAAACGCTCAACATAATAACCGGAGTCTGGATACTCAACAAAAATGACCGGAGCCTGAACCCTCAACGTAATAACCGGACTCTGGATACCAAATGAAACTGATCGGAGCCTGAACGCTCAACGTAATAACCGGAGTCTGGATACCCAACAAAACTGACCGGAGCCTGAACGCTCAACGTAAAAACCGGAGTCTGGATACCCAACGAAACTGACCGGAGCCTAAACGCTCAACGTAATAACCGGAGTCTGGATACCAAACGAAACTGACCGGAGCCTGAACACTCAACGTCATAACCGGAGTCTGGATACCCAACGAAACTGAATGGAGCCTGAACGCTCAACATAATAACCGGAGTCTGGATACTCAACGAAAATGACCGGAGCCTGAACGCTCAATGTAATAACCGGAGTCTGGATACCCAACGAAACTGACCGGAGCCTGAACGTTCAACGTAATAACCGAAGTCTGGATACTCAACGAAAATGACCGGAGCCTGAACGCTCAATGTAATAACCGGAGTTTGGATACCCAACGAAACTGACCGGAGCTTGAATGTTCAACGTAATTACTGCAATCTGGATACTCAACGAAAATGATCAGAGCTTGAACGCTCAATGTAATAACTGGAGTTTGGATACTCAACAAAACTGACCTGAGCCTGAACGATCAACGTAATAACCGGAGTCTGGATACCCAACGAAACTGACCGGAGCCTGAACGTTCAACGTAATAACCGGAGTCTGGATACCCAACAAAACTGTCCGGAGCCTGAACGCTCAACGTAAAAGTCGGAGTCTAGATACCCAACGAAACTGACTGGCGCCTGAACGCTCAACGTAATAACCGGAGTCTGGATACCCAACGAAACTGACCGGAGCCTAAACGCTCAACGTAATAACCGGAGTCTGGATACCAAACGAAATTGACCGGAGCCTGAACGCTCAACGTAATAACCGGAGTCTGGATACCCAACGAAACTGAATGGAGCCTGAACGCTCAACGTAATAACCGGAGTCTGGATACTCAACGAAAATGACCAGAGCCTGAACGCTCAACATAATAACCGGACTCTGGATACCAACTGAAACTGACCGGAGCCTGAACGCTCAACGTAATAACCGGAGTCTAGATACCCAACAAAACTGACCGGAGCCTGAATGCTCAACATAAAAACCGGAGTCTGGATACCAAACGAAACTGACCGGAGCCTGAACACTCAACGTAATAACCGGAGTCTGGATACCCAACGAAACTGAATGGAGCCTGAACGCTCAACATAATAACCGGAGTCTGGATACTCAACGAAAATGACCGGAGCCTGAACGCTCAATGTAATAACCGGAGTCTGGATACCCAACAAAACTGACCGGAGCTTGAATGTTCAACGTAATTACTGCAATCTGGATACTCAACGAAAATGATCAGAGCTTGAACGCTCAATGTAATAACTGGAGTTTGGATACTCAACGAAACTGACCTGAGCCTGAACGATCAACGTAATAACCGGAGTCTGGATACCCAACGAAACTGACCGGAGCCTGAACGTTCAACGTAATAACCGGAGTCTGGATACCCAACGAAACTGACCGGAGCCTAAACGTTCAACGTAATAACCGGAGTCTGGATACCCAACAAAACTGACCGGAGCCTGAACGCTCAACGTAAAAACCGGAGTCTGGATACCCAACGAAACTGACTGGAGCCTAAACGCTCAACGTAATAACCGGAGTCTGGATACTCAACAAAAATGACCGGAGCCTGAACCCTCAACGTAATAACCGGACTCTGGATACCAAATGAAACTGACCGGAGCCTGAACGCTCAACGTAATAACCGGAGTCTGGATACCCAACAAAACTGACCAGAGCCTGAACGCTCAACGTAAAAACCGGAGTCTGGATACCCAACGAAACTGACTGGAGCCTGAACGCTCAACGTAATAACCGGAGTCTGGATACCCAACGAAATTGACCAGAGCCTGAACGTTCAACGTAATAACCGGAGTCTGGATACCCAACGAAACTGACCGGAGCCTAAACGTTCAACGTGATAACCGGAGTCTGGATACCCAACAAAACTGACCGGAGCCTGAACGCTCAACGTAAAAACCGGAGTCTGGATAACCAACGAAACTGACTGGAGCCTAAACGCTCAACGTAATAACCGGAGTCTGGATACTCAACAAAAATGACCGTAGCCTGAACCCTCAACGTAATAACCGGACTCTGGATACCAAATGAAACTGACCGGAGCCTGAACGCTCAACGTAATAACCGGAGTCTGGATACCCAACAAAACTGACCGGAGCCTGAACGCTCAACGTAAAAACCGGAGTCTGGATACCCAACGAAACTGACCGGAGCCTGAACGCTCAACGTAATAACCGGAGTCTGGATACCCAACGAAACTGACCGGAGCCTAAACGCTCAACGTAATAACCGGAGTCTGGATACCAAACGAAACTGACCGGAGCCTGAACACTCAACGTAATAACCGGAGTCTAGATACCCAACGAAACTGAATGGAGCCTGAACGCTCAACATAATAACCGGAGTCTGGATACTCAACGAAAATGACCGGAGCCTGAACGCTCAATGTAATAACCGGAGTTTGGATACCCAACGAAACTGACCGGAGCTTGAATGTTCAACGTAATTACTGCTATCTGGATACTCAACGAAAATGATCAGAGCTTGAACGCTCAATGTAATAACTGGAGTTTGGATACTCAACAAAACTGACCTGAGCCTGAACGATCAACGTAATAACCGGAGTCTGGATACCCAACGAAACTGACCGGAGCCTGAACGTTCAACGTAATAACCCGAGTCTGGATACCCAACGAAACTGACCGGAGCCTTAACGTTCAACGTAATAACCGGAGTCTGGATACCCAACAAAACTGACCGGAGCCTGAACGCTCAACATAAAAACCGGAGTCTGGATACCCAACGAAACTGACTGGAGCCTAAACGCTCAACGTAATAACCGGAGTCTGGATACTCAATAAAAATGACCGGAGCCTGAACCCTCAACGTAATAACCGGACTCTGGATACCAAATGAAACTGACCGGAGCCTGAACGCTCAACGTAATAACCGGAGTCTGGATACTCAACGAAAATGACCGGAGCCTGAACCCTCAACGTAATAACCGGAGTCTGGATACCCAACGAAACTGACCGGAGCCTGAACGCTCAACGTAATAACCGGAGTCTGGATACCCAACAAAACTGACCGGAGCCTGAACGCTCAACGTAAAAACCGGAGTCTGGATACCCAACGAAACTGACCGGAGCCTAAACGCTCAACGTAATAACCGGAGTCTGGATACCAAACGAAACTGACCGGAGCCTGAACACTCAACGTAATAACCGGAGTCTGGATACCCAACGAAACTGAATGGAGCCTGAACGCTCAACATAATAACCAGGGTCTGGATACTCAACGAAAATGACCGGAACCTGAACGCTCAATGTAATAACCGGAGTCTGGATACCCAACGAAACTGACCGGAGCCTGAACGTTCAACGTAATAACCGAAGTCTGGATACCCAACGAAACTGAACGGAACCTGAACGCTCAACGTAATAACCGGAGTCTGGATACCCAACAAAACTGACCGGAGCCTGAACGCTCAACGTAAAAACTGGAGTCTGGATACCCAACGAAATTGACTGGAGCCTGAACGCTCAACGTAATAACCGGAGTCTGGATACTCAACGAAAATGACCGGAGCCTGAACCCTCAACGTAATAACCGGACTCTGGATACCAAATGAAATTGACCGGAGCCTGAACGTTCAACGTAATAACCGGAGTCTGGATACCCAACAAAACTGACCGGAGCCTGAACGCTCAACGTAATAACCGGAGTCTGGATACTCAACAAAAATGACCGTAGCCTGAACCCTCAACGTAATAACCGGACTCTGGATACCAAATGAAACTGACCGGAGCCTGAACGCTCAACGTAATAACCGGAGTCTGGATACCCAACAAAACTGACCGGAGCCTGAACGCTCAACGTAAAAACCGGAGTCTGGATACCCAACGAAACTGACCGGAGCCTGAACGCTCAACGTAATAACCGGAGTCTGGATACCCAACGAAACTGACCGGAGCCTAAACGCTCAACGTAATAACCGGAGTCTGGATACCAAACGAAACTGACCGGAGCCTGAACACTCAACGTAATAACCGGAGTCTAGATACCCAACGAAACTGAATGGAGCCTGAACGCTCAACATAATAACCGGAGTCTGGATACTCAACGAAAATGACCGGAGCCTGAACGCTCAATGTAATAACCGGAGTTTGGATACCCAACGAAACTGACCGGAGCTTGAATGTTCAACGTAATTACTGCTATCTGGATACTCAACGAAAATGATCAGAGCTTGAACGCTCAATGTAATAACTGGAGTTTGGATACTCAACAAAACTGACCTGAGCCTGAACGATCAACGTAATAACCGGAGTCTGGATACCCAACGAAACTGACCGGAGCCTGAACGTTCAACGTAATAACCCGAGTCTGGATACCCAACGAAACTGACCGGAGCCTTAACGTTCAACGTAATAACCGGAGTCTGGATACCCAACAAAACTGACCGGAGCCTGAACGCTCAACATAAAAACCGGAGTCTGGATACCCAACGAAACTGACTGGAGCCTAAACGCTCAACGTAATAACCGGAGTCTGGATACTCAATAAAAATGACCGGAGCCTGAACCCTCAACGTAATAACCGGACTCTGGATACCAAATGAAACTGACCGGAGCCTGAACGCTCAACGTAATAACCGGAGTCTGGATACTCAACGAAAATGACCGGAGCCTGAACCCTCAACGTAATAACCGGAGTCTGGATACCCAACGAAACTGACCGGAGCCTGAACGCTCAACGTAATAACCGGAGTCTGGATACCCAACAAAACTGACCGGAGCCTGAACGCTCAACGTAAAAACCGGAGTCTGGATACCCAACGAAACTGACCGGAGCCTAAACGCTCAACGTAATAACCGGAGTCTGGATACCAAACGAAACTGACCGGAGCCTGAACACTCAACGTAATAACCGGAGTCTGGATACCCAACGAAACTGAATGGAGCCTGAACGCTCAACATAATAACCGGGGTCTGGATACTCAACGAAAATGACCGGAACCTGAACGCTCAATGTAATAACCGGAGTCTGGATACCCAACGAAACTGACCGGAGCCTGAACGTTCAACGTAATAACCGAAGTCTGGATACCCAACGAAACTGAACGGAACCTGAACGCTCAACGTAATAACCGGAGTCTGGATACCCAACAAAACTGACCGGAGCCTGAACGCTCAACGTAAAAACTGGAGTCTGGATACCCAACGAAATTGACTGGAGCCTGAACGCTCAACGTAATAACCGGAGTCTGGATACTCAACGAAAATGACCGGAGCCTGAACCCTCAACGTAATAACCGGACTCTGGATACCAAATGAAATTGACCGGAGCCTGAACGTTCAACGTAATAACCGGAGTCTGGATACCCAACAAAACTGACCGGAGCCTGAACGCTCAACGTAAAAACCGGAGTCTAGATACCCAACGAAACTGACTGGCGCCTGAACGCTCAACGTAATAACCGGAGTCTGGATACCCAACGAAACTGACCGGAGCCTAAACGCTCAACGTAATAACCGGAGTCTGGATACCAAACGAAATTGACCGGAGCCTGAACGCTCAACGTAATAACCGGAGTCTGGATACCCAACGAAACTGAATGGAGCCTGAACGTTCAACGTAATAACCGGAGTCTGGATACTCAACGAAAATGACCAGAGCCTGAACGCTCAACATAATAACCGGACTCTGGATACCAAATGAAACTGACCGGAGCCTGAACGCTCAACATAATAACCGGAGTCTGGATACCCAACAAAACTGACCGGAGCCTGAATGCTCAACATAAAAACCGGAGTCTGGATACCCAACGAAACTGACCGGAGCCTGAACGTTCAACGTAATAACCGGAGTCTGGATACCAAACGAAACTGACCGGAGCCTGAACACTCAACGTAATAACCGGAGTCTGGATACCCAACGAAACTGAATGGAGCCTGAACGCTCAACATAATAACCGGAGTCTGGATACTCAACGAAAATGACCGGAGCCTGAACGCTCAATGTAATAACCGGAGTCTGGATACCCAACGAAACTGACCGGAGCTTGAATGTTCAACGTAATTACTGCAATCTGGATACTCAACGAAAATTATCAGAGCTTGAACGCTCAATGTAATAACTGGAGTTTGGATACTCAACGAAACTGACCTGAGCCTGAACGATCAACGTAATAATTGTAGTCTGGATACCCAACGAAACTGACCGGAGCCTGAACGTTCAACGTAATAACCGGAGTCTGGATACCCAACGAAACTGACCGGAGCCTAAACGTTCAACGTAATAACCGGAGTCTGGATACCCAACAAAACTGACCGGAGCCTGAACGCTCAACGTAAAAACCGGAGTCTGGATACCCAACGAAACTGACTGGAGCCTAAACGCTCAACGTAATAACCGGAGTCTGGATACTCAATAAAAATGACCGGAGCCTGAACCCTCAACGTAATAACCGGACTCTGGATACCAAATGGAACTGACCGGAGCCTGAACACTCAACGTAATAACCGGAGTCTGGATACCCAACAAAACTGACCGGAGCCTGAACGCTCAACGTAAAAACCGGAGTCTGGATACCCAACGAAACTGACCGGAGCCTGAACGCTCAACGTAATAACCGGAGTCTGGATACCCAACGAAACTGAATGGAGCCTGAACGCTCAACATAATAACCGGAGTCTGGATACTCAACGAAAATGACCGGAGCCTGAACGTTCAACGTAATAACCGAAGTCTGGATACCCAACGAAACTGACCGGAACCTGAACGTTCAACGTAATAACCGGAGTCTGGATACCCAACAAAACTGACCGGAGCCTGAACGCTCAACGTAAAAACTGGAGTCTGGATACCCAACGAAATTGACTGGAGCCTGAACGCTCAACGTAATAACCGGAGTCTGGATACTCAACGAAAATGACCGGAGCCTGAACCCTCAACGTAATAACCGGACTCTGGATACCAAATGAAATTGACCGGAGCCTGAACGTTTAACGTAATAACCGGAGTCTGGATACCCAACAAAACTGACCGGAGCCTGAACGCTCAACGTAAAAACCGGAGTCTAGATACCCAACGAAACTGACTGGCGCCTGAACGCTCAACGTAATAACCGGAGTCTGGACACCCAACGAAACTGACCGGAGCCTAAACGCTCAACGTAATAACTGGAGTCTGGATACCAAACGAAATTGACCGGAGCCTTAACGCTCAACGTAATAACCGGAGTCTGGATACCCAACGAAACTGAATGGAGCCTGAACGCTCAACGTAATAACCGGAGTCTGGATACTCAACGAAAATGACCAGAGCCTGAACGCTCAACATAATAACCGGACTCTGGATACCAAATGAAACTGACTAGAGCCTGAACGCTCAACGTAATAACCGGAGTCTGGATACCCAACAAAACTGACCGGAGCCTGAACGCTCAACATAAAAACCGGAGTCTGGATACCCAACGAAACTGACCGGAGCCTGAACGTTCAACGTAATAACCGGAGTCTGGATACCCAACGAAACTGACCGGAGCCTAAACGCTCAACGTAATAACCGGAGTCTGGATACCAAACGAAACTGACCGGAGCCTGAACACTCAACGTAATAACCGGAGTCTGGATACCCAACGAAACTGAATGGAGCCTGAACGCTCAACATAATAACCGGAGTCTGGATACTCAACGAAAATGACCGGAGCCTGAACGCTCAATGTAATAACCGGAGTCTGGATACCCAACAAAACTGACCGGAGCTTGAATGTTCAACGTAATTACTGCAATCTGGATACTCAATGAAAATGATCAGAGCTTGAACGCTCAATGTAATAACTGGAGTTTGGATACTCAACGAAACTGACATGAGCCTGAACGATCAACGTAATAACCGGAGTCTGGATACCCAACGAAACTGACCGGAGCCTGAACATTCAACGTAATAACCGGAGTCTGGATACCCAACGAAACTGACCGGAGCCTAAACGTTCAACGTAATAACCGGAGTCTGAATACCCAACAAAACTGACCGGAGCCTGAACGCTCAACGTAAAAACCGGAGTCTGGATACCCAACGAAACTGACTGGAGCCTAAACGCTCAACGTAATAACCGGAGTCTGGATACTCAACAAAAATGACCGGAGCCTGAACCCTCAACGTAATAACCGGACTCTGGATACCAAATGAAACTGACCGGAGCCTGAACGCTCAACGTAATAACCGGAGTCTTGATACCCAACAAAACTGACCGGAGCCTGAACGCTCAACGTAAAAACCGGAGTCTGGATACCCAACGAAACTGACCGGAGCCTGAACGCTCAACGTAATAACCGGAGTCTGGATACCCAACGAAACTGACCAGAGCCTGAACGTTCAACGTAATAACCGGAGTCTGGATACCCAACGAAACTGACCGGAGCCTAAACGTTCAACGTAATAACCGGAGTTTGGATACCCAACAAAACTGACCGGAGCCTGAACGCTCAACGTAAAAACCGGAGTCTGGATAACCAACGAAACTGACTGGAGCCTAAACGCTCAACGTAATAACCGGAGTCTGGATACTCAACAAAAATGACCGGAGCCTGAACCCTCAACGTAATAACCGGACTCTGGATACCAAATGAAACTGACCGGAGCCTGAACGCTCAACGTAATAACCGGAGTCTGGATACCCAACAAAACTGACCGGAGCCTGAACGCTCAACGTAAAAACCGGAGTCTGGATACCCAACGAAACTGACCGGAGCCTGAACGCTCAACGTAATAACCGGAGTCTGGATACCCAACGAAACTGACCAGAGCCTGAACGTTCAATGTAATAACCGGAGTCGGGATACCCAACGAAACTGACCGGAGCCTAAACGTTCAACGTAATAACCGGAGTCTGGATACCCAACAAAACTGACCGGAGCCTGAACGCTCAACGTAAAAACCAGAGTCTGGATAACCAACGAAACTGACTGGAGCCTAAACGCTCAACATAATAACCGGAGTCTGGATACTCAACAAAAATGACCGGAGCCTGAACCCTCAACGTAATAACCGGACTCTGGATACCAAATGAAACTGACCGGAGCCTGAACGCTCAACGTAATAACCGGAGTCTGGATACCCAACAAAACTGACCGGAGCCTGAACGCTCAACGTAAAAACCGGAGTCTGGATACCCAACGAAACTGACCGGAGCCTAAACGCTCAACGTAATAACCGGAGTCTGGATACCAAACAAAACTGACCGGAGCCTGAACACTCAACGTAATAACCGGAGTCTGGATACC
Organism: Lathyrus sativus; assembly: GCA_963859935.3. Taxonomy (NCBI): domain Eukaryota; kingdom Viridiplantae; phylum Streptophyta; class Magnoliopsida; order Fabales; family Fabaceae; genus Lathyrus; species Lathyrus sativus. The sequence continues at coordinate 135,763 of CAWUDS030000755.1, forward strand.
CAACGAAACTGAATGGAGCCTGAACGCTCAACATAATAACCGGAGTCTGGATACTCAACGAAAATGACCGGAGCCTGAACGCTCAATGTAATAACCGGAGTCTGGATACCCAACGAAACTGACCGGAGCCTGAACGTTCAACGTAATAACCGAAGTCTGGACACCCAACGAAACTGACCGGAACCTGAACGTTCAACGTAATAACCGGAGTCTGGATACCCAACAAAACTGACCGGAGCCTGAACGCTCAACGTAAAAACTGGAGTCTGGATACCCAACGAAATTGACTGGAGCCTGAACGCTCAACGTAATAACCGGAGTCTGGATACTCAACGAAAATGACCGGAGCCTGAACCCTCAACATAATAACCGGACTCTGGATACCAAATGAAATTGACCGGAGCCTGAACGTTCAACGTAATAACCGGAGTCTGGATACCCAACAAAACTGACCGGAGCCTGAACGCTCAACGTAAAAACCGGAGTCTAGATACCCAACGAAACTGACTGGCGCCTGAACGCTCAACGTAATAACCGGAGTCTGGATACCCAACGAAACTGACCGGAGCCTAAACGCTCAACGTAATAACCGGAGTCTGGATACCAAACGAAACTGACATGAGCCTGAACGATCAACGTAATAACCGGAGTCTGGATACCCAACGAAACTTACCGGAGCCTGAACGTTCAACGTAATAACCGGAGTCTGGATACCCAACGAAACTGACCGGAGCCTAAACGTTCAACGTAATAACCGGAGTCTGAATACCCAATAAAACTGACCGGAGCCTGAACGCTCAACGTAAAAACCGGAGTCTGGATACCCAACGAAACTGACTGGAGCCTAAACGCTCAACGTAATAACCGGAGTCTGGATACTCAACAAAAATGACCGGAGCCTGAACCCTCAACGTAATAACCGGACTCTGGATACCAAATGAAACTGACCGGAGCCTGAACGCTCAACGTAATAACCGGAGTCTGGATACCCAACAAAACTGACCGGAGCCTGAACGCTCAACGTAAAAACCGGAGTCTGGATACCCAACGAAACTGACCGGAGCCTGAACGCTCAACGTAATAACCGGAGTCTGGATACCCAACGAAACTGACCAGAGCCTGAACGTTCAACGTAATAACCGGAGTCTGGATACCCAACGAAACTGACCGGAGCCTAAACGTTCAACGTAATAACCGGAGTCTGGATACCCAACAAAACTGACCGGAGCCTGAACGCTCAACGTAAAAACCGGAGTCTGGATAACCAACGAAACTGACTGGAGCCTAAACGCTCAACGTAATAACCGGAGTCTGGATACTCAACAAAAATGACCGGAGCCTGAACCCTCAACGTAATAACCGGACTCTGGATACCAAATGAAACTGACCGGAGCCTGAACGCTCAACGTAATAACCGGAGTCTGGATACCCAACAAAACTGACCGGAGCCTGAACGCTCAACGTAAAAACCGGAGTCTGGATACCCAACGAAACTGACCGGAGCCTGAACGCTCAACGTAATAACCGGAGTCTGGATACCCAACGAAACTGACCAGAGCCTGAACGGTCAACGTAATAACCGGAGTCGGGATACCCAACGAAACTGACCGGAGCCTAAACGTTCAACGTAATAACCGGAGTCTGGATACCCAACAAAACTGACCGGAGCCTGAACGCTCAACGTAAAAACCAGAGTCTGGATAACCAACGAAACTGACTGGAGCCTAAACGCTCAACATAATAACCGGAGTCTGGATACTCAACAAAAATGACCGGAGCCTGAACCCTCAACGTAATAACCGGACTCTGGATACCAAATGAAACTGACCGGAGCCTGAACGCTCAACGTAATAACCGGAGTCTGGATACCCAACAAAACTGACCGGAGCCTGAACGCTCAACGTAAAAACCGGAGTCTGGATACCCAACGAAACTGACCGGAGCCTAAACGCTCAACGTAATAACCGGAGTCTGGATACCAAACAAAACTGACCGGAGCCTGAACACTCAACGTAATAACCGGAGTCTGGATACCCAACGAAACTGAATGGAGCCTGAACGCTCAACATAATAACCGGAGTCTGGATACTCAACGAAAATGACCGGAGCCTGAACGCTCAATGTAATAACCGGAGTCTGGATACCCAACGAAACTGACCGGAGCCTGAACGTTCAACGTAATAACCGAAGTCTGGATACCCAACGAAACTGACCGGAACCTGAATGTTCAACGTAATAACCGGAGTCTGGATACCCAACAAAACTGACCGGAGCCTGAACGCTCAACGTAAAAACTGGAGTCTGGATACCCAACGAAATTGACTGGAGCCTGAACGCTCAACGTAATAACCGGAGTCTGGATACTCAACGAAAATGACCGGAGCCTGAACCCTCAACGTAATAACCGGACTCTGGATACCAAATGAAATTGACCGGAGCCTGAACGTTCAACGTAATAACCGGAGTCTGGATACCCAACAAAACTGACCGGAGCCTGAACGCTCAACGTAAAAACCGGAGTCTAGATACCCAACGAAACTGACTGGCGCCTGAACGCTCAACGTAATAACCGGAGTCTGGATACCCAACGAAACTGACCGGAGCCTAAACGCTCAACGTAATAACCGGAGTCTGGATACCAAACGAAACTGACATGAGCCTGAACGATCAACGTAATAACCGGAGTCTGGATACCCAACGAAACTGACCGGAGCCTGAACGTTCAACGTAATAACCGGAGTCTGGATACCCAACGAAACTGACCGGAGCCTAAACGTTCAACGTAATAACCGGAGTCTGAATACCCAACAAAACTGACCGGAGCCTGAACGCTCAACGTAAAAACCGGAGTCTGGATACCCAACGAAACTGACTGGAGCCTAAACGCTCAACGTAATAACCGGAGTCTGGATACTCATCAAAAATGACCGGAGCCTGAACCCTCAACGTAATAACCGGACTCTGGATACCAAATGAAACTGACCGGAGCCTGAACGCTCAACGTAATAACCGGAGTCTGGATACCCAACAAAACTGACCGGAGCCTGAACGCTCAACGTAAAAACCGGAGTCTGGATACCCAACGAAACTGACCGGAGCCTGAACGCTCAACGTAATAACCGGAGTCTGGATACCCAACGAAACTGACCAGAGCCTGAACGTTCAACGTAATAACCGGAGTCTGGATACCCAACGAAACTGACCGGAGCCTAAACGTTCAACGTAATAACCGGAGTCTGGATACCCAACAAAACTGACCGGAGCCTGAACGCTCAACGTAAAAACCGGAGTCTGGATAACCAACGAAACTGACTGGAGCCTAAACGCTCAACGTAATAACCGGAGTCTGGATACTCAACAAAAATGACCGGAGCCTGAACCCTCAACGTAATAACCGGACTCTGGATACCAAATGAAACTGACCGGAGCCTGAACGCTCAACGTAATAACCGGAGTCTGGATACCCAACAAAACTGACCGGAGCCTGAACGCTCAACGTAAAAACCGGAGTCTGGATACCCAACGAAACTGACCGGAGCCTGAACGCTCAACGTAATAACCGGAGTCTGGATACCCAACGAAACTGACCAGAGCCTGAACGGTCAACGTAATAACCGGAGTCGGGATACCCAACGAAACTGACCGGAGCCTAAACGTTCAACGTAATAACCGGAGTCTGGATACCCAACAAAACTGACCGGAGCCTGAACGCTCAACGTAAAAACCAGAGTCTGGATAACCAACGAAACTGACTGGAGCCTAAACGCTCAACATAATAACCGGAGTCTGGATACTCAACAAAAATGACCGGAGCCTGAACCCTCAACGTAATAACCGGACTCTGGATACCAAATGAAACTGACCGGAGCCTGAACGCTCAACGTAATAACCGGAGTCTGGATACCCAACAAAACTGACCGGAGCCTGAACGCTCAACGTAAAAACCGGAGTCTGGATACCCAACGAAACTGACCGGAGCCTAAACGCTCAACGTAATAACCGGAGTCTGGATACCAAACAAAACTGACCGGAGCCTGAACACTCAACGTAATAACCGGAGTCTGGATACCCAACGAAACTGAATGGAGCCTGAATGCTCAACATAATAACCGGAGTCTGGATACTCAACGAAAATGACCGGAGCCTGAACGCTCAATGTAATAACCGGAGTCTGGATACCCAACGAAACTGACCGGAGCCTGAACGTTCAACGTAATAACCGAAGTCTGGATACCCAACGAAACTGACCGGAACCTGAACGTTCAACGTAATAACCGGAGTCTGGATACCCAACAAAAATGACCGGAGCCTGAACGCTCAACGTAAAAACTGGAGTCTGGATACCCAACGAAATTGACTGGAGCCTGAACGCTCAACGTAATAACCGGAGTCTGGATACTCAACGAAAATGACCGGAGCCTGAACCCTCAACGTAATAACCGGACTCTGGATACCAAATGAAATTGACCGGAGCCTGAACGTTCAACGTAATAACCGGAGTCTGGATACCCAACAAAACTGACCGGAGCCTGAACGCTCAACGTAAAAACCAGAGTCTAGATACCCAACGAAACTAACTGGCGCCTGAACGCTCAACGTAATAACCGGAGTCTGGATACCCAACGAAACTGACCGGAGCCTAAACGCTCAACGTAATAACCGGAGTCTGGATACCAAACGAAATTGACCGGAGCCTGAACGCTCAACGTAATAACCGGAGTCTGGATACCCAACGAAACTGAATGGAGCCTGAACGCTCAACGTAATAACCGGAGTCTGGATACTCAACGAAAATGACCAGAGCCTGAACGCTCAACATAATAACCGGACTCTGGATACCAAATGAAACTGACCGGAGCCTGAACGCTCAACGTAATAACCGGAGTCTAGATACCCAACAAAACTGACCGGAGCCTGAATGCTCAACATAAAAACCGGAGTCTGGATACCCAACGAAACTGACCGGAGCCTGAACGTTCAACGTAATAACCGGAGTCTGGATACCCAACGAAACTGACCGGAGCCTAAACGCTCAACGTAATAACCGGAGTCTGGATACCAAACAAAACTGACCAGAGCCTGAACACTCAACGTAATAACCGGAGTCTGGATACCCAACGAAACTAAATGGAGCCTGAACGCTCAACATAATAACCGGAGTCTGGATACTCAACGAAAATGACCGGAGCCTGAACGCTCAATGTAATAACCGGAGTCTGGATACCCAACAAAACTGACCGGAGCTTGAATGTTCAACGTAATTACTGCAATCTGGATACTCAACGAAAATGATCAGAGCTTGAACGCTCAATGTAATAACTGGAGTTTGGATACTCAACGAAACTGACCTGAGCCTGAACGATCAACGTAATAACCGGAGTCTGGATACCCAACGAAACTGACCGGAGCCTGAACGTTCAACGTAATAACCGGAGTCTGGATACCCAACAAAACTGACCGGAGCCTAAACGTTCAACGTAATAACCGGAGTCTGGATACCCAACAAAACTGACCGGAGCCTGAAAGCTCAACGTAAAAACCGGAGTCTGGATACTTAACGAAACTGACTGGAGCCTAAACGCTCAACGTAATAACCGGAGTCTGGATACTCAACAAAAATGACCAGAGCCTGAACCCTCAACGTAATAACCGGACTCTGGATACCAAATGAAACTGACCGGAGCCTGAACGCTCAACGTAATAACCGGAGTCTGGATACCCAACAAAACTGACCGGAGCCTGAACGCTCAACGTAAAAACCGGAGTCTGGATACCCAACGAAACTGACCGGAGCCTGAACGCTCAACGTAATAACCGGAGTCTGGATACCCAACGAAACTGACCAGAGCCTGAACGTTCAACGTAATAACCGGAGTCTGGATACCCAACGAAACTGACCGGAGCCTAAACGTTCAACGTAATAACCGGAGTCTGGATACCCAACAAAACTGACCAGAGCCTGAACGCTCAACATAAAAACCGGAGTCTGGATAACAAACGAAACTGACTGGAGCCTAAACGCTCAACGTAATAACCGGAGTCTGGATACTCAACAAAAATGACTGGAGCCTGAACCCTCAACGTAATAACCGGACTCTGGATACCAAATGAAACTGACCAGAGCCTGAACGCTCAACGTAATAACCGGAGTCTGGATACCCAACAAAACTGACCGGAGCCTGAACGCTCAACGTAAAAACCGGAGTCTGGATACCCAACGAAACTGACGGGAGCCTGAACGCTCAACGTAATAACCGGAGTCTGGATACCCAACGAAACTGACCGGAGCCTAAACGCTCAACGTAATAACCGGAGTCTGGATACCAAACGAAACTGACCGGAGCCTGAACACTCAACGTAATAACCGGAGTCTAGATACCCAACGAAACTGAATGGAGCCTGAACGCTCAACATAATAACCGGAGTCTGGATACTCAACGAAAATGACCGGAGCCTGAACGCTCAATGTAATAACCGGAGTTTGGATACCCAACGAAACTGACCGGAGCTTGAATGTTCAACGTAATTACTGCAATCTGGATACTCAACAAAAATGATCAGAGCTTGAACGCTCAATGTAATAACTGGAGTTTGGATACTCAACAAAACTGACCTGAGCCTGAACGATCAACGTAATAACCGGAGTCTGGATACCCAACGAAACTGACCGGAGCCTGAACGTTCAACGTAATAACCCGAGTCTGGATACCCAACGAAACTGACCGGAGCCTTAACGTTCAACGTAATAACCGGAGTCTGGATACCCAACAAAACTGACCGGAGCCTGAACGCTCAACGTAAAAACCGGAGTCTGGATACCCAACGAAACTGACTGGAGCCTAAACGCTCAACGTAATAACCGGAGTCTGGATACTCAATAAAAATGACCGGAGCCTGAACCCTCAACGTAATAACCGGACTCTGGATACCAAATGAAACTGACTGGAGCCTGAACGCTCAACGTAATAACCGGAGTCTGGATACTCAACGAAAATGACCGGAGCCTGAACCCTCAACGTAATAACCGGAGTCTGGATACCCAACGAAACTGACCGGAGCCTGAACGCTCAACGTAATAACCGGAGTCTGGATACCCAACAAAACTGACCGGAGCCTGAACGCTCAACGTAAAAACCGGAGTCTGGATACCCAACGAAACTGACCGGAGCCTAAACGCTCAACGTAGTAACCGGAGTTTGGATACCAAACGAAACTGACCGGAGCCTGAACACTCAACGTAATAACCGGAGTCTGGATACCCAACGAAACTGAATGGAGCCTGAACGCTCAACATAATAACCGGGGTCTGGATACTCAACGAAAATGACCGGAGCCTGAACGCTCAATGTAATAACCGGAGTCTGGATACCCAACGAAACTGACCGGAGCCTGAACGTTCAACGTAATAACCGAAGTCTGGATACCCAACGAAACTGACCGGAACCTGAACGTTCAACGTAATAACCGGAGTCTGGATACCCAACAAAACTGACCGGAGCCTGAACGCTCAACGTAAAAACTGGAGTCTGGATACCCAACGAAATTGACTGGAGCCTGAACGCTCAACGTAATAACCGGAGTCTGGATACTCAACGAAAATGACCGGAGCCTGAACCCTCAACGTAATAACCGGACTCTGGATACCAAATGAAATTGACCGGAGCCTGAACGTTCAACGTAATAACCGGAGTCTGGATACCCAACAAAACTGACCGGAGCCTGAACGCTCAACGTAAAAACCGGAGTCTAGATACCCAACGAAACTGACTGGCGCCTGAACGCTCAACGTAATAACCGGAGTCTGGATACCCAACGAAACTGACCGGAGCCTAAACGCTCAACGTAATAACCGGAGTCTGGATACCAAACGAAATTGACCGGAGCCTGAACGCTCAACGTAATAACCGGAGTCTGGATACCCAACGAAACTGAATGGAGCCTGAACGCTCAACGTAATAACCGGAGTCTGGATACTCAACGAAAATGACCAGAGCCTGAACGCTCAACATAATAACCGGACTCTGGATACCAAATGAAACTGACCGGAGCCTGAACGCTCAACGTAATAACCGGAGTCTGGATACCCAACAAAACTGACCGGAGCCTGAACGCTCAATGTAAAAACCGGAGTCTGGATACCCAACGAAACTGACGGGAGCCTGAACGCTCAACGTAATAACCGGAGTCTGGATACCCAACGAAACTGACCGGAGCCTAAACGCTCAACGTAATAACCGGAGTCTGGATACCAAACGAAACTGACCGGAGCCTGAACACTCAACGTAATAACCGGAGTCTAGATACCCAACGAAACTGAATGGAGCCTGAACGCTCAACATAATAACCGGAGTCTGGATACTCAACGAAAATGACCGGAGCCTGAACGCTCAATGTAATAACCGGAGTTTGGATACCCAACGAAACTGACCGGAGCTTGAATGTTCAACGTAATTACTGCAATCTGGATACTCAACAAAAATGATCAGAGCTTGAACGCTCAATGTAATAACTGGAGTTTGGATACTCAACAAAACTGACCTGAGCCTGAACGATCAACGTAATAACCGGAGTCTGGATACCCAACGAAACTGACCGGAGCCTGAACGTTCAACGTAATAACCCGAGTCTGGATACCCAACGAAACTGACCGGAGCCTTAACGTTCAACGTAATAACCGGAGTCTGGATACCCAACAAAACTGACCGGAGCCTGAACGCTCAACGTAAAAACCGGAGTCTGGATACCCAACGAAACTGACTGGAGCCTAAACGCTCAACGTAATAACCGGAGTCTGGATACTCAATAAAAATGACCGGAGCCTAAACCCTCAACGTAATAACCGGACTCTGGATACCAAATGAAACTGACCGGAGCCTGAACGCTCAACGTAATAACCGGAGTCTGGATACTCAACGAAAATGACCGGAGCCTGAACCCTCAACGTAATAACCGGAGTCTGGATACCCAACGAAACTGACCGGAGCCTGAACGCTCAACGTAATAACCGGAGTCTGGATACCCAACAAAACTGACCGGAGCCTGAACGCTCAACGTAAAAACCGGAGTCTGGATACCCAACGAAACTGACCGGAGCCTAAACGCTCAACGTAATAACCGGAGTCTGGATACCAAACGAAACTGACCGGAGCCTGAACACTCAACGTAATAACCGGAGTCTGGATACCCAACGAAACTGAATGGAGCCTGAACGCTCAACATAATAACCGGGGTCTGGATACTCAACGAAAATGACCGGAGCCTGAACGCTCAATGTAATAACCGGAGTCTGGATACCCAACGAAACTGACCGGAGCCTGAACGTTCAACGTAATAACCGAAGTCTGGATACCCAACAAAACTGACCGGAACCTGAACGTTCAACGTAATAACCGGAGTCTGGATACCCAACAAAACTGACCGGAGCCTGAACGCTCAACGTAAAAACTGGAGTCTGGATACCCAACGAAATTGACTGGAGCCTGAACGCTCAACGTAATAACCGGAGTCTGGATACTCAACGAAAATGACCGGAGCCTGAACCCTCAACGTAATAACCGGACTCTGGATACCAAATGAAATTGACCGGAGCCTGAACGTTCAACGTAATAACCGGAGTCTGGATACCCAACAAAACTGACCGGAGCCTGAACGCTCAACGTAAAAACCGGAGTCTAGATACCCAACGAAACTGACTGGCGCCTGAACGCTCAACGTAATAACCGGAGTCTGGATACCCAACGAAACTGACCGGAGCCTAAACGCTCAACGTAATAACCGGAGTCTGGATACCAAACGAAATTGACCGGAGCCTGAACGCGCAACGTAATAACCGGAGTCTGGATACCCAACGAAACTGAATGGAGCCTGAACGCTCAACGTAATAACCGGAGTCTGGATACTCAACGAAAATGACAACAGCCTGAACGCTCAACATAATAACCGGACTCTGGATACCAAATGAAACTGACCGGAGCCTGAACACTCAACGTAATAACCGGAGTCTGGATACCCAACAAAACTGACCGGAGTCTGAATGCACAACATAAAAACCGGAGTCTGGATACCCAACGAAACTGACCGGAGCCTGAACGTTCAACGTAATAACCGGAGTCTGGATACCCAACGATACTGACCGGAGCCTAAACGCTCAACGTAATAACCGGAGTCTGGATACCAAACGAAACTGACCGGAGCTTGAACACTCAACGTAATAACCGGAGTCTGGATACCCAACGAAACTGAATGGAGCCTGAATGCTCAACATAATAACCGGAGTCTGGATACTCAACGAAAATGACCGGAGCCTGAACGCTCAATGTAATAACCGGAGTCTGGATACCCAACGAAACTTACCGGAGCTTGAATGTTCAACGTAATTACTGCAATCTGGATACTCAACGAAAATGATCAGAGCTTGAACGCTCAATGTAATAACTGGAGTTTGGATACTCAACGAAACTGACCTGAGCCTGAACGATCAACGTAATAATCGGAGTCTGGATACCCAACGAAACTGACCGGAGCCTGAACGTTCAACGTAATAACCGGAGTCTGGATACCCAACGAAACTGACCAGAGCATAAACGTTCAACGTAATAACCGGAGTCTGGATACCCAACAAAACTGACCGGAGCCTGAACGCTCAACGTAAAAACCGGAGTCTGGATACCCAACGAAACTGACCGGAGCCTAAACGCTCAACGTAATAACCGGAGTCTGGATACCAAACGAAACTGACCGGAGCCTGAACACTCAACGTAATAACCGGAGTCTAGATACCCAACGAAACTGAATGGAGCCTGAACGCTCAACATAATAACCGGAGTCTGGATACTCAACGAAAATGACCGGAGCCTGAACGCTCAATGTAATAACCGGAGTTTGGATACCCAACGAAACTGACCGGAGCTTGAATGTTCAACGTAATTACTGCAATCTGGATACTCAACGAAAATGATCAGAGCTTGAACGCTCAATGTAATAACTGGAGTTTGGATACTCAACAAAACTGACCTGAGCCTGAACGATCAACGTAATAACCGGAGTCTGGATACCAAGCGAAACTGACCGGAGCCTGAACGTTCAACGTAATAACCCGAGTCTGGATACCCAACGAAACTGACCGGAGCCTTAACGTTCAACGTAATAACCGGAGTCTGGATACCCAACAAAACTGACCGGAGCCTGAACGCTCAACGTAAAAACCGGAGTCTGGATACCCAACGAAACTGACTGGAGCCTAAACGCTCAACGTAATAACCGGAGTCTGGATACTCAATAAAAATGACCGGAGCCTGAACCCTCAACGTAATAACCGGACTCTGGATACCAAATGAAACTGACCGGAGCCTGAACGCTCAACGTAATAACCGGAGTCTGGATACTCAACGAAAATGACCGGAGCCTGAACCCTCAACGTAATAACCGGAGTCTGGATACCCAACGAAACTGACCGGAGCCTGAACGCTCAACGTAATAACCGGAGTCTGGATACCCAACAAAACTGACCGGAGCCTGAACGCTCAACGTAAAAACCGGAGTCTGGATACCCAACGAAAATGACCGGAGCCTAAACGCTCAACGTAATAACCGGAGTCTGGATACCAAACGAAACTGACCGGAGCCTGAACACTCAACGTAATAACCGGAGTCTGGATACCCAACGAAACTGAATGGAGCCTGAACGCTCAACATAATAACCGGGGTCTGGATACTCAACGAAAATGACCGGAGCCTGAACGCTCAATGTAATAACCGGAGTCTGGATACCCAACGAAACTGACCGGAGCCTGAACGTTCAACGTAATAACCGAAGTCTGGATACCCAACGAAACTGACCGGAACCTGAACGTTCAACGTAATAACCGGAGTCTGGATACCCAACAAAACTGACCGGAGCCTGAACGCTCAACGTAAAAACTGGAGTCTGGATACCCAACGAAATTGACTGGAGCCTGAACGCTCAACGTAATAACCGGAGTCTGGATACTCAACGAAAATGACCGGAGCCTGAACCCTCAACGTAATAACCGGACTCTGGATACCAAATGAAATTGACCGGAGCCTGAACGTTCAACGTAATAACCGGAGTCTGGATACCCAACAAAACTGACCGGAGCCTGAACGCTCAACGTAAAAACCGGAGTCTAGATACCCAACGAAACTGACTGGCGCCTGAACGCTCAACGTAATAACCCGAGTCTGGATACCCAACGAAACTGACCGGAGCCTTAACGTTCAACGTAATAACCGGAGTCTGGATACCCAACAAAACTGACCGGAGCCTGAACGCTCAACGTAAAAACCGGAGTCTGGATACCCAACGAAACTGACTGGAGCCTAAACGCTCAACGTAATAACCGGAGTCTGGATACTCAATAAAAATGACCGGAGCCTGAACCCTCAACGTAATAACCGGACTCTGGATACCAAATGAAACTGACCGGAGCCTGAACGCTCAACGTAATAACCGGAGTCTGGATACTCAACGAAAATGACCGGAGCCTGAACCCTCAACGTAATAACCGGAGTCTGGATACCCAACGAAACTGACCGGAGCCTGAACGCTCAACGTAATAACCGGAGTCTGGATACCCAACAAAACTGACCGGAGCCTGAACGCTCAACGTAAAAACCGGAGTCTGGATACCCAACGAAAATGACCGGAGCCTAAACGCTCAACGTAATAACCGGAGTCTGGATACCAAACGAAACTGACCGGAGCCTGAACACTCAACGTAATAACCGGAGTCTGGATACCCAACGAAACTGAATGGAGCCTGAACGCTCAACATAATAACCGGGGTCTGGATACTCAACGAAAATGACCGGAGCCTGAACGCTCAATGTAATAACCGGAGTCTGGATACCCAACGAAACTGACCGGAGCCTGAACGTTCAACGTAATAACCGAAGTCTGGATACCCAACGAAACTGACCGGAACCTGAACGTTCAACGTAATAACCGGAGTCTGGATACCCAACAAAACTGACCGGAGCCTGAACGCTCAACGTAAAAACTGGAGTCTGGATACCCAACGAAATTGACTGGAGCCTGAACGCTCAACGTAATAACCGGAGTCTGGATACTCAACGAAAATGACCGGAGCCTGAACCCTCAACGTAATAACCGGACTCTGGATACCAAATGAAATTGACCGGAGCCTGAACGTTCAACGTAATAACCGGAGTCTGGATACCCAACAAAACTGACCGGAGCCTGAACGCTCAACGTAAAAACCGGAGTCTAGATACCCAACGAAACTGACTGGCGCCTGAACGCTCAACGTAATAACCGGAGTCTGGATACCCAACGAAACTGACCGGAGCCTAAACGCTCAACGTAATAACCGGAGTCTGGATACCAAACGAAATTGACCGGAGCCTGAACGCTCAACGTAATAACCGGAGTCTGGATACCCAACGAAACTGAATGGAGCCTGAACGCTCAACGTAATAACCGGAGTCTGGATACTCAACGAAAATGACAACAGCCTGAACGCTCAACATAATAACCGGACTCTGGATACCAAATGAAACTGACCGGAGCCTGAACGCTCAACGTAATAACCGGAGTCTGGATACCCAACAAAACTGACCGGAGTCTGAATGCACAACATAAAAACCGGAGTCTGGATACCCAACGAAACTGACCGGAGCCTGAACGTTCAACGTAATAACCGGAGTCTGGATACCCAACGAAACTGACCGGAGCCTAAACGCTCAACGTAATAACCGGAGTCTGGATACCAAACGAAACTGACCGGAGCCTGAACACTCAACGTAATAACCGGAGTCTGGATACCCAACGAAACTGAATGGAGCCTGAATGCTCAACATAATAACCGGAGTCTGGATACTCAACGAAAATGACCGGAGCCTGAACGCTCAATGTAATAACCGGAGTCTGGATACCCAACGAAACTTACCGGAGCTTGAATGTTCAACGTAATTACTGCAATCTGGATACTCAACGAAAATGATCAGAGCTTGAACGCTAATTGTAATAACTGGAGTTTGGATACTCAACGAAACTGACCTGAGCCTGAACGATCAACGTAATAATCGGAGTCTGGATACCCAACGAAACTGACCGGAGCCTGAACGTTCAACGTAATAACCGGAGTCTGGATACCCAACGAAACTGACCAGAGCCTAAACGTTCAACGTAATAACCGGAGTCTGGATACCCAACAAAACTGACCGGAGCCTGAACACTCAACGTAATAACCGGAGTCTAGATACCCAACGAAACTGAATGGAGCCTGAACGCTCAACGTAATAACCGGAGTCTGGATACCCAACGAAACTGACCGGAGCCTGAACGTTCAACGTAATAACCCGAGTCTGGATACCCAACGAAACTGACCGGAGCCTTAACGTTCAACGTAATAACCGGAGTCTGGATACCCAACAAAACTGACCGGAGCCTGAACGCTCAACGTAAAAACCGGAGTCTGGATACCCAACGAAACTGACTGGAGCCTAAACGCTCAACGTAATAACCGGAGTCTGGATACTCAATAAAAATGACCGGAGCCTGAACCCTCAACGTAATAACCGGACTCTGGATACCAAATGAAACTGACCGGAGCCTGAACGCTCAACGTAATAACCATAGTCTGGATACCCAACGAAACTGACCGGAGCCTAAACGCTCAACGTAATAACCGGAGTCTGGATACCAAACGAAACTGACCGGAGCCTGAACGCTCAACGTAATAACCGGAGTCTGGATACCCAACGAAACTGAATGGAGCCTAAACGCTCAACATAATAACCGGAGTCTGGATACTCAACGAAAATGACCGAAGCCTGAACGCTCAATGTAATAACCGGAGTCTGGATACACAACGAAACTGACCGGAGCCTGAACACTCAACGTAATAACCGGAGTCTGGATACCCAACGAAACTGAATGGAGCCTGAACGCTCAACATAATAACCGGGGTCTGGATACTCAACGAAAATGACCGGAGCCTGAACGCTCAATGTAATAACCGGAGTCTGGATACCCAACGAAACTGACCGGAGCCTGAACGTTCAACGTAATAACCGAAGTCTGGATACCCAACGAAACTGACCAGAACCTGAACGTTCAACGTAATAACCGGAGTCTGGATACCCAACAAAACTGACCGGAGCCTGAACGCTCAACGTAAAAACTGGAGTCTGGATACCCAACGAAATTGACTGGAGCCTGAACGCTCAACGTAATAACCGGAGTCTGGATACTCAACGAAAATGATCGGAGCCTGAACCCTCAACGTAATAACCGAACTCTGGATACCAAATGAAATTGACCGGAGCCTGAACGTTCAACGTAATAACTGGAGTCTGGATACCCAACAAAACTGACCGGAGCCTGAACGCTCAACGTAAAAACCGGAGTCTAGATACCCAACGAAACTGACTGGCGCCTGAACGCTCAACGTAATAACCGGAGTCTGGATACCCAACGAAACTGACCGGAGCCTAAACGCTCAACGTAATAACCGGAGTCTGGATACCAAACGAAATTGACCGGAGCCTGAACGCTCAACGTAATAACCGGAGTCTGGATACCCAACGAAACTGAATGGAGCCTGAACGCTCAACGTAATAACCGGAGTCTGGATACTCAACGAAAATGACCAGAGCCTGAACGCTCAACATAATAACCGGACTCTGGATACCAAATGAAACTGACCGGAGCTTGAACGCTCAACGTAATAACCGGAGTCTGGATACCCAACAAAACTGACCGGAGCCTGAATGCTCAACATAAAAACCGGAGTCTGGATACCCAACGAAACTGACCGGAGCCTGAACGTTCAACGTAATAACCGGAGTCTGGATACCCAACGAAACTGACCGGAGCCTAAACGCTCAACGTAATAACCGGAGTCTGGATACCAAACGAAACTGACCGGAGCCTGAACACTCAACGTAATAACCGGAGTCTGGATACCCAACGAAACTGAATGGAGCCTAAACGCTCAACATAATAACCGGAGTCTGGATACTCAACGAAAATGACCGAAGCCTGAACGCTCAATGTAATAACCGGAGTCTGGATACCCAACGAAACTGACCGGAGCTTGAATGTTCAACGTAATTACTGCAATCTGGATACTCAACGAAAATGATCAGAGCTTGAACGCTCAATGTAATAACTGGAGTTTGGATACTCAACGAAACTGACCTGAGCCTGAACGATCAACGTAATAATCGGAGTCTGGATACCCAACGAAACTGACCGGAGCCTGAACGTTCAACGTAATAACCGGAGTCTGGATACCCAACGAAACTGACCGGAGCCTAAACGTTCAACGTAATAACCGGAGTCTGGATACCCAACAAAACTGACCAGAGCCTGAATGCTCAACGTAAAAACCGGAGTCTGGATACCCAACGAAACTGACTGGAGCCTAAACGCTCAACGTAATAACCGGAGTCTGGATACTCAATAAAAATGACCGGAGCCTGAACCCTCAACGTAATAACCGGACTCTGGATACCAAATGAAACTGACCGGAGCCTGAACGCTCAACGTAATAACCGGAGTCTGGATACCCAATAAAACTGACCGGAGCCTGAACGCTCAAAGTAAAAACCGGAGTCTGGATACCCAACGAAACTGACCGGAGCCTGAACGCTCAACGTAATAACCGGAGTCTGGATACCCAACGAAACTGACCAGAGCCTGAACGTTCAACGTAATAACCGGAGTCTGGATACCCAACGAAACTGACCGGAGCCTAAACGTTCAACGTAATAACCGGAGTCTGGATACCCAACAAAACTGACCGGAGCCTGAACGCTCAACGTAAAAACCGGAGTCTGGATACCCAACGAAACTGACTGGAGCCTAAACGCTCAACGTAATAACCGGAGTCTGGATACTCAACAAAAATGACCGGAGCCTGAACCCTCAACGTAATAACCGGACTCTGGATACCAAACGAAACTGACCGGAGCCTGAACGCTCAACGTAATAACCGGAGTCTGGATACCCAACAAAACTGACCGGAGCCTGAACACTCAACGTAATAACCGGAGTCTGGATACCCAACAAAAATGACCGGAGCCTGAACGCTCAACGTAATAACCGGAGTCTGGATACCCAACGAAACTGACCGGAGCCTAAACGCTCAACGTAATAACCGGAGTCTGGATACCAAACGAAATTGACCGGAGCCTGAACGCTCAACGTAATAACCGGAGTCTGGATACCCAACGAAACTGAATGGAGCCTGAACGCTCAACGTAATAACCGGAGTCTGGATACTCAACGAAAATGACCAGAGCCTGAACGCTCAACATAATAACCGGACTCTGGATACCAAAAGAAACTGACCGGAGCCTGAACGCTCAACGTAATAACCGGAGTCTGGATACCCAACAAAACTGACCGGAGCCTGAATGCTCAACATAAAAACCGGAGTCTGGATACCCAACGAAACTGACCGGAGCCTGAACGTTCAACGTAATAACCGGAGTCTGGATACCCAACGAAACTGACCGGAGCCTAAACGCTCAACGTAATAACCGGAGTCTGGATACTCAACGAAAATGACCAGAGCCTGAACGCTCAACATAATAACCGGACTCTGGATACCAAAAGAAACTGACCGGAGCCTGAACGCTCAACGTAATAACCGGAGTCTGGATACCCAACAAAACTGACCGGAGCCTGAATGCTCAACATAAAAACCGGAGTCTGGATACCCAACGAAACTGACCGGAGCCTGAACGTTCAACGTAATAACCGGAGTCTGGATACCCAACGAAACTGACCGGAGCCTAAACGCTCAACGTAATAACCGGAGTCTGGATACCAAACGAAACTGACCGGAGCCTGAAAACTCAACGTAATAACTGGAGTCTGGATACCCAACGAAACTGAATGGAGCCTGAACGCTCAACATAATAACCGGAGTCTGGATACTCAACGAAAATGGCCGGAGCCTGAACGCTCAATGTAATTACCGGAGTCTGGATACCCAACAAAACTGACCGGAGCTTGAATGTTCAACGTAATTACTGTAATCTGGATACTCAACGAAAATGATCAGAGCTTGAACGCTCAATGTAATAACTGGAGTTTGGATACTCAACGAAACTGACCTGAGCCTGAACGATCAACGTAATAACCGGAGTCTGGATACCCAACGAAACTGACCGGAGCCTGAACGTTCAACGTAATAACCGGAGTCTGGATACCCAACGAAACTGACCGGAGCCTAAACGTTCAACGTAATAACCGGAGTCTGGATACCCAACAAAACTGACCTGAGCCTGAATGCTCAACGTAAAAACCGGAGTCTGGATACCCAACGAAACTGACCGGAGCCTAAACGTTCAACGTAATAACCGGAGTCTGGATACCCAACAAAACTGACCAGAGCCTGAATGCTCAACGTAAAAACCGGAGTCTGGATACCCAACGAAACTGACTGGAGCCTAAACGCTCAACGTAATAACCGGAGTCTGGATACTCAATAAAAATGACCGGAGCCTGAACCCTCAACGTAATAACCGGACTCTGGATACCAAATGAAACTGACCGGAGCCTGAACGCTCAACGTAATAACCGGAGTCTGGATACCCAATAAAACTGACCGGAGCCTGAACGCTCAAAGTAAAAACCGGAGTCTGGATACCCAACGAAACTGACCGGAGCCTGAACGCTCAACGTAATAACCGGAGTCTGGATACCCAACGAAACTGACCAGAGCCTGAACGTTCAACGTAATAACCGGAGTCTGGATACCCAACGAAACTGACCGGAGCCTAAACGTTCAACGTAATAACCGGAGTCTGGATACCCAACAAAACTGACCGGAGCCTGAACGCTCAACGTAAAAACCGGAGTCTGGATACCCAACGAAACTGACTGGAGCCTAAACGCTCAACGTAATAACCGGAGTCTGGATACTCAACAAAAATGACCGGAGCCTGAACCCTCAACGTAATAACCGGACTCTGGATACCAAACGAAACTGACCGGAGCCTGAACGCTCAACGTAATAACCGGAGTCTGGATACCCAACAAAACTGACCGGAGCCTGAACACTCAACGTAATAACCGGAGTCTGGATACCCAACAAAAATGACCGGAGCCTGAACGCTCAACGTAATAACCGGAGTCTGGATACCCAACGAAACTGACCGGAGCCTAAACGCTCAACGTAATAACCGGAGTCTGGATACCAAACGAAATTGACCGGAGCCTGAACGCTCAACGTAATAACCGGAGTCTGGATACCCAACGAAACTGAATGGAGCCTGAACGCTCAACGTAATAACCGGAGTCTGGATACTCAACGAAAATGACCAGAGCCTGAACGCTCAACATAATAACCGGACTCTGGATACCAAAAGAAACTGACCGGAGCCTGAACGCTCAACGTAATAACCGGAGTCTGGATACCCAACAAAACTGACCGGAGCCTGAATGCTCAACATAAAAACCGGAGTCTGGATACCCAACGAAACTGACCGGAGCCTGAACGTTCAACGTAATAACCGGAGTCTGGATACCCAACGAAACTGACCGGAGCCTAAACGCTCAACGTAATAACCGGAGTCTGGATACTCAACGAAAATGACCAGAGCCTGAACGCTCAACATAATAACCGGACTCTGGATACCAAAAGAAACTGACCGGAGCCTGAACGCTCAACGTAATAACCGGAGTCTGGATACCCAACAAAACTGACCGGAGCCTGAATGCTCAACATAAAAACCGGAGTCTGGATACCCAACGAAACTGACCGGAGCCTGAACGTTCAACGTAATAACCGGAGTCTGGATACCCAACGAAACTGACCGGAGCCTAAACGCTCAACGTAATAACCGGAGTCTGGATACCAAACGAAACTGACCGGAGCCTGAAAACTCAACGTAATAACTGGAGTCTGGATACCCAACGAAACTGAATGGAGCCTGAACGCTCAACATAATAACCGGAGTCTGGATACTCAACGAAAATGGCCGGAGCCTGAACGCTCAATGTAATTACCGGAGTCTGGATACCCAACAAAACTGACCGGAGCTTGAATGTTCAACGTAATTACTGTAATCTGGATACTCAACGAAAATGATCAGAGCTTGAACGCTCAATGTAATAACTGGAGTTTGGATACTCAACGAAACTGACCTGAGCCTGAACGATCAACGTAATAACCGGAGTCTGGATACCCAACGAAACTGACCGGAGCCTGAACGTTCAACGTAATAACCGGAGTCTGGATACCCAACGAAACTGACCGGAGCCTAAACGTTCAACGTAATAACCGGAGTCTGGATACCCAACAAAACTGACCTGAGCCTGAACGCTCAACGTAAAAACCGGAGTCTGGATACCCAACGAAACTGACTGGAGCCTAAACGCTCAACGTAATAACCGGAGTCTGGATACTCAACAAAAATGACCGGAGCCTGAACCCTCAACGTAATAACCGGACTCTGGATACCAAATGAAACTGACCGGAGCCTGAACGCTCAACGTAATAACCGGAGTCTGGATACCCAACAAAACTGACCGGAGCCTGAACGCTCAACGTAAAAATCGGAGTCTGGATACCCAACGAAACTGACCGGAGCCTGAACGCTCAACGTAATAACCGGAGTCTGGATACCCAACGAAACTGACCAGAGCCTGAACGTTCAACGTAATAACCGGAGTCTGGATACCCAACGAAACTGACCGGAGCCTAAACGTTCAACGTAATAACCGGAGTCTGGATACCCAACAAAACTGACCGGAGCCTGAACGCTCAACGTAAAAACCGGAGTCTGGATAACCAACGAAACTGACTGGAGCCTAAACGCTCAACGTAATAACCGGAGTCTGGATACTCAACAAAAATGACCGGAGCCTGAACCCTCAACGTAATAACCGGACTCTGGATACCAAATGAAACTGACCGGAGCCTGAACGCTCAACGTAATAACCGGAGTCTGGATACCCAACAAAACTGACCGGAGCCTGAACGCTCAACGTAAAAACCGGAGTCTGGATACCCAACGAAACTGACCGGAGCCTGAACGCTCAACGTAATAACCGGAGTCTGGATACCCAAAGAAACTGACCGGAGCCTAAACGCTCAACGTAATAACCGGAGTCTGGATACCAAACGAAACTGACCGGAGCCTGAACACTCAACGTAATAACCGGAGTCTGGATACCCAACGAAACTGAATGGAGCCTGAACGCTCAACATAATAACCGGAGTCTGGATACTCAACGAAAATGACCGGAGCCTGAACGCTCAATGTAATAACCGGAGTTTGGATACCCAACGAAAATGACCGGAGCTTGAATGTTCAACGTAATTACTGCAATCTGGATACTCAACGAAAATGATCAGAGCTTGAACGCTCAATGTAATAACTAGAGTTTGGATACTCAACGAAACTGACCTGAGCCTGAACGATCAACGTAATAACCGGAGTCTGGATACCCAACGAAACTGACCGGAGCCTGAACGTTCAACGTAATAACCGGAGTCTGGATACACAACGAAACTGACCGGAGCCTAAACGTTCAACGTAATAACCGGAGTCTGGATACCCAACAAAACTGACCGGAGCCTGAACGCTCAACTTAAAAACCGGAGTCTGGATAACCAACGAAACTGACTGGAGCCTAAACGCTCAACGTAATAACCGGAGTCTGGATACTCAACAAAAATGACCGGAGCCTGAACGCTCAACGTAATAACCGGACTCTGGATACCAAATGAAACTGACCGGAGCCTGAACGCTCAACGTAATAACCGGAGTCTGGATACCCAACAAAACTGACCGGAGCCTGAACGCTCAACGTAAAAACCGGAGTCTGGATACCCAACGAAACTGACCGGAGCCTGAACGCTCAACGTAATAACCGGAGTCTGGATACCCAAAGAAACTGACCGGAGCCTAAACGCTCAACGTAATAACCGGAGTCTGGATACCAAACGAAACTGACCGGAGCCTGAACACTCAACGTAATAACCGGAGTCTGGATACCCAACGAAACTGAATGGAGCCTGAACGCTCAACATAATAACCGGAGTCTGGATACTCAACGAAAATGACCGGAGCCTGAACGCTCAATGTAATAACCGGAGTTTGGATACCCAACGAAAATGACCGGAGCTTGAATGTTCAACGTAATTACTGCAATCTGGATACTCAACGAAAATGATCAGAGCTTGAACGCTCAATGTAATAACTAGAGTTTGGATACTCAACGAAACTGACCTGAGCCTGAACGATCAACGTAATAACCGGAGTCTGGATACCCAACGAAACTGACCGGAGCCTGAACGTTCAACGTAATAACCGGAGTCTGGATACCCAACGAAACTGACCGGAGCCTAAACGTTCAACGTAATAACCGGAGTCTGGATACCCAACAAAACTGACCGGAGCCTGAACGCTCAACGTAAAAACCGGAGTCTGGATACCCAACGAAACTGACTGGAGCCTAAACGCTCAACGTAATAACCGGAGTCTGGATACTCAACAAAAATGACCGGAGCCTGAACCCTCAACGTAATAACCGGACTCTGGATACCAAATGAAACTGACCGGAGCCTGAACGCTCAACGTAATAACCGGAGTCTGGATACCCAACAAAACTGACCGGAGCCTGAACGCTCAACGTAAAAACCGGAGTCTGGATACCCAACGAAACTGACCGGAGCCTGAACGCTCAACGTAATAACCGGAGTCTGGAGACCCAACGAAACTGACCAGAGCCTGAACGTTCAACGTAATAACCGGAGTCTGGATACCCAACGAAACTGACCGGAGCCTAAACGTTCAACGTAATAACCGGAGTCTGGATACCCAACAAAACTGACCGGAGCCTGAACGCTCAACGTAAAAACCGGAGTCTGGATAACCAACGAAACTGACTGGAGCCTAAACGCTCAACGTAATAACCGGAGTCTGGATACTCAACAAAAATGACCGGAGCCTGAACCCTCAACGTAATAACCGGACTCTGGATACCAAATGAAACTGACCGGAGCCTGAACGCTCAACGTAATAACCGGAGTCTGGATACCCAACAAAACTGACCGGAGCCTGAACGCTCAACGTAAAAACCGGAGTCTGGATACCCAACGAAACTGACCGGAGCCTGAACGCTCAACGTAATAACCGGAGTCTGGATACCCAACGAAACTGACCGGAGCCTAAACGCTCAACGTAATAACCGGAGTCTGGATACCAAACGAAACTGACCGGAGCCTGAACACTCAACGTAATAACCGGAGTCTGGATACCCAACGAAACTGAACGGAGCCTGAACGCTCAACATAATAACCGGAGTCTGGATACTCAACGAAAATGACCGGAGCCTGAACGCTCAATGTAATAACCGGAGTTTGGATACCCAACGAAACTGACCGGAGCTTGAATGTTCAACGTAATTACTGCAATCTGGATACTCAACGAAAATGATCAGAGCTTGAACGCTCAATGTAATAACTGGAGTTTGGATACTCAACAAAACTGACCTGAGCCTGAACGATCAACGTAATAACCGGAGTCTGGATACCCAACGAAACTGACCGGAGCCTGAACGTTCAACGTAATAACCGGAGTCTGGATACCCAACGAAACTGACCGGAGCCTAAACGTTCAACGTAATAACCGGAGTCTGGATACCCAACAAAACTGACGGGAGCCTGAACGCTCAACTTAAAAACCGGAGTCTGGATAACCAACGAAACTGACTGGAGCCTAAACGCTCAACGTAATAACCGGAGTCTGGATACTCAACAAAAATGACCGGAGCCTGAACGCTCAACGTAATAACCGGACTCTGGATACCAAATGAAACTGACCGGAGCCTGAACGCTCAACGTAATAACCGGAGTCTGGATACCCAACAAAACTGACCGGAGCCTGAACGCTCAACGTAAAAACCGGAGTCTGGATACCCAACGAAACTGACCGGAGCCTGAACGCTCAACGTAATAACCGGAGTCTGGATACCCAAAGAAACTGACCGGAGCCTAAACGCTCAACGTAATAACCGGAGTCTGGATACCAAACGAAACTGACCGGAGCCTGAACACTCAACGTAATAACCGGAGTCTGGATACCCAACGAAACTGAATGGAGCCTGAACGCTCAACATAATAACCGGAGTCTGGATACTCAACGAAAATGACCGGAGCCTGAACGCTCAATGTAATAACCGGAGTTTGGATACCCAACGAAAATGACCGGAGCTTGAATGTTCAACGTAATTACTGCAATCTGGATACTCAACGAAAATGATCAGAGCTTGAACGCTCAATGTAATAACTAGAGTTTGGATACTCAACGAAACTGACCTGAGCCTGAACGATCAACGTAATAACCGGAGTCTGGATACCCAACGAAACTGACCGGAGCCTGAACGTTCAACGTAATAACCGGAGTCTGGATACCCAACGAAACTGACCGGAGCCTAAACGTTCAACGTAATAACCGGAGTCTGGATACCCAACAAAACTGACCGGAGCCTGAACGCTCAACGTAAAAACCGGAGTCTGGATACCCAACGAAACTGACTGGAGCCTAAACGCTCAACGTAATAACCGGAGTCTGGATACTCAACAAAAATGACCGGAGCCTGAACCCTCAACGTAATAACCGGACTCTGGATACCAAATGAAACTGACCGGAGCCTGAACGCTCAACGTAATAACCGGAGTCTGGATACCCAACAAAACTGACCGGAGCCTGAACGCTCAACGTAAAAACCGGAGTCTGGATACCCAACGAAACTGACCGGAGCCTGAACGCTCAACGTAATAACCGGAGTCTGGAGACCCAACGAAACTGACCAGAGCCTGAACGTTCAACGTAATAACCGGAGTCTGGATACCCAACGAAACTGACCGGAGCCTAAACGTTCAACGTAATAACCGGAGTCTGGATACCCAACAAAACTGACCGGAGCCTGAACGCTCAACGTAAAAACCGGAGTCTGGATAACCAACGAAACTGACTGGAGCCTAAACGCTCAACGTAATAACCGGAGTCTGGATACTCAACAAAAATGACCGGTGCCTGAACCCTCAACGTAATAACCGGACTCTGGATACCAAATGAAACTGACCGGAGCCTGAACGCTCAACGTAATAACCGGAGTCTGGATACCCAACAAAACTGACCGGAGCCTGAACGCTCAACGTAAAAACCGGAGTCTGGATACCCAACGAAACTGACCGGAGCCTGAACGCTCAACGTAATAACCGGAGTCTGGATACCCAACGAAACTGACCGGAGCCTAAACGCTCAACGTAATAACCGGAGTCTGGATACCAAACGAAACTGACCGGAGCCTGAACACTCAACGTAATAACCGGAGTCTGGATACCCAACGAAACTGAACGGAGCCTGAACGCTCAACATAATAACCGGAGTCTGGATACTCAACGAAAATGACCGGAGCCTGAACGCTCAATGTAATAACCGGAGTTTGGATACCCAACGAAACTGACCGGAGCTTGAATGTTCAACGTAATTACTGCAATCTGGATACTCAACGAAAATGATCAGAGCTTGAATGCTCAATGTAATAACTGGAGTTTGGATACTCAACAAAACTGACCTGAGCCTGAACGATCAACGTAATAACCGGAGTCTGGATACCCAACGAAACTGACCGGAGCCTGAACGTTCAACGTAATAACCGGAGTCTGGATACCTGTCGCTACTGCGAAAATCGGCGCCGGCTTGACAGGAGAGTCGCCACCGTGCGTTATTTATCCCTCAGAGCGGGAAAGGAAACGCTCGAAGTAAACCTCGCAAAGACGGGAAAAAGGTATGGTCATCGCAACCATAGCCTGGGTTCGGGAGTCGGTTACGCAAGGGGAAGGTATTAGCACCCCTCACGTCCGTCGTACTCGACGGGATCCACGCTTGGTGTTTTATAGGTAAAAGGGTGTGTTATCTATCTACGCTAATGGCTGGTCTGAAAAGAAAATAAAAGGACAGGACTCGACAGAACATACGGTATTCTGGGCCTACGTATTCCCTCGTGCAATGGGAAAGTCAGAGTCAACGTAGTTCGACTTCCTACGACTAAACGGGGAAAAGGTTGCTCGCCAGGACATCGCGTCCTGTGCCTACGTACTTTCATCTGAAATGAAAGATCAGAGCAAACGTAGTTCGGCTAACTACGGGTAAACAGGGGCTCTCACACAGCAGTGAGAAAACAAAACTGGTCTCTAAGGCTCTGGAACCTACAAATACGATCTGGTCTCAAATGCGCTCAGGCAAGAGAAAAGGATAACAATTAGTCGTTAGCTGGAAAGTCTCGATCGCACAGCCGCGAGAGAACTAAAGTTAGTCGTTAGTGTGCTCGCTAGGATATCGCATCCTATGCCTACATATCTTCGTCTGGAACGAAGAATCAGAGCAGCTGTAGTTCAGCTAACTACGGGTCAAGCTACTCAAACGCTCCTACAGAAAGGAAAGGGAAACCCTAGAACTATAGCTGAGAAACAGGGGAATCTACTTACTGCTATCACACCTGGCTGACAGTCCTAATGTCTATCATAACAACTCCGCAGCGGAGAAGTCAGAGCTCCTAAGGGATCATGGCAACAGGATTAAACCACAAACAAGAAACTGCAACGTAAATGAATACTGAAAATATGCATGAATGCAACAACTGAACAAACGAGGCACAGAGGCAAGGGAGCTCAGCTCTACCGAATACCAACAAGCAAAGCCACGCAATAACAAGCAAGCAGAAGGAGGACCACCTCAACTTCTCATGCACACAAAGTCTACTTCTAAGATGCACCTATTCAGAAACTATCTAGATGAACCTAAGTCTAATGCAACACAATATCACACAAGTCAAACAATACAAAGAGACTAACCCTGAGCAGGGCCTCAAACAAACCTGAAACAAGCTCCTAATCTATCTCTAAACAAAACTCTATACAGCACCCTAAGCAGGGATCTAAACAAACTCCTAGGCAAGAGGAATCAATCCCATTCTCCAAGCTTCAGAACAAGCTTACCAGAGAAAGGAAGCTAAGCAGACAAGCCCATAGTGCTTTCCTCAGGAAAGTACCAGGAGGTTACTACTCAGGAGTCATATCCTATGCGGCTCGACAACTGTGATCAGTTTACATCCCTCCTCAGGAGAGATTAAACTCACATGAAGGCTCCGGCGTCACTGGATATTTGGGAAAGAATCTATATGCACTAAGGGAACTAAGTGAACAGACTCATAGGACCTTCCTCAGGAAAGTACTAGGAGGCTGACGCTTAGGAATCGTATCCTACGTGGCTCCACAACTGTGATCAGCTTACATTCCTCCTCAGGAGGAATTAAACTCACAAGTTGGCTCCAACATCACTGGATACTTAAGAAATCCTAGACAAACTACTGGAACTAAGTGAATAGACCCATAGGACCTTCCTCAGGAAAGTACTAAGGGGCTTCCACTTAGGAATCGTATCCCATGTGGCTCAACAACATGTGATCAGTTTACATCCCTCCTCAGGAGAGATTAAACTCACAAGTCGGCTCCGACATCATTGGATACTTACGAAAGAGGTGAGAAGGAAGGATGAGAGTCATTCATAGTGCCTTCCTCAGGAAAGTACCATAAACTCCCTTCAAACTTTGGGATCTCGAACCTCACAAACAGACAACAAGCTCCTAGACTAAGCCTCAGACTACTGCAACTATGCAAGCTCCTGCAGGACCTCCATCAGCTCCCACCTTCAAGAAGAAACCACAGGCCAGCAAACTACAAGAGACTATCTCTGGAGTTCAACCACAGTTGAACTTCAAAGTCAGAAGTCATCAAGACTTCTCCTATCTTCAGGCTCAGACAAATCACAGCAGAACATCCTATGAAAATCTAACAAAATCTATGGGGAGACCTACATGGCTCTAGGGTAACATACTGAAGAATCAGAATAAAATTCAACACCAGATGAAAGAAATAAAATCAGCAACACCGACATATCCACAGACCAATTATTCAACATCAATAACAGTGGAAAAATGCAATTAAAATGAAAATGCATGATTGAGCTAATGTTTCTGCACTATAAAATTCTACACTGAATCACGAGTCTACAGAAAAAAGAACGGAATTATTTGACTAATTCTACCATTTTTTATGAATTTTCTTAATGACATGCATGCATTAGAAATATTAAAAACAATCAATTAAAATGGAAAATATGCAAAAATAGCAAACAAAAAATAAAATGACAATTTTATTTTTATTTGATTTTCCTAACATTTTCATGAGATGGATGGAAAAAGAATTATAAAAAAAAACCACAATTATTTACATTTTTATGATTTATTTACTATGTAAAGAAAATAAAAGAAATTAAAGAAATAAAATTGAGATAAAACTGGGGGTTTAAACAGCAAGATTATGAGTTATTTATGCTTTGGGCCCTAATTCTGGGGGTGCAACTAGCATTTGGGCGCAGGGCCCAGTAGAGTTCATATACTATAATAAAAAAACAAAAAAGGGGTGGGACGGTGCCAATAGCAGCTTCTTACGTTCAATTCCCTTGGGCCTGAGTATGAGGGGTGTGGAAAGCAAAGTCAGTTGGGCCCAGTTCAAGCCAATTCAGAAACCCTAGCTATAAAAGGATTCTCACTCAGAAATTTGCCTCTCACTGTTCACAGCTCCCTTGTTGCGCCGTTCCGCCTTCTCATTCTCTCCACTCTCTCCGCTCTCTCCATTCTCTCCTTCTGAACCTCAAGATCCCTCTCAAATCTCAGCCAAGAACAACTCAAACACCCTCTCACGAAAACGTTCCATGTTCAAGCCCTCACACAGTCAGAATCCCTAAACAAATCCACACACAAAACACAAATCGCGACTCTGATCTCTTTCCATCTATGCATCCACACGAACCAAACCACCAGAACCTAGCTCTCAAACTCTCTCACGATCCAACAAACAATCTCAAAACCCTAGCCGTTTACAAACTAAATCGCTACTCAAACGGAAGTGCGTTATACAGGCAAAAGAACATGCAAAGGGAGTTTTCCAGAAACATACCTGGAGATGAAGATTTAGAGTCGTCCGTTGAAGCTAGCTCATGGAAAAAACTTGAAGAACCAGAAGTGCTCCGATGAAGATTATTTGCGAAGAGAAAGAACGCTGACGTCTTCTGAGAATATGTTTGAAGGCACGATCTGGAAAATGGATCGAGGCTTGTTCGTGGACGGAGAGAGAAATCAAGAACGCGGTTGGAATTTGCGTGAATCTCCAGAAATTGCTGAACGCAAATCGCTCCAGGCGAGATCCAGATGGGGAGAAGGAAGATCCAAACGCGCTGATGATCTTGGATTGGGAAGATCCTACAAGATCTGGTTGCTGATGATGATTCCGGTGAAGTATGAACGGAAGAGATCGGGGACGATCGGAGAAGAAAAGCTAAGGAAAATGAAGATCTTGGATTTCTGCAATTTTTGCAGAATCCGGCGAATTGAGCGGTGGTCGGAAGGCGTTGCGGTGGCCGGCGGGGAACAGTTACGGCTGATGCATGGCCGGCGGCGTGAAACTCCGGTGAGTGTGAGGAGCTGCCAGGTGGTGAGGGAGTTACTGCCTGGGCCACACGTGGCCTGGGAGAGAGAGTGAGTGGGGTCAGCGGGAGAAACGTGGCGTGGCTTGGACGCGAAAAGTGGGTCCTCCCTCTTTTGAACACGTGTCAGCATGTGGCTTTATACTGGGATCATTGCTGGATTGTTCTGGAAAGATCCAGATGGCGCTGGAAAAGCTGGGAAGAATCTGGACGTTTTTTTGGACTATTTTTGCTGAATTCTTTGGACAAAAATGACTGGGCCTCAAACAGAACCCCCATATGGGCCCATACGAACAAAAATGAGTAAAAACTGAATGAATAATAATAAAAAAAAACAATTAACTAACCTAATTATATCTAATCAATTATTAACAGCCTAATTAATTCTAAATCAATCTAATTAAATCTAAAACATGATTAACCTAATTAAAACTCTAAAAAGTCATTAATTCTCTATTAAACTCTAAAAAATGATTAAAAATCTAATTAATTCTATATTATCCTAATTTTCTATTAAAATTCTAAAAATGATTTAAGAACAATTAAACCTATTATTAATAAAAGAAAACTATATTATTCTAAAATGGTAAAACTATTAAACCTATTTAAAATCTATAGAAAAAAAATCTACAAATGATTAAAATCTATTTAAAATATTCTATAAAATTCTAAAAGAGAATTAAATTGTTAAAATATTCAAAAAACCCTATTTAAATTCCAGAAAAATCTATAAAGCCTATTAAAAATTCACAAAAAATCCTAAAAATGCAGATGAATGCAAATGACTCCCATAAAAGCGCACGAGGCCAGATTGAATCGAACGGAGATCCCCGGGCATCAGAATATCCTCAAAATCACTGAAAAATCACCGAGGAGCGCACAATTTCCCGAAAATAAAACCCTGGTTATCTGGACTGGATCTGCCATATCTGATAGACAAAAATCAAGCTGTAAACTCTGATATCCCCTGCTTGTGCACAAAAATCATACATCTGAGCTGTGAATATGAATTTAAACCATGAGTCAGATAGAAAAATCAGTTGGTCAAATTTTAGGGTGCAACAGCTGCCCCTATTCAAGCGACTTGGACCTGAAGGGTTTGAAGAGCGCTCAGCCTTCAAACATTCAGAGGTACGAGACGGTTGAATACAAATAAAACCCGAAAATTTGCCAACCGCGAGCATATACTGCTAACTGCTTGGAGAATAAAGTCCAGAAAAACTGAGTCCAGTCATTACGGCACCAAACTGATTGATCATCTGATAAAGAACTCCTGATTGAATACCCGTTGCTTGTGATACCCCACGTAACAAACCCTGATGGTTGCAACAACATACTTGATTCTTTCACATTGCCTACTGATAGGCAGGAAGAAATATACTCACATCGCCCAAAGATGGACGGGAAGACACCTTGATTGAATACTCACTTCGTCTAATGATAGACGGAAAGACAACATTAATCTCCATATTCGCATCGTCTAAGGGTAGACGGCATCATCCTGATTGATGAACAACTCATTATTCTCATCGTCTAAGGGTAGACGGTATCATCCTGATTGATGAACAACTCATTATTCTCATCGTCTAAGGGTAGACGGTATCATCCTGATTGATGAACAACTCATTATCCACATCGTCTAAGGGTAGACGGGATCATCCTGATTGATGAACAACTCATTATTCTCATCGTCTAAGAGTAGACGGAATCATCCTGATTGATGAACAACTCATTATTCTCATCGTCTAAGGGTAGACGGTATCATCCTGATTGATGAACAACTCATTATTCTCATCGTCTAAGGGTAGACGGTATCATCCTGATTGATGAACAACTCATTATCCACATCGTCTAAGGGTAGACGGGATCATCCTGATTGATGAACAACTCATTATTCTCATCGTCTAAGGGTAGACGGAAAGAAATAATCTCTGAATTCACGCTGTCTACTGACAGACGGGAGAAAACTTTAATCTCCATACTCACATCATCTAAGGATAGACGGAAAGACACCAGAATCTCCATACACACATCGTCCAAAGATAGACGGGAAGTCACCATAACGCAATTCAACACCATCCTTTGAATTTCAGAATCCTTCTGTCTACGGGAATTGATGGAGAAGTCAATATCCTTAAAGGGGCCACATCGTCAGTATGGACTAACGGGAAGAAAAACCACCTTTTAAGAAACATGTCGTCAATAAGAATCGACAATCACGAAAACTGAACATTCTTCGAAGAGCCTCGTCATCAATAGGGATTGATGGTCAGAAAAGTCCCTCTTAAACGTCATCATATCCAATAACCAGAAAGATAACCGATATTCAAAATTATTTTGAAACCCCTCAACAACTAAGGATAGCCGGAGAAGACTCGCTGGGGAAACACCTCATCATATGCATGATCTGGCAATAAGAAACCCGCTGGACAGTAACCGAAACTTCACATCGTCTACTGATAGACGGAACGAAAAGCTACTTATTAGAGAAGCTCTGTTTTGAACTCCATTGAAGATTGCCTGAAACTTCACATCGTCTACTGATAGACGGAAAGGAAAGCATCTCCTGGGAGAAACCCCTTCTTGAAATCTTACTGCGATCACCCGCAACTTCACATCGTCTATGGATAGACGGAAAGAAAACCACATTCGTACTCCAGACGTCTAATGATAGACGGAGAAATCCACTCATTGGAGGAACACATCGTCAATATGAATTGACGGGAAGAAAAGCTTGTCAACATCAGATGACTGCTTGCTTAAAGCATAATTGTTGTATGATCTGAGATACAAATAATCCGCTGAATCGTCTGAATACTGTTGCTGGATAAATGCCTCTGAACTGATCACAGAGTAATTCACACGCCATATGAGGCTGATAGAAAACCTGACCTATGCTTCGTATGCCTATGCAAATGCTTTAGTCTTTCTACAGCGTAATGCTCCATTCTAGATGGAAATGCTACGCATTTTGAAAATGTCGTGCAGGTATGATGCAAATATGATGCATGCAATATGTTAGCAGGCTCGAGCTGTTGGAGAGGCCGGGTACAGAAAACCACTTCAGCAAAATAAATGCTGAAGGCGAGGCCAACTTCGCTGGGGATAAACCCGGATATCACTGAATCGTCCTAGCAAAATAAATGCTGGGAGAGTGAAATCAACCCTGCTGGGGATACCGGGAACTTAACCGAACACTTTGACGAAGTAATACCCTGCCGGGGAATATAACTCCGTTGTAAAATAGCAGACGTGCTGAATATGATTAGACTCCTCTGGGAATAGCTTACCCATACCAATGACCAATTTGACTTTGCTGTAGAAAATGGAGGGAGTCTTCCTGCGCTCTGATGAAGCTCGGATCTGGAAATCGATGCGCCAACACGGATGGGCCTTACAGTACTCGCAAACTTGGATTTGAGCTCTTAAGCCATCTTACTGGGTCAGATACAACTGCCGCTGGAAAATATTCTTCCTGAATACACAGCCTTGAAGAGTCAAGGGATGGTGACACGACCTCCCGCATTCATCTCGCTCTCGAAAATCGACTGCATCTGCTCGAATAACTCTGAATGGCCCTGTAGGTACGGAGAACAACAATCCTTTCGCTTCTGATATGCCTCAGCCTACGGGATCTCCGTGGGGGTGGTCCTTGAAAGGAAATCTGCAAATCTGTTCCCCCGATGGCCTGATACAACATGCCTCAGCGTTCTGAACTCCTGAGAGATACTTCACCTTAAATGCTTCTCGCGCAACCTTTGCGTGCTTAAGATGGTCTGCTCCTGACTGCAATGACCTTGCCCCTGATTACAATGACCTTGCCCCGATTCTCTGATTCAGAGTGGTACCTCATGACTACGACATATTCACCAAATCTCAATCTGATTGCCCCAGAATAACTGACTTCGAAAAGCTGCCCTGACTGGGGGATTACAATAAAGCTTGCCCCTGCTCTCGGAACATTCGGGCGCTCCACATTCTATCTTGACCATACTTTCCATTGTAGGAAGCTTTTCTGCTGTCAAGCGCTTACTCGCAAGTAAAACAAGTTGTTATGCATAAAGATGTATTAATGCAACACATATGACAGCTTTGACATCCAATCCGTTCACGGGGAAAAAGGAAAAACAGTTTATGGCATATGATGCACAAAACATTTATCAACATCAGTATCAACATGGTAAGAGGAACCTTTTAGGAGTCAGAATCGACGCGACCTTTACCGGAGTATGCTTTCGAAACAACCTGCTTCAATTAGGACTTTTGAAAGGTTGTAACGTGGTCAGGTTCATGGTTTTGAAAGAAAGGATAAAGGCTCAAAGTTTACTTTGACCCACCCATTCTCCTTGATGTTCTCCGATCCTATGTTCAGCTAATTCGACCTTAGCGCTCACCTCTCAGAGGCTGAAAGAAAATAGGAATGATAGTTCGAGAAACTTTTGGATTTTGGAGTGACAGTCACTCACTTTTCGTCTTTGACATTTGTGGTCACACGACTTGTATTTCTATCGAGGATTTTCTTTTGATCCTTTTCATCTTTTTCTCTTCATATCCCTAACTTTTGCCTGGACTGACTCCTTTTGAGTATCTTTTGATTTTTTTTAAGTCCAGCGGGATGCCCTCATTTTTGCCTAAGTCATTTGTTTTGAAACTTTCTTGACTTAGCGGGCTTTTGATTTCTTTTCATTCTTCTTTGCTTTTGAACAAGACGTGTGACACTGGTGGTCTGACTCTTTGGGAATGATGTGGCTATCCCACTCTTGGTTGAACCACTGTGGTCTTTTAGGCACGACCTCTAGGGACGTGATTGATCCTCGAACGGACACTCCTTTTGCAATTTGGACGCTCGGTCAAATTAGCTAACACCTACCCTGCCCCAGGTTAAGATTGAGGGTTTTTTCGTTCACAGAAAGAAACTCCTACTACAAGGCTCAAAGGGGTTGACAAGGGATTATCTTCCTTATATCTCCGGTGTTTAAGGATTTGAAACAATGCCTGTACATCATCAACAGGTTCTATTTCAAAAGCATACAATATCGGTAGTTGCATGTCGGTCATTTTCGTCATCCTCCCCAAATTCTACTTAACCAAGTGTTGGACATTTGTAAAACAGTTAGTGAACACGAATGGATTCAATCAAAACATGCACATTTATTTCATTATCATCAATTGAAATGGAAACAACAAGTTTTACAAACAAGTTCACAAATTCAAACAGGAAAGCAATTACAAATGTAAAGAAATGACAAGCTAAAACAAAGGAAATATGCTAGCTTCCGAGAACCGGGCTTTTGCATCTGCCTTGCTGCTGAACCAGTCTATCCTTATTAGAGGCAACCCAATGCTGTCCTGATCTGCTTCAACGACCCAGCCAAATTATAGAGCTCTTTCTCCTTCATTCAGATGATGTGGGGACCTCCCGGCCCGAAGCTAATTGCCGCACTATCAAGCAGATCCTGCACTTTGTGTTTAAATGCTTTACAGTTCTCAACTGTATGGCCAGGTGCCCCGGTATGGAACTCGCAAGTAGCGTCAGCATCGTACCCCGGTGGTGGTGGTCCCGCTAAGGGAGCCAATGTCCTTTTACGAACCAATTGGAGCTGAAGCAATGTCTGCAGAAGCTGTGCGTATGGTATAGGAGGAGTTTCCAAATGACGGCTTGCCAAAGGACCTGGATTCTGACCTCTCTTATACCCCCGATTATTCTGTTGCTGAGGCTGCTGCTGCCGGTATCGGGTTGACCCTTGAGCACCATTCGTATCAAATGCAACATCGGCTTCTTGGTCTTCGATGTACTGATTAACGCTCTCCTTGTGCTTAGCCATTTGCTTTCTCAGATCTGCCCCAGGAATAGGCAACAGTTGTGGGCCTGGAGACTCTGACACCATGGAATCCAGGATACGCTTTTGACCCACTGCAGCTTTAGAAACATCTGTCATTTTAGCATCGACTGAGACAGGAGCAATATGCACAGCTACGCCGCCCGGCGTGAATTCAATATCGTGCGAGTCAATCAGATCTTGAACATTGTGCTTGAAAGCATGACAACCCTCGATGTCATGTCCGAATGCCCCGGAATGAAAATCACATTGCTTATTGGCATCGTATCCCTGGGGAAACGCTTTTGTTGGTGGTGACAACGTTCTTTTCTCCACCAGATTAAACCTCAGTAAGATCTGCAAGAGCTCCGCATATGCCATAGGTGGTGCCTCAAACATTCTCTTTGGCTTCCCTTCCTGGATCCTCTGTTGAGCCGAATGCATCTTCTGTTGCTGCTGCTCAGGTTCCACATGCACAGGTGGCACGAGCTTCTTCATTGCGGCTTCGAATAGCTGATCGTCTTCTTTTCTAAGCACATTCTTGACTACCTCCATGACCAAGCTCATTTGGGTCTTCAGCTGACTGTTCTCCTCTTTGAGAATCTTCTGCTCTAGACGCATCTCTTGCATGTCTTTCATCATCTGCACCAGCTGGCTTTGGACTTCGATCAATTCAACCTGATTCTGTTCCATATCTCTGGAGGAATTCCTGCAACAAACTGGATGATGAAGAAATAAGACCCACGGTTCTGATATACCTGTTAAAAAAATAATGCAATGCGGAAAGCAACCACACATTCATAACGAGATAAAGAGAAACCCAAGCTATAAGCACACAGGTGAACATCTCCAACACATGTACAACCAACAAAATCAGCAGGTAAGCACAAATGAGTCTGAATATAACGACCCCATCCAACAATCCTGGTGGTGGTCGACAAATACTGATGCACAAAAAGCTAAACGGATTAAGCAGAGAAAACAGATGCGGCATCCGACGCGAAAACCTCTAGAAATTTCTCCCATACAACCGAACTTTCTGATTGGCAATCTTCAGAGCACACACTTCCTGTGGAGTCTTCCATGACATTAACTGACGAACCCGCACAACTGGAGGACGGAAAATCATTAATCTGAACACAACCTTGAGGAGTGATGCAAATACGGCTAGAGTCTAACAGATCCTGAATCTGACTTCTAAGCACTTTACAATCATTCGTTGAATGCCCCTGTGCCCCAGCGTGGTACTCACAGCGGGCGCTGGCATCAAAGCCTGGAGGATAAGGTGGAATTACCGGCTTAGTCTCTCTCGGCACTATCAATCCGCTTCTGACCAAATCTGGCAACAACTGACCGTATGACACCGGTAGCTGAGTAAACTGCCTTTCAGGCTTCCTTGGTCTTCGTGGAGCATGCTGACGCGATCGGCGATAAGATGACCGTTGACTTGAAGTGTCTGAAAACTGATCCTGAGATGCTAGAGATTCTGAGGTGGCATCATCTCCTTCCCACTCTTCTTGAGAACTGACAACTGACTCAATCCTATCAACTGGGACGTAAGGAACACCTCGAAACTTTCCACTCCTGAGTCCTCGCTCAACAATCTCTCCCAGCCTCATCAGGCCCACAAAGCTTGTGCAACTGAACAATTTGTCAAAATAATGGCCTTTCAGAGTACCCAAGAAGATGTCAACCAGTTCTCTTTCCGGAAGCGGTGGTTGAACACTAGCAGCCAATTCTTTCCATCTTCGCAAATACGCTCTGAATGATTCATTCTCTGCTTGAGACAATTCTTGCAGATCTACGAGATTAGGAGTCAAATCCAAGTTGTAATCGTACTGCTTTATGAAAGCTCTGGCTAAATCCACCCATGATCGAATCTGATTACTTTCTAATTGCACATACCATCTCAGGGACGCCCCAGTCAGGCTATACTGGAAGCAATGGATCATCAATTTGTCATTTCGCACAAACGAAGCCATCCTTCGGCAGAACATCATCAAATGCAATTTTGGACAGCTATCTCCTGTGTATTTTTCAAATTCCGGCACTTTGAACTTGTACGGCAACATCAGGTCAGGGACCAAACACATGGCTACAGCATCCAGGTTAACGGCATCTTTCGCTTCCAAGGCTTTCATTTGCTCTTCCAACACTCGGAGTCTTCTACCATAGTCAAGAGTTCTTGGATCTACTAACCCGGTCATTGGAATATCTCTCCGGGAATTCATCCCAGGGAGAGCAACACATTGATTGTTAACAGGAGGATAACGTTCATTTCGGGCAATAAACTGCTCATGCTGATCTCGGTTCTCAACAGTTGGCTGTACAACTTGGTCTGCAGTAAGATTGTTCGCTTGCGGGAAGCCTTCCATAGTATCATACTGATGGTTGGGCGCCATAGTAAACCCTCCCTGGGTGTTAGGAGACTGGAAATTGCCTTCAGACATAGCCACCAATTACCGGTAACCGACTATGCTGCTTGATTCTGCTCAAATCTGCTTCAGCCCCTTGGTCGTCTTCAACACTCCACTCTTGCCTCAAACAATTCCCCGAGAATCACTTTCTGGGTGAAAACAAAGGCTGGATAAGTGCTTTGACCTGCTAGAGAAATGCTATGCAATATGATTTATGCAAACAGAAATACAAAAATGCTAACGTGCATGTGTGCATTGGAGATATTTTCCCTCCAATTCCAGTGTCAGTGGTAGCAAGACGAGATAAACCATAAAGATAATATTTGGAAAATCCCTCATATATTGATTAGAATAACAGTCTTGTCAAGAAGTTACATAACTATGCTCCATACAGCTGATACGACAAAGAGGATCCCAGCCAACATGCCTGGTGGTGATCTCAGAATACAAGAGAAATCAAATGCGGGTACGGTTGCGGAAGTCCTCGACCATCTTCTTTGTCTCTGCATGATCTGGTTGATAAATCAAACCTTCTATCAGTCGATCCCTCTTCCTGACCGTCCCCTGGATGTCTCTGACAAAGTCTTCCCAAGCCTTATCATTAGCACCATCCCCTGGTTTGGGTCTCTTGGCATCTGCTCTATGCTGGAAATCTTCCAAATTCTTCATGGCATCTGTCAGCTTACGCTCGGCCTCGTATCGGCGACAGGCTTCTTCTTCAAGCTCTTCGTTCTTCACTTTGACCTGTTCTTCTAACTGAGCAATCTGTGTCTTCAGCCCTTCTTCTCGCTCCTTGCGCTTGGTCATAGTGAGATCCCAGTGTTCTCTGAACTTGGCTAGCTTTGCATAGGCCCTTTCCAGCTCTTGCTTCTTGGTGGACAACACACTACTAACTGAGTCGACATCTAACTCCAGACGCTTCTTGGTTTCAGTCAATTCCAATAGCGTAGTCTTCAGATGTTTCAGAGTTTCATCCTGTTGCTTAGAAATATATCCTGTTTCAATATTTTCATGCCGAAGCTTGGCATTCTCCTGCTCTAAAGCCTCTTTAACCCTTGCTAGCTCTTCTTTCTCCGCCATCAGCTGCTTGTAAACCTGAATGTCCACAGTGGTAGGCTCCTCTACCGGAGGAGGATGCAATGGCTGAACTGCTGGATACGGCATAAGGAACTTCACAGCTCGCTCACGAATCCATTCTTCATATGAGCTAGGACCTCGAATATCCCCTCTGCTACCTGAAAGCTTCCCTCTCTTGTGCAAGTTTTTCCAGGCTCTCTCAAGTTTAGTCAGCATCTCTTTCCCAATTGCCCCGGTGAGATACAGAGATTCCTGTATCTCCTCGGGCTTTGGCGCTCCTTGAGGTATGTACCCAAATTGCTTGATCAATAAAGAAGGGTTATAGTTGACACAACCTTTCCTTCCGATTAACGGAACATTCGGGAACCCTTCGCCTTTGAGTATGACTTCAGCTCCAAACACCTCTTTAATGACCCATACCACGTTCTCAGCAGTCAATCCCATTAAGCGCTCGGGCCATCCTAGAGAATTGATAGAGGTGACAAACGGGCCTGACTTAGGCAAATGACTGGTGAACCACCTGCATAGGAGAGGGACACAGCAAGACACATTCCTTCCTCGTCGCTTTTCATTCTGATAATGAGTTGAATGGTGGATATCTCCCAGCAAAGTAGGAACTGGGTTTCCCGCAGCCAAAATATAGAAGGCATCTGAATCAACGAAATCAGGAATGTTCGGGAATAACACGATGCCATACACACATACAGCAAGGATGACGTCAAAAACCTCCCATTTGCCCTTCTGGGCATACTCTCGAGCCTTATCCACTAAGACATCCAACGGAAATCCCCATACGTCTCCTCTTCTGATCATCTTCCCAGACAACTCAGACTCTTTCAAGCACAGGATGGCAGAAAGCTCAGCCAGCTTAGGCTCAGCGTCCGTACGATAAAAAGGCATCTGATCACGGATCGGTATATCCAGAAGTGCAGAGTACTCCTCCAGGGTAGGAGCCAAAACGAAGTCGGGAAATACAAAACACCTGAGCTCCGCGTCGTAAAACTGTAACAGAGTATAGATGCCGCTGGTTTCGTAGGCAGATGGCTGATAAACATAGGTCAGAATCCTCCCATATCTCTTCCTGAAGTCACCCATTCCTCTCTTCTTGGCAATAGCAATCAATTCTAACAATAGACTGATATTCGGCGACGGAAACTTATAGGGCAATACTCTCTTCAGGTTTTCCATGTCTTGCTAGGAACGAACACCAGAACTGGAAGGGAAAATATGTACCTGCAATACACACACGTTAGTTGAATGCAGATGGTAATGCAATGATGCAATATGATAAATAATGCAATCTGCGAACACACGGGCTATGCTGTAGCCTGAAGAGGAATATCTCTGTGATCCAGAACAGAAAACCAACACGGTCATCAGAACCTCATGCCAATAACTACCATCTGATACTCAAAATATCAATCCCCTGGTAAGAAAACCATCTGAACCTCTGTATCTGACGAAAATACCATCTGATAATAGCCTCAACCTCAGATAAGAAACCCATCTGACCCAGACAACACACCTGGAGATGAATCGAGAATACCATCTGATAAAAGTATTGAATCATGGTTTCTGGAGGCCAGTTTTCCTGCAATAACCCAGTCCCTCTCACAGGTAGGATAGACCTAATCCACGGACAAAGGTACGGCATCCTATGCGGTTATCAGCGTCACAGACTTTCATGAGTGACGATGCGATTCCCAGAAGGAGTGGCATCATCGAATCATGAAGAGGCCTCACTTAGCTGACTTCCAAATGATCGGTCCCCAGAGTCGACAATCCTCACGTCTGGACTCCCCTCAGATCCTCAGGACCGGAAAGGAGCACCTCTGCAAGAATCTCGTCTGAGCGCAGATTTTCGTAGGGAACTGTGCCTGCTCAGCAGACAGGTTCGTCTACTACTTCTCCACAACTATATCTAGGTGTGTACTCAAGCCCAGGTCCGGCTTCTCACTCACAGTAACCTCCCTTCGCCCACAGCAATAATCATGATAATATAATGCTGGAAAATAAATGCGGAAAGGTAAAGGTACAGAAAAGTAAAGTGCAGAAAAGTAAAACACACTATACAACACCCAACGAATAAACACCCAAGCGCTAGGATTGACTCGCGTAGGGGATGGGAAACGGTCCCAGCATAAGGGATGGGAAAAGTCCCTAGATGCTATAAGTCCCCAGCAGAGTCGCCAGCTGTCGCTACTGCGAAAATCGGCGCCGGCTTGACAGGAGAGTCGCCACCGTGCGTTATTTATCCCTCAGAGCGGGAAAGGAAACGCTCGAAGTAAACCTCGCAAAGACGGGAAAAAGGTATGGTCATCGCAACCATAGCCTGGGTTCGGGAGTCGGTTACGCAAGGGGAAGGTATTAGCACCCCTCACGTCCGTCGTACTCGACGGGATCCACGCTTGGTGTTTTATAGGTAAAAGGGTGTGTTATCTATCTACGCTAATGGCTGGTCTGAAAAGAAAATAAAAGGACAGGACTCGACAGAACATACGGTATTCTGGGCCTACGTATTCCCTCGTGCAATGGGAAAGTCAGAGTCAACGTAGTTCGACTTCCTACGACTAAACGGGGAAAAGGTTGCTCGCCAGGACATCGCGTCCTGTGCCTACGTACTTTCATCTGAAATGAAAGATCAGAGCAAACGTAGTTCGGCTAACTACGGGTAAACAGGGGCTCTCACACAGCAGTGAGAAAACAAAACTGGTCTCTAAGGCTCTGGAACCTACAAATACGATCTGGTCTCAAATGCGCTCAGGCAAGAGAAAAGGATAACAATTAGTCGTTAGCTGGAAAGTCTCGATCGCACAGCCGCGAGAGAACTAAAGTTAGTCGTTAGTGTGCTCGCTAGGATATCGCATCCTATGCCTACATATCTTCGTCTGGAACGAAGAATCAGAGCAGCTGTAGTTCAGCTAACTACGGGTCAAGCTACTCAAACGCTCCTACAGAAAGGAAAGGGAAACCCTAGAACTATAGCTGAGAAACAGGGGAATCTACTTACTGCTATCACACCTGGCTGACAGTCCTAATGTCTATCATAACAACTCCGCAGCGGAGAAGTCAGAGCTCCTAAGGGATCATGGCAACAGGATTAAACCACAAACAAGAAACTGCAACGTAAATGAATACTGAAAATATGCATGAATGCAACAACTGAACAAACGAGGCACAGAGGCAAGGGAGCTCAGCTCTACCGAATACCAACAAGCAAAGCCACGCAATAACAAGCAAGCAGAAGGAGGACCACCTCAACTTCTCATGCACACAAAGTCTACTTCTAAGATGCACCTATTCAGAAACTATCTAGATGAACCTAAGTCTAATGCAACACAATATCACACAAGTCAAACAATACAAAGAGACTAACCCTGAGCAGGGCCTCAAACAAACCTGAAACAAGCTCCTAATCTATCTCTAAACAAAACTCTATACAGCACCCTAAGCAGGGATCTAAACAAACTCCTAGGCAAGAGGAATCAATCCCATTCTCCAAGCTTCAGAACAAGCTTACCAGAGAAAGGAAGCTAAGCAGACAAGCCCATAGTGCTTTCCTCAGGAAAGTACCAGGAGGTTACTACTCAGGAGTCATATCCTATGCGGCTCGACAACTGTGATCAGTTTACATCCCTCCTCAGGAGAGATTAAACTCACATGAAGGCTCCGGCGTCACTGGATATTTGGGAAAGAATCTATATGCACTAAGGGAACTAAGTGAACAGACTCATAGGACCTTCCTCAGGAAAGTACTAGGAGGCTGACGCTTAGGAATCGTATCCTACGTGGCTCCACAACTGTGATCAGCTTACATTCCTCCTCAGGAGGAATTAAACTCACAAGTTGGCTCCAACATCACTGGATACTTAAGAAATCCTAGACAAACTACTGGAACTAAGTGAATAGACCCATAGGACCTTCCTCAGGAAAGTACTAAGGGGCTTCCACTTAGGAATCGTATCCCATGTGGCTCAACAACATGTGATCAGTTTACATCCCTCCTCAGGAGAGATTAAACTCACAAGTCGGCTCCGACATCATTGGATACTTACGAAAGAGGTGAGAAGGAAGGATGAGAGTCATTCATAGTGCCTTCCTCAGGAAAGTACCATAAACTCCCTTCAAACTTTGGGATCTCGAACCTCACAAACAGACAACAAGCTCCTAGACTAAGCCTCAGACTACTGCAACTATGCAAGCTCCTGCAGGACCTCCATCAGCTCCCACCTTCAAGAAGAAACCACAGGCCAGCAAACTACAAGAGACTATCTCTGGAGTTCAACCACAGTTGAACTTCAAAGTCAGAAGTCATCAAGACTTCTCCTATCTTCAGGCTCAGACAAATCACAGCAGAACATCCTATGAAAATCTAACAAAATCTATGGGGAGACCTACATGGCTCTAGGGTAACATACTGAAGAATCAGAATAAAATTCAACACCAGATGAAAGAAATAAAATCAGCAACACCGACATATCCACAGACCAATTATTCAACATCAATAACAGTGGAAAA
Organism: Lathyrus sativus; assembly: GCA_963859935.3. Taxonomy (NCBI): domain Eukaryota; kingdom Viridiplantae; phylum Streptophyta; class Magnoliopsida; order Fabales; family Fabaceae; genus Lathyrus; species Lathyrus sativus. The sequence goes on from CAWUDS030000755.1 coordinate 179,153, forward strand.
ATGCAATTAAAATGAAAATGCATGATTGAGCTAATGTTTCTGCACTATAAAATTCTACACTGAATCACGAGTCTACAGAAAAAAGAACGGAATTATTTGACTAATTCTACCATTTTTTATGAATTTTCTTAATGACATGCATGCATTAGAAATATTAAAAACAATCAATTAAAATGGAAAATATGCAAAAATAGCAAACAAAAAATAAAATGACAATTTTATTTTTATTTGATTTTCCTAACATTTTCATGAGATGGATGGAAAAAGAATTATAAAAAAAAACCACAATTATTTACATTTTTATGATTTATTTACTATGTAAAGAAAATAAAAGAAATTAAAGAAATAAAATTGAGATAAAACTGGGGGTTTAAACAGCAAGATTATGAGTTATTTATGCTTTGGGCCCTAATTCTGGGGGTGCAACTAGCATTTGGGCGCAGGGCCCAGTAGAGTTCATATACTATAATAAAAAAACAAAAAAGGGGTGGGACGGTGCCAATAGCAGCTTCTTACGTTCAATTCCCTTGGGCCTGAGTATGAGGGGTGTGGAAAGCAAAGTCAGTTGGGCCCAGTTCAAGCCAATTCAGAAACCCTAGCTATAAAAGGATTCTCACTCAGAAATTTGCCTCTCACTGTTCACAGCTCCCTTGTTGCGCCGTTCCGCCTTCTCATTCTCTCCACTCTCTCCGCTCTCTCCATTCTCTCCTTCTGAACCTCAAGATCCCTCTCAAATCTCAGCCAAGAACAACTCAAACACCCTCTCACGAAAACGTTCCATGTTCAAGCCCTCACACAGTCAGAATCCCTAAACAAATCCACACACAAAACACAAATCGCGACTCTGATCTCTTTCCATCTATGCATCCACACGAACCAAACCACCAGAACCTAGCTCTCAAACTCTCTCACGATCCAACAAACAATCTCAAAACCCTAGCCGTTTACAAACTAAATCGCTACTCAAACGGAAGTGCGTTATACAGGCAAAAGAACATGCAAAGGGAGTTTTCCAGAAACATACCTGGAGATGAAGATTTAGAGTCGTCCGTTGAAGCTAGCTCATGGAAAAAACTTGAAGAACCAGAAGTGCTCCGATGAAGATTATTTGCGAAGAGAAAGAACGCTGACGTCTTCTGAGAATATGTTTGAAGGCACGATCTGGAAAATGGATCGAGGCTTGTTCGTGGACGGAGAGAGAAATCAAGAACGCGGTTGGAATTTGCGTGAATCTCCAGAAATTGCTGAACGCAAATCGCTCCAGGCGAGATCCAGATGGGGAGAAGGAAGATCCAAACGCGCTGATGATCTTGGATTGGGAAGATCCTACAAGATCTGGTTGCTGATGATGATTCCGGTGAAGTATGAACGGAAGAGATCGGGGACGATCGGAGAAGAAAAGCTAAGGAAAATGAAGATCTTGGATTTCTGCAATTTTTGCAGAATCCGGCGAATTGAGCGGTGGTCGGAAGGCGTTGCGGTGGCCGGCGGGGAACAGTTACGGCTGATGCATGGCCGGCGGCGTGAAACTCCGGTGAGTGTGAGGAGCTGCCAGGTGGTGAGGGAGTTACTGCCTGGGCCACACGTGGCCTGGGAGAGAGAGTGAGTGGGGTCAGCGGGAGAAACGTGGCGTGGCTTGGACGCGAAAAGTGGGTCCTCCCTCTTTTGAACACGTGTCAGCATGTGGCTTTATACTGGGATCATTGCTGGATTGTTCTGGAAAGATCCAGATGGCGCTGGAAAAGCTGGGAAGAATCTGGACGTTTTTTTGGACTATTTTTGCTGAATTCTTTGGACAAAAATGACTGGGCCTCAAACAGAACCCCCATATGGGCCCATACGAACAAAAATGAGTAAAAACTGAATGAATAATAATAAAAAAAAACAATTAACTAACCTAATTATATCTAATCAATTATTAACAGCCTAATTAATTCTAAATCAATCTAATTAAATCTAAAACATGATTAACCTAATTAAAACTCTAAAAAGTCATTAATTCTCTATTAAACTCTAAAAAATGATTAAAAATCTAATTAATTCTATATTATCCTAATTTTCTATTAAAATTCTAAAAATGATTTAAGAACAATTAAACCTATTATTAATAAAAGAAAACTATATTATTCTAAAATGGTAAAACTATTAAACCTATTTAAAATCTATAGAAAAAAAATCTACAAATGATTAAAATCTATTTAAAATATTCTATAAAATTCTAAAAGAGAATTAAATTGTTAAAATATTCAAAAAACCCTATTTAAATTCCAGAAAAATCTATAAAGCCTATTAAAAATTCACAAAAAATCCTAAAAATGCAGATGAATGCAAATGACTCCCATAAAAGCGCACGAGGCCAGATTGAATCGAACGGAGATCCCCGGGCATCAGAATATCCTCAAAATCACTGAAAAATCACCGAGGAGCGCACAATTTCCCGAAAATAAAACCCTGGTTATCTGGACTGGATCTGCCATATCTGATAGACAAAAATCAAGCTGTAAACTCTGATATCCCCTGCTTGTGCACAAAAATCATACATCTGAGCTGTGAATATGAATTTAAACCATGAGTCAGATAGAAAAATCAGTTGGTCAAATTTTAGGGTGCAACAATACCCAACGAAACTGACCGGAGCCTAAACGTTCAACGTAATAACCGGAGTCTGGATACCCAACAAAACTGACCGGAGCCTGAACGCTCAACGTAAAAACCGGAGTCTGGATACCCAACGAAACTGACTGGAGCCTAAACGCTCAACGTAATAACCGGAGTCTGGATACTCAATAAAAATGACCGGAGCCTGAACCCTCAACGTAATAACCAGACTCTGGATACCAAATGAAACTGACCGGAGCCTGAACGCTCAACGTAATAACCGGAGTCTGGATACTCAACGAAAATGACCGGAGCCTGAACCCTCAACGTAATAACCGGACTCTGGATACCAAATGAAATTGACCGGAGCCTGAACGTTCAACGTAATAACCGGAGTCTGGATACCCAACAAAACTGACCGGAGCCTGAACGCTCAACATAAAAACCGGAGTCTAGATACCCAACGAAACTGACTGGCGCCTGAACGCTCAACATAATAACCGGAGTCTGGATACCCAACGAAACTGGCCGGAGCCTAAACGCTCAACGTAATAACCGGAGTCTGGATACCAAACGAAATTGACCGGAGCCTGAACGCTCAACGTAATAACCGGAGTCTGGATACCCAACGAAACTGAATGCAGCCTGAACGCTCAACGTAATAACCGGAGTCTGGATACTCAACGAAAATGACCAGAGCCTGAACGCTCAACATAATAACCGGACTCTGGATACCAAATGAAACTGACCGGAGCTTGAACGCTCAACGTAATAACCGGAGTCTGGATACCCAACAAAACTGACCGGAGCCTGAATGCTCAACATAAAAACCGGAGTCTGGATACCCAACGAAACTGACCGGAGCCTGAACGTTCAACGTAATAACCGGAGTCTGGATACCCAACGAAACTGACCGGAGCCTAAACGCTCAACGTAATAACCGGAGTCTGGATACCAAACGAAACTGACCGGAGCCTGAACACTCAACGTAATAACCGGAGTCTGGATACCCAACGAAACTGAATGGAGCCTGAACGCTCAACATAATAACCGGAGTCTGGATACTCAACGAAAATGACCGGAGCCTGAACGCTCAATGTAATAACCGGAGTCTGGATACCCAACGAAACTGACCGGAGCTTGAATGTTCAACGTAATTACTGCAATCTGGATACTCAACGAAAATGATCAGAGCTTGAACGCTCAATGTAATAACTGGAGTTTCGATACTCAACGAAACTGACCTGAGCCTGAACGATCAACGTAATAACCGGAGTCTGGATACCCAACGAAACTGACCGGAGCCTGAACGTTCAACGTAATAACCGGAGTCTGGATACCCAACGAAACTGACCGGAGCCTAAACGTTCAACGTAATAACCGGAGTCTGGATACCCAACAAAACTGACCGGAGCCTGAACGCTCAACGTAAAAACCGGAGTCTGGATACCCAACGAAACTGACTGGAGCCTAAACGCTCAACGTAATAACCGGAGTCTGGATACTCAACAAAAATGACCGGAGCCTGAACCCTCAACGTAATAACTAGACTCTGGATACCAAATGAAACTGACCGGAGCCTGAACGCTCAACGTAATAACCGGAGTCTGGATACCCAACAAAACTGACCGGAGCCTGAACGCTCAACGTAAAAACCGGAGTCCGGATACCCAACGAAACTGACCGGAGCCTGAACGCTCAACGTAATAACCGGAGTCTGGATACCCAACGAAACTGACCAGAGCCTGAACGTTCAACGTAATAACCGGAGTCTGGATACCCAACGAAACTGACCGGAGCCTAAACGTTCAACGTAATAACCGGAGTCTGGATACCCAACAAAACTGACCGGAGCCTGAACGCTCAACGTAAAAACCGGAGTCTGGATAACCAACGAAACTGACTGGAGCCTAAACGCTCAACGTAATAACCGGAGTCTGGATACTCAACAAAAATGACCGGAGCCTGAACCCTCAACGTAATAACCGGACTCTGGATACCAAATGAAACTGTCCGGAGCCTGAACGCTCAACGTAATAACCGGAGTCTGGATACCCAACAAAACTGACCGGAGCCTGAACGCTCAACGTAAAAACCGGAGTCTAGATACCCAACGAAACTGACCGGAGCCTGAGCGCTCAACGTAATAACCGGAGTCTGGATACCCAACGAAACTGACCGGAGCCTAAACGCTCAACGTAATAACCGGAGTCTGGATACCAAACGAAACTGACCGGAGCCTGAACACTCAACGTAATAACCGGAGTCTGGATACCCAACGAAACTGAATGGAGCCTGAACGCTCAACATAATAACCGGAGTCTGGATACTCAACGAAAATGACCGGAGCCTGAATGCTCAATGTAATAACCGGAGTTTGGATACCCAACGAAACTGACCGGAGCTTGAATGTTCAACGTAATTACTGCAATCTGGATACTCAACGAAAATGATCAGAGCTTGAACGCTCAATGTAATAACTGGAGTTTGGATACTCAACGAAACTGACCTGAGCCTGAACGATCAACGTAATAACCGGAGTCTGGATACCCAACGAAACTGACCGGAGCCTGAACGTTCAACGTAATAACCGGAGTCTCGATACCCAACGAAACTGACCGGAGCCTAAACGTTCAACGTAATAACCGGAGTCTGGATACCCAACAAAATTGACCGGAGCCTGAACGCTCAACGTAAAAACCGGAGTCTGGATACCCAACGAAACTGACTGGAGCCTAAACGCTCAACGTAATAACCGGAGTCTGGATACTCAACAAAAATGACCGGAGCCTGAACCCTCAACGTAATAACTGGACTCTGGATACCAAATGAAACTGACCGGAGCCTGAACGCTCAACGTAATAACCGGAGTCTGGATACCCAACAAAACTGACCGGAGCCTGAACGCTCAAAGTAAAAACCGGAGTCTGGATACCCAACGAAACTGACCGGAGCCTGAACGCTCAACGTAATAACCGGAGTCTGGATACCCAACGAAACTGACCAGAGCCTGAACGTTCAACGTAATAACCGGAGTCTGGATACCCAACGAAACTGACCGGAGCCTAAACGTTCAACGTAATAACCGGAGTCTGGATACCCAAAAAAACTGACCGGAGCCTGAACGCTCAACGTAAAAACCGGAGTCTGGATACCCAACGAAACTGACTGGAGCCTAAACGCTCAACGTAATAACCGGAGTCTGGATACTCAATAAAAATGACCGGAGCCTGAACCCTCAACGTAATAACCAGACTCTGGATACCAAATGAAACTGACCGGAGCCTGAACGCTCAACGTAATAACCGGAGTCTGGATACTCAACGAAAATGACCGGAGCCTGAACCCTCAACGTAATAACCGGACTCTGGATACCAAATGAAATTGACCGGAGCCTGAACGTTCAACGTAATAACCGGAGTCTGGATACCCAACAAAACTGACCGGAGCCTGAACGCTCAACGTAAAAATCGGAGTCTAGATACCCAACGAAACTGACTGGCGCCTGAACGCTCAACGTAATAACCGGAGTCTGGATACCCAACGAAACTGACCGGAGCCTAAACGCTCAACGTAATAACCGGAGTCTGGATACCAAACGAAATTGACCGGAGCCTGAACGCTCAACGTAATAACCGGAGTCTGGATACCCAACGAAACTGAATGGAGGCTGAACGCTCAACGTAATAACCGGAGTCTGGATACTCAACAAAAATGACCAGAGCCTGAACGCTCAACATAATAACTGGACTCTGGATACCAAATGAAACTGACCGGAGCTTGAACGCTCAACGTAATAACCGGAGTCTGGATACCCAACAAAACTGACCGGAGCCTGAATGCTCAACATAAAAACCGGAGTCTGGATACCCAACGAAACTGACCGGAGCCTGAACGTTCAACGTAATAACCGGAGTCTGGATACCCAACGAAACTGACTGGAGCCTAAACGCTCAACGTAATAACCGGAGTCTGGATACCAAACGAAACTGACCGGAGCCTGAACACTCAACGTAATAACCGGAGTCTGGATACCCAACGAAACTGAATGGAGCCTGAACGCTCAACATAATAACCGGAGTCTGGATACTCAACGAAAATGACCGGAGCCTGAACGCTCAATGTAATAACCGGAGTCTGGATACCCAACGAAACTGACCGGAGCTTGAATGTTCAACGTAATTACTGCAATCTGGATACTCAACGAAAATGATCAGAGCTTGAACGCTCAATGTAATAACTGGAGTTTGGATACTCAACGAAACTGACCTGAGCCTGAACGATCAACGTAATAACCGGAGTCTGGATACCCAACGAAACTGACCGGAGCCTGAACGTTCAACGTAATAACCGGAGTCTGGATACCCAACGAAACTGACCGGAGCCTAAACGTTCAACGTAATAACCGGAGTCTGGATACCCAACAAAACTGACCGGAGCCTGAACGCTCAACGTAAAAACCGGAGTCTGGATACCCAACGAAACTGACTGGAGCCTAAACGCTCAACGTAATAACCGAAGTCTGGATACTCAACAAAAATGACCGGAGCCTGAACCCTCAACGTAATAACTGGACTCTGGATACCAAATGAAACTGACCGGAGCCTGAACGCTCAACGTAATAACCGGAGTCTGGATACCCAACAAAACTGACCGGAGCCTGAACGCTCAACGTAAAAACCGGAGTCCGGATACCCAACGAAACTGACCGGAGCCTGAACGCTCAACGTAATAACCGGAGTCTGGATACCCAACGAAACTGACCAGAGCCTGAACGTTCAACGTAATAACCGGAGTCTGGATACCCAACGAAACTGACCGGAGCCTAAACGTTCAACGTAATAACCGGAGTCTGGATACCCAACAAAACTGACCGGAGCCTGAACGCTCAACGTAAAAACCGGAGTCTGGATAACCAACGAAACTGACTGGAGCCTAAACGCTCAACGTAATAACCGGAGTCTGGATGCTCAACAAAAATGACCGGAGCCTGAACCCTCAACGTAATAACCGGACTCTGGATACCAAATGAAACTGTCCGGAGCCTGAACGCTCAACGTAATAACCGGAGTCTGGATACCCAACAAAACTGACCAGAGCCTGAACGCTCAACGTAAAAACCGGAGTCTAGATACCCAACGAAACTGACCGGAGCCTGAGCGCTCAACGTAATAACCGGAGTCTGGATACCCAACGAAACTGACCGGAGCCTAAACGCTCAACGTAATAACCGGAGTCTGGATACCAAACGAAACTGACCGGAGCCTGAACACTCAACGTAATAACCGGAGTCTGGATACCCAACGAAACTGAATGGAGCCTGAACGCTCAACATAATAACCGGAGTCTGGATACTCAACGAAAATGACCGGAGCCTGAATGCTCAATGTAATAACCGGAGTTTGGATACCCAACGAAACTGACCGGAGCTTGAATGTTCAACGTAATTACTGCAATCTGGATACTCAACGAAAATGATCAGAGCTTGAACGCTCAATGTAATAACTGGAGTTTGGATACTCAACGAAACTGACCTGAGCCTGAACGATCAACGTAATAACCGGAGTCTGGATACCCAACGAAACTGACCGGAGCCTGAACGTTCAACGTAATAACCGGAGTCTCGATACCCAACGAAACTGACCGGAGCCTAAACGTTCAACGTAATAACCGGAGTCTGGATACCCAACAAAATTGACCGGAGCCTGAACGCTCAACGTAAAAACCGGAGTCTGGATACCCAACGAAACTGACTGGAGCCTAAACGCTCAACGTAATAACCGGAGTCTGGATACTCAACAAAAATGACCGGAGCCTGAACCCTCAACGTAATAACTGGACTCTGGATACCAAATGAAACTGACCGGAGCCTGAACGCTCAACGTAATAACCGGAGTCTGGATACCCAACAAAACTGACCGGAGCCTGAACGCTCAAAGTAAAAACCGGAGTCTGGATACCCAACGAAACTGACCGGAGCCTGAACGCTCAACGTAATAACCGGAGTCTGGATACCCAACGAAACTGACCAGAGCCTGAACGTTCAACGTAATAACCGGAGTCTGGATACCCAACGAAACTGACCGGAGCCTAAACGTTCAACGTAATAACCGGAGTCTGGATACCCAAAAAAACTGACCGGAGCCTGAACGCTCAACGTAAAAACCGGAGTCTGGATACCCAACGAAACTGACTGGAGCCTAAACGCTCAACGTAATAACCGGAGTCTGGATACTCAATAAAAATGACCGGAGCCTGAACCCTCAACGTAATAACCAGACTCTGGATACCAAATGAAACTGACCGGAGCCTGAACGCTCAACGTAATAACCGGAGTCTGGATACTCAACGAAAATGACCGGAGCCTGAACCCTCAACGTAATAACCGGACTCTGGATACCAAATGAAATTGACCGGAGCCTGAACGTTCAACGTAATAACCGGAGTCTGGATACCCAACAAAACTGACCGGAGCCTGAACGCTCAACGTAAAAATCGGAGTCTAGATACCCAACGAAACTGACTGGCGCCTGAACGCTCAACGTAATAACCGGAGTCTGGATACCCAACGAAACTGACCGGAGCCTAAACGCTCAACGTAATAACCGGAGTCTGGATACCAAACGAAATTGACCGGAGCCTGAACGCTCAACGTAATAACCGGAGTCTGGATACCCAACGAAACTGAATGGAGGCTGAACGCTCAACGTAATAACCGGAGTCTGGATACTCAACAAAAATGACCAGAGCCTGAACGCTCAACATAATAACCGGACTCTGGATACCAAATGAAACTGACCGGAGCTTGAACGCTCAACGTAATAACCGGAGTCTGGATACCCAACAAAACTGACCGGAGCCTGAATGCTCAACATAAAAACCGGAGTCTGGATACCCAACGAAACTGACCGGAGCCTGAACGTTCAACGTAATAACCGGAGTCTGGATACCCAACGAAACTGACCGGAGCCTAAACGCTCAACGTAATAACCGGAGTCTGGATACCAAACGAAACTGACCGGAGCCTGAACACTCAACGTAATAACCGGAGTCTGGATACCCAACGAAACTGAATGGAGCCTGAACGCTCAACATAATAACCGGAGTCTGGATACTCAACGAAAATGACCGGAGCCTGAACGCTCAATGTAATAACCGGAGTCTGGATACCCAACGAAACTGACCGGAGCTTGAATGTTCAACGTAATTACTGCAATCTGGATACTCAACGAAAATGATCAGAGCTTGAACGCTCAATGTAATAACTGGAGTTTGGATACTCAACGAAACTGACCTGAGCCTGAACGATCAACGTAATAACCGGAGTCTGGATACCCAACGAAACTGACCGGAGCCTGAACGTTCAACGTAATAACCGGAGTCTGGATACCCAACGAAACTGACCGGAGCCTAAACGTTCAACGTAATAACCGGAGTCTGGATACCCAACAAAACTGACCGGAGCCTGAACGCTCAACGTAAAAACCGGAGTCTGGATACCCAACGAAACTGACTGGAGCCTAAACGCTCAACGTAATAACCGAAGTCTGGATACTCAACAAAAATGACCGGAGCCTGAACCCTCAACGTAATAACTGGACTCTGGATACCAAATGAAACTGACCGGAGCCTGAACGCTCAACGTAATAACCGGAGTCTGGATACCCAACAAAACTGACCGGAGCCTGAACGCTCAACGTAAAAACCGGAGTCCGGATACCCAACGAAACTGACCGGAGCCTGAACGCTCAACGTAATAACCGGAGTCTGGATACCCAACGAAACTGACCAGAGCCTGAACGTTCAACGTAATAACCGGAGTCTGGATACCCAACGAAACTGACCGGAGCCTAAACGTTCAACGTAATAACCGGAGTCTGGATACCCAACAAAACTGACCGGAGCCTGAACGCTCAACGTAAAAACCGGAGTCTGGATAACCAACGAAACTGACTGGAGCCTAAACGCTCAACGTAATAACCGGAGTCTGGATGCTCAACAAAAATGACCGGAGCCTGAACCCTCAACGTAATAACCGGACTCTGGATACCAAATGAAACTGTCCGGAGCCTGAACGCTCAACGTAATAACCGGAGTCTGGATACCCAACAAAACTGACCAGAGCCTGAACGCTCAACGTAAAAACCGGAGTCTAGATACCCAACGAAACTGACCGGAGCCTGAGCGCTCAACGTAATAACCGGAGTCTGGATACCCAACGAAACTGACCGGAGCCTAAACGCTCAACGTAATAACCGGAGTCTGGATACCAAACGAAACTGACCGGAGCCTGAACACTCAACGTAATAACCGGAGTCTGGATACCCAACGAAACTGAATGGAGCCTGAACGCTCAACATAATAACCGGAGTCTGGATACTCAACGAAAATGACCGGAGCCTGAATGCTCAATGTAATAACCGGAGTTTGGATACCCAACGAAACTGACCGGAGCTTGAATGTTCAACGTAATTACTGCAATCTGGATACTCAACGAAAATGATCAGAGCTTGAACGCTCAATGTAATAACTGGAGTTTGGATACTCAACGAAACTGACCTGAGCCTGAACGATCAACGTAATAACCGGAGTCTGGATACCCAACGAAACTGACCGGAGCCTGAACGTTCAACGTAATAACCGGAGTCTCGATACCCAACGAAACTGACCGGAGCCTAAACGTTCAACGTAATAACCGGAGTCTGGATACCCAACAAAATTGACCGGAGCCTGAACGCTCAACGTAAAAACCGGAGTCTGGATACCCAACGAAACTGACTGGAGCCTAAACGCTCAACGTAATAACCGGAGTCTGGATACTCAACAAAAATGACCGGAGCCTGAACCCTCAACGTAATAACTGGACTCTGGATACCAAATGAAACTGACCGGAGCCTGAACGCTCAACGTAATAACCGGAGTCTGGATACCCAACAAAACTGACCGGAGCCTGAACGCTCAAAGTAAAAACCGGAGTCTGGATACCCAACGAAACTGACCGGAGCCTGAACGCTCAACGTAATAACCGGAGTCTGGATACCCAACGAAACTGACCAGAGCCTGAACGTTCAACGTAATAACCGGAGTCTGGATACCCAACGAAACTGACCGGAGCCTAAACGTTCAACGTAATAACCGGAGTCTGGATACCCAAAAAAACTGACCGGAGCCTGAACGCTCAACGTAAAAACCGGAGTCTGGATAACCAACGAAACTGACTGGAGCCTAAACGCTCAACGTAATAACCGGAGTCTGGATACTCAACAAAAATGACCGGAGCCTGAACCCTCAACGTAATAACCGGACTCTGGATACCAAATGAAACTGACCGGAGCCTGAACGCTCAACGTAATAACCGGAGTCTGGATACCCAACAAAACTGACCGGAGCCTGAACGCTCAACGTAAAAACCGGAGTCTAGATTCCCAACGAAACTGACCGGAGCCTGAACGCTCAACGTAATAACCGGAGTCTGGATACCCAACGAAACTGACCGGAGCCTAAACGCTCAACGTAATAACCGGAGTCTGGATACCAAACGAAACTGACCGGAGCCTGAACACTCAACGTAATAACCGGAGTCTGGATACCCAACGAAACTGAATGGAGCCTGAACGCTCAACATAATAACCGGAGTCTGGATACTCAACGAAAATGACCGGAGCCTGAATGCTCAATGTAATAACCGGAGTTTGGATACCCAACGAAACTGACCGGAGCTTGAATGTTCAACGTAATTACTGCAATCTGGATACTCAACGAAAATGATCAGAGCTTGAACGCTCAATGTAATAACTGGAGTTTGGATACTCAACAAAACTGACCTGAGCCTGAACGATCAACGTAATAACCGGAGTCTGGATACCCAACGAAACTGACCGGAGCCTGAACGCTCAACGTAATAACCGGAGTCTGGATACCCAACGAAACTGACCAGAGCCTGAACGTTCAACGTAATAACCGGAGTCTGGATACCCAACGAAACTGACCGGAGCCTAAACGTTCAACGTAATAACCGGAGTCTGGATACCCAAAAAAACTGACCGGAGCCTGAACGCTCAACGTAAAAACCGGAGTCTGGATAACCAACGAAACTGACTGGAGCCTAAACGCTCAACGTAATAACCGGAGTCTGGATACTCAACAAAAATGACCGGAGCCTGAACCCTCAACGTAATAACCGGACTCTGGATACCAAATGAAACTGACCGGAGCCTGAACGCTCAACGTAATAACCGGAGTCTGGATACCCAACAAAACTGACCGGAGCCTGAACGCTCAACGTAAAAACCGGAGTCTAGATTCCCAACGAAACTGACCGGAGCCTGAACGCTCAACGTAATAACCGGAGTCTGGATACCCAACGAAACTGACCGGAGCCTAAACGCTCAACGTAATAACCGGAGTCTGGATACCAAACGAAACTGACCGGAGCCTGAACACTCAACGTAATAACCGGAGTCTGGATACCCAACGAAACTGAATGGAGCCTGAACGCTCAACATAATAACCGGAGTCTGGATACTCAACGAAAATGACCGGAGCCTGAATGCTCAATGTAATAACCGGAGTTTGGATACCCAACGAAACTGACCGGAGCTTGAATGTTCAACGTAATTACTGCAATCTGGATACTCAACGAAAATGATCAGAGCTTGAACGCTCAATGTAATAACTGGAGTTTGGATACTCAACAAAACTGACCTGAGCCTGAACGATCAACGTAATAACCGGAGTCTGGATACCCAACGAAACTGACCGGAGCCTGAACGTTCAACGTAATAACCGGAGTCTGGATACCCAACGAAACTGACCGGAGCCTAAACGTTCAACGTAATAACCGGAGTCTGGATACCCAACAAAACTGACCGGAGCCTGAACGCTCAACGTAAAAACCGGAGTCTGGATACCCAACGAAACTGACTGGAGCCTAAACGCTCAACGTAATAACCGGAGTCTGGATACTCAATAAAAATGACCGGAGCCTGAACCCTCAACGTAATAACCGGACTCTGGATACCAAATGAAACTGACCGGAGCCTGAACGCTCAACGTAATAACCGGAGTCTGGATACTCAACGAAAATGACCGGAGCCTGAACCCTCAACGTAATAACCGGACTCTGGATACCAAATGAAATTGACCGGAGCCTGAACGTTCAACGTAATAACCGGAGTCTGGATACCCAACAAAACTGACCGGAGCCTGAACGCTCAACGTAAAAACCGGAGTCTAGATACCCAACGAAACTGACTGGCGCCTGAACGCTCAACGTAATAACCGGAGTCTGGATACCCAACGAAACTGACCGGAGCCTAAACGCTCAACGTAATAACCGGAGTCTGGATACCAAACGAAATTGACCGGAGCCTGAACGCTCAACGTAATAACCAGAGTCTGGATACCCAACGAAACTGAATGGAGCCTGAACGCTCAACGTAATAACCGGAGTCTGGATACTCAACGAAAATGACCAGAGCCTGAACGCTCAACATAATAACCGGACTCTGGATACCAAATGAAATTGACCGGAGCTTGAACGCTCAACGTAATAACCGGAGTCTGGATACCCAACAAAACTGACCGGAGCCTGAATGCTCAACATAAAAACCGGAGTCTGGATACCCAACGAAACTGACCGGAGCCTGAACGTTCAACGTAATAACCGGAGTCTGGATACCCAACGAAACTGACCGGAGCCTAAACGCTCAACGTAATAACCGGAGTCTGGATACCAAACGAAACTGACCGGAGCCTGAACACTCAACGTAATAACCGGAGTCTGGATACCCAACGAAACTGAATGGAGCCTGAACGCTCAACATAATAACCGGAGTCTGGATACTCAACGAAAATGACGGGAGCCTGAACGCTCAATGTAATAACCGGAGTCTGGATACCCAACCGAAACTGACCGGAGCTTGAATGTTCAACGTAATTACTGCAATCTGGATACTCAACGAAAATGATCAGAGCTTGAACGCTCAATGTAATAACTGGAGTTTGGATACTCAACGAAACTGACCTGAGCCTGAACGATCAACGTAATAACCGGAGTCTGGATACCCAACGAAACTGACCGGAGCCTGAACGTTCAACGTAATAACCGGAGTCTGGATACCCAACGAAACTGACCGGAGCCTAAACGTTCAACGTAATAACCGGAGTCTGGATACCCAACAAAACTGACCGGAGCCTGAACGCTCAACGTAAAAACCGGAGTCTGGATACCCAACGAAACTGACTGGAGCCTAAACGCTCAACGTAATAACCGGAGTCTGGATACTCAATAAAAATGACCGGAGCCTGAACCCTCAACGTAATAACCGGACTCTGGATACCAAATGAAACTGACCGGAGCCTGAACGCTCAACGTAATAACCGGAGTCTGGATACTCAACGAAAATGACCGGAGCCTGAACCCTCAACGTAATAACCGGACTCTGGATACCAAATGAAATTGACCGGAGCCTGAACGTTCAACGTAATAACCGGAGTCTGGATACCCAACAAAACTGACCGGAGCCTGAACGCTCAACGTAAAAACCGGAGTCTAGATACCCAACGAAACTGACTGGCGCCTGAACGCTCAACGTAATAACCGGAGTCTGGATACCCAACGAAACTGACCGGAGCCTAAACGCTCAACGTAATAACCGGAGTCTGGATACCAAACGAAATTGACCGGAGCCTGAACGCTCAACGTAATAACCAGAGTCTGGATACCCAACGAAACTGAATGGAGCCTGAACGCTCAACGTAATAACCGGAGTCTGGATACTCAACGAAAATGACCAGAGCCTGAACGCTCAACATAATAACCGGACTCTGGATACCAAATGAAATTGACCGGAGCTTGAACGCTCAACGTAATAACCGGAGTCTGGATACCCAACAAAACTGACCGGAGCCTGAATGCTCAACATAAAAACCGGAGTCTGGATACCCAACGAAACTGACCGGAGCCTGAACGTTCAACGTAATAACCGGAGTCTGGATACCCAACGAAACTGACCGGAGCCTAAACGCTCAACGTAATAACCGGAGTCTGGATACCAAACGAAACTGACCGGAGCCTGAACACTCAACGTAATAACCGGAGTCTGGATACCCAACGAAACTGAATGGAGCCTGAACGCTCAACATAATAACCGGAGTCTGGATACTCAACGAAAATGACGGGAGCCTGAACGCTCAATGTAATAACCGGAGTCTGGATACCCAACCGAAACTGACCGGAGCTTGAATGTTCAACGTAATTACTGCAATCTGGATACTCAACGAAAATGATCAGAGCTTGAACGCTCAATGTAATAACTGGAGTTTGGATACTCAACGAAACTGACCTGAGCCTGAACGATCAACGTAATAACCGGAGTCTGGATACCCAACGAAACTGACCGGAGCCTGAACGTTCAACGTAATAACCGGAGTCTGGATACCCAACGAAACTGACCGGAGCCTAAACGTTCAACGTAATAACCGGAGTCTGGATACCCAACAAAACTGACTGGAGCCTGAACGCTCAACGTAAAAACCGGAGTCTGGATACACAACGAAACTGACTGGAGCCTAAACGCTCAACGTAATAACCGGAGTCTGGATACTCAACAAAAATGACCGGAGCCTGAACCCTCAACGTAATAACCGGACTCTGGATACCAAATGAAACTGACCGGAGACTGAACGCTCAACGTAATAACCGGAGTCTGGATACCCAACAAAACTGACCGGAGCCTGAACGCTCAACGTAAAACTCGGAGTCTGGATACCCAACGAAACTGACCGGAGCCTGAACGCTCAACGTAATAACCGGAGTCTGGATACCCAATGAAACTGACCAGAGCCTGAACGTTCAACGTAATAACCGGAGTCTGGATACCCAACGAAACTGACCGGAGCCTAAACGTTCAACGTAATAACCGGAGTCTCGATACCCAACGAAACTGATCGGAGTCTGAACGCTCAACGTAAAAACCGGAGTCTGGATAACCAACGAAACTGACTGGAGCCTAAACGCTCAACGTAATAACCGGAGTCTGGATACTCAACAAAAATGACCGGAGCCTGAACCCTCAACGTAATAACCGGACTCTGGATACCAAATGAAACTGACCGGAGCCTGAACGCTCAACGTAATAACCGGAGTCTGGATACCCAACAAAACTGACCGGAGCCTGAACGCTCAACGTAAAAACCGGAGTCTGGATACCCAACGAAACTGACCGGAGCCTGAACGCTCAACGTAATAACCGGAGTCTGGATACCCAACGAAACTGACCGGAGCCTAAACGCTCAACGTAATAACCGGAGTCTGGATACCAAACGAAACTGACCGGAGCCTGAACACTCAACGTAATAACCGGAGTCTGGATACCCAACGAAACTGAATGGAGCCTGAACGCTCAACATAATAACCAGAGTCTGGATACTCAACGAAAATGACCGGAGCCTGAACGCTCAATGTAATAACCGGAGTTTGGATACCCAACGAAACTGACCGGAGCTTGAATGTTCAACGTAATTACTGCAATCTGGATACTCAACGAAAATGATCAGAGCTTGAACGCTCAATGTAATAACTGGAGTTTGGATACTCAACGAAACTGACCTGAGCCTGAACGATCAACGTAATAACCGGAGTCTGGATACCCAACGAAACTGACCGGAGCCTGAACGTTCAACGTAATAACCGGAGTCTGGATACCCAACGAAACTGACCGGAGCCTAAACGTTCAACGTAATAACCGGAGTCTGGATACCCAACAAAACTGACCGGAGCCTGAACGCTCAACGTAAAAACCGGAGTCTGGATACCCAACGAAACTGACTGGAGCCTAAACGCTCAACGTAATAACCGGAGTCTGGATACTCAATAAAAATGACCGGAGCCTGAACCCTCAACGTAATAACTGGACTCTGGATACCAAATGAAACTGACCGGAGCCTGAACGCTCAACGTAATAACCGGAGTCTGGATACTCAACGAAAATGACCGGAGCCTGAACCCTCAACGTAATAACCGGACTCTGGATACCAAATGAAATTGTCCGGAGCCTGAACGTTCAACGTAATAACCGGAGTCTGGATACCCAACAAAAATGACCGGAGCCTGAACGCTCAACGTAAAAACCGGAGTCTAGATACCCAACGAAACTGACTGGCGCCTGAACGCTCAACGTAATAACCGGAGTCTGGATACCCAACGAAACTGACCGGAGCCTAAACGCTCAACGTAATAACCGGAGTCTGGATACCAAACGAAATTGACCGGAGCCTGAACGCTCAACGTAATAACCGGAGTCTGGATACTCAACGAAAATGACCAGAGCCTGAACGCTGAACATAATAACCGGACTCTGGATACCAAATGAAACTGACCGGAGCCTGAACGCTCAACGTAATAACTGGAGTTTGGATACCCAACAAAACTGACCGGAGCCTGAACGCTCAACATAAAAACCGGAGTCTGGATACCCAACGAAACTGACCGGAGCCTGAACGTTCAACGTAATAACCGGAGTCTGGATACCCAACGAAACTGACCGGAGCCTAAACGCTCAACGTAATAACCGGAGTCTGGATACCAAACGAAACTGACCGGAGCCTGAACACTCAACGTAATAACCGGAGTCTGGATACCCAACGAAACTGAATGGAGCCTGAACGCTCAACATAATAACCGGAGTCTGGATACTCAACGAAAATGACCGGAGCCTGAACACTCAATGTAATAACCGGAGTCTGGATACCCAACGAAACTGACCGGAGCTTGAATGTTCAACGTAATTACTGCAATCTGGATACTCAACGAAAATGATCAGAGCTTGAACGCGCAATGTAATAACTGGAGTTTGGATACTCAACGAAACTGACCTGAGCCTGAACGATCAACGTAATAACCGGAGTCTGGATACCCAACGAAACTGACCGGAGCCTGAACGTTCAACGTAATAATCGGAGTCTGGATACCCAACGAAACTGACCGGAGCCTAAACGTTCAACGTAATAACCGGAGTCTGGATACCCAACAAAACTGACCGGAGCCTGAACGCTCAACGTAAAAACCGGAGTCTGGATACCCAACAAAACTGACTGGAGCCTAAACACTCAACGTAATAACCGGAGTCTGGATACTCAACAAAAATGACCGGGGCCTGAACCCTCAACGTAATAACCGGACTCTGGATACCAAATGAAACTGACCGGAGCCTGAACGCTCAACGTAATAACCGGAGTCTGGATACTCAACGAAAATGACCAGAGCCTGAACGCTGAACATAATAACCGGACTCTGGATACCAAATGAAACTGACCGGAGCCTGAACGCTCACTGTAATAACTGGAGTTTGGATACCCAACAAAACTGACCGGAGCCTGAACGCTCAACATAAAAACCGGAGTCTGGATACCCAACGAAACTGACCAGAGCCTGAACGTTCAACGTAATAACCGGAGTCTGGATACCCAACGAAACTGACCGGAGCCTAAACGCTCAACGTAATAACCGGAGTCTGGATACCAAACGAAACTGACCGGAGCCTGAACACTCAACGTAATAACCGGAGTCTGGATACCCAACGAAACTGAATGGAGCCTGAACGCTCAACATAATAACCGGAGTCTGGATACTCAACGAAAATGACCGGAGCCTGAACACTCAATGTAATAACCGGAGTCTGGATACCCAACGAAACTGACTGGAGCTTGAATGTTCAACGTAATTAATGCAATCTTGATACTCAACGAAAATGATCAGAGCTTGAACGCTCAATGTAATAACTGGAGTTTGGATACTCAACGAAACTGACCTGAGCCTGAACGATCAACGTAATAACCGGAGTCTGGATACCCAACAAAACTGACCGGAGCCTGAACGTTCAACGTAATAACCGGAGTCTGGATACCTAACGAAACTGACCGGAGCCTAAACGTTCAACGTAATAACCGGAGTCTGGATACCCAACAAAACTGACCGGAGCCTGAACGCTCAACGTAAAAACCGGAGTCTAGATACTCAACAAAAATGACCGGAGCTTGAACCCTCAACGTAATAACCGGACTCTGGATACCAAATGAAACTGACCGGAGCCTAAACGCTCAACGTAATAACCGGAGTCTGGATACCCAAGGAAAATGACCGGAGCCTGAACGCTCAACGTAATAACCGGAGTCTGGATACCCAACGAAACTGACTGGAGCCTAAACACTCAACGTAATAACCGGAGTCTGGATACTCAACAAAAATAACCGGGGCCTGAACCCTCAACGTAATAACTGGACTCTGGATACCAAATGAAACTGACCGGAGCCTGAACGCTCAACGTAATAACCGGAGTCTGGATACCCAACAAAACTGACCGGAGCCTGAACGCTCAACGTAAAAACCGGAGTCTGGATACCCAACGAAACTGACCGGAGCCTGAACGCTCAACGTAATAACCGGAGTCTGGATACCCAACGAAACTGAATGGAGCCTGAACGCTCAACGTAATAACCGGAGTCTGGATACTCAACGAAAATGACCAGAGCCTGAACGCTCAACATAATAACCGGACTCTGGATACCAAATGAAACTGACCGGAGCCTGAACGCTCAACGTAATAACCGGAGTCTGGATACCCAACAAAACTGACCGGAGCCTGAACGCTCAACATAAAAACCGGAGTCTGGATACCCAACGAAACTGACCGGAGCCTGAACGTTCAACGTAATAACCGGAGTCTGGATACCCAACGAAACTGACCGGAGCCTAAACGCTCAACGTAATAACCGGAGTCTGGATACCAAACGAAACTGGCCAGAGCCTGAACACTCAACGTAATAACCGGAGTCTGGATACCCAACGAAACTGAATGGAGCCTGAACGCTCAACATAATAACCAGAGTCTGGATACTCAACGAAAATGACCGGAGCCTGAACGCTCAATGTAATAACCGGAGTCTGGATACCCAACGAAACTGACCGGAGCTTGAATGTTCAACGTAATTACTGCAATCTGGATACTCAACGAAAATGATCAGAGCTTGAACGCGCAATGTAATAACTGGAGTTTGGATACTCAACGAAACTGACCTGAGCCTGAACGATCAACGTAATAACCGGAGTCTGGATACCCAACGAAACTGACCGGAGCCTGAACGTTCAACGTAATAATCGGAGTCTGGATACCCAACGAAACTGACCGGAGCCTAAACGTTCAACGTAATAACCGGAGTCTGGATACCCAACAAAACTGACCGGAGCCTGAACGCTCAACGTAAAAACCGGAGTCTGGATACCCAACGAAACTGACTGGAGCCTAAACACTCAACGTAATAACCGGAGTCTGGATACTCAACAAAAATGACCGGGGCCTGAACCCTCAACGTAATAACCGGACTCTGGATACCAAATGAAACTGACCGGAGCCTGAACGCTCAACGTAATAACCGGAGTCTGGATACCCAACAAAACTGACCGGAGCCTGAACGCTCAACGTAAAAACCGGAGTCTGGATACCCAACGAAACTGACCGGAGCCTGAACGCTCAACGTAATAACCGGAGTCTGGATACCCAACGAAACTGACCAGAGCCTGAACGTTCAACGTAATAACCGGAGTCTGGATACCCAACGAAACTGACCGGAGCCTGAACACTCAACGTAATAACCGGAGTCTGGATACTCAACAAAAATGACCGGAGCCTGAACCCTCAACGTAATAACCGGACTCTGGATACCAAATGAAACTGACCGGAGCCTAAATGCTCAACGTAATAACCGGAGTCTGGATACCCAACAAAACTGACCGGAGCCTGAACGCTCATAGTAAAAACCGGAGTCTGGATACCCAACGAAACTGATCGGAGCCTGAACGCTCAACGTAATAACCGGAGTCTGGATACCCAACAAAACTGACCGGAGCCTGAACGCTCAACATAAAAACCGGAGTCTGGATACCCAACGAAACTGACCGGAGCCTGAACGTTCAACGTAATAACCGGAGTCTGGATACCCAACGAAACTGACCGGAGCCTAAACGCTCAACGTAATAACCGGAGTCTGGATACCAAACGAAACTGGCCAGAGCCTGAACACTCAACGTAATAACCGGAGTCTGGATACCCAACGAAACTGAATGGAGCCTGAACGCTCAACATAATAACCAGAGTCTGGATACTCAACGAAAATGACCGGAGCCTGAACGCTCAATGTAATAACCGGAGTCTGGATACCCAACGAAACTGACCGGAGCTTGAATGTTCAATGTAATTACTGCAATCTGGATACTCAACGAAAATGATCAGAGCTTGAACGCGCAATGTAATAACTGGAGTTTGGATACTCAACGAAACTGACCTGAGCCTGAACGATCAACGTAATAACCGGAGTCTGGATACCCAACGAAACTGACCGGAGCCTGAACGTTCAACGTAATAATCGGAGTCTGGATACCCAACGAAACTGACCGGAGCCTAAACGTTCAACGTAATAACCGGAGTCTGGATACCCAACAAAACTGACCGGAGCCTGAACGCTCAACGTAAAAACCGGAGTCTGGATACCCAACGAAACTGACTGGAGCCTAAACACTCAACGTGATAACCGGAGTCTGGATACTCAACAAAAATGACCGGGGCCTGAACCCTCAACGTAATAACCGGACTCTGGATACCAAATGAAACTGACCGGAGCCTGAACGCTCAACGTAATAACCGGAGTCTGGATACCCAACAAAACTGACCGGAGCCTGAACGCTCAACGTAAAAACCGGAGTCTGGATACCCAACGAAACTGACCGGAGCCTGAACGCTCAACGTAATAACCGGAGTCTGGATACCCAACGAAACTGACCAGAGCCTGAACGTTCAACGTAATAACCGGAGTCTGGATACCCAACGAAACTGACCGGAGCCTGAACGCTCAACGTAATAACCGGAGTCTGGATACCCAACGAAACTGACCGGAGCCTAAACGCTCAACGTAATAACTGGAGTCTGGATACCAAACGAAACTGACCGGAGCCTGAACACTCAACGTAATAACCGGAGTCTGGATACCCAAGGAAACTGAATGGAGCCTGAACGCTCAACATAATAACCGGAGTCTGGATACTCAACGAAAATGACCGGAGCCTGAACGCTCAATGTAATAACCGGAGTCTGGATACCCAACGAAACTGACCGGAGCTTGAATGTTCAACGTAATTACTGCAATCTGGATACTCAACGAAAATGATCAGAGCTTGAACGCTCAATGTAATAACTGGAGTTTGGATACTCAACGAAACTGACCTGAGCCTGAACGATCAACGTAATAACCGGAGTCTGGATACCCAACGAAACTGACCGGAGTCTGAACGTTCAACGTAATAACCGGAGTATGGATACCCAACGAAACTGACCGGAGCCTAAACGTTCAACGTAATAACCGGAGTCTGGATACCCAACAAAAATGACCGGAGCCTGAACGCTCAACGTAAAAACCGGAGTCTGGATACCCAACGAAACTGACTGGAGCCTAAACGCTCAACGTAATAACCGGAGTCTGGATACTCAACAAAAATGACCGGAGCCTGAACCCTCAACGTAATAACCGGACTCTGGATACCAAATGAAACTGACCGGAGCCTGAACGCTCAACGTAATAACCGGAGTCTGGATACCCAACAAAACTGACCGGAGCCTGAACGCTCAACGTAAAAACCGAAGTCTGGATACCCAACGAAACTGACCGGAGCCTGAACGCTCAACGTAATAACCGGAGTCTGGATACCCAACGAAACTGATCGGAGCCTAAACGCTCAACGTAATAACTGGAGTCTGGATACCAAACGAAACTGACCGGAGCCTGAACACTCAACGTAATAACCGGAGTCTGGATACCCAACGAAACTGAATGGAGCCTGAACGCTCAACATAATAACCGGAGTCTGGATACTCAACGAAAATGACCGAAGCCTGAACGCTCAATGTAATAACCGGAGTCTGGATACCCAACGAAACTGACCGGAGCTTGAATGTTCAACGTAATTACTGCAATCTGGATACTCAACGAAAATGATCAGAGCTTGAACGCTCAATGTAATAACTGGAGTTTGGATACTCAACGAAACTGACCTGAGCCTGAACGATCAACGTAATAACCGGAGTCTGGATACCCAACGAAACTGACCGGAGCCTGAACGTTCAACGTAATAACCGGAGTCTGGATACCCAACGAAACTGACCGGAGCCTAAACGTTCAACGTAATAACCGGAGTCTGGATACCCAACAAAACTGACCGGAGCCTGAACGCTCAACGTAAAAACCGGAGTCTGGATACCCAACGAAAATGACTGGAGCCTGAACGCTCAATGTAATAACCGGAGTCTGGATACCCAACGAAACTGACCGGAGCTTGAATGTTCAACGTAATTACTGCAATCTGGATACTCAACGAAAATGATCAGAGCTTGAACGCTCAATGTAATAACTGGAGTTTGGATACCCAACAAAACTGACCGGAGCCTGAACGCTCAACGTAAAAACCGGAGTCTGGATACCCAACGAAACTGACCGGAGCCTGAACGCTCAACGTAATAACCGGAGTCTGGATACCCAACGAAACTGACCGGAGCCTAAACGCTCAACGTAATAACTGGAGTCTGGATACCAAACGAAACTGACCGGAGCCTGAACACTCAACGTAATAACCGGAGTCTGGATACCCAACGAAACTGAATGGAGCCTGAACGCTCAACATAATAACCGGAGTCTGGATACTCAACGAAAATGACCGAAGCCTGAACGCTCAATGTAATAACCGGAGTCTGGATACCCAACGAAACTGACCGGAGCTTGAATGTTCAACGTAATTACTGCAATCTGGATACTCAACGAAAATGATCAGAGCTTGAACGCTCAATGTAATAACTGGAGTTTGGATACTCAACGAAACTGACCTGAGCCTGAACGATCAACGTAATAACCGGAGTCTGGATACCCAACGAAACTGACCGGAGCCTGAACGTTCAACGTAATAATCGGAGTCTGGATACCCAACGAAACTGACCGGAGCCTAAACGTTCAACGTAATAACCGGAGTCTGGATACCCAACAAAACTGACCGGAGCCTGAACGCTCAACGTAAAAACCGGAGTCTGGATACCCAACGAAACTGACTGGAGCCTAAACACTCAACGTAATAACCGGAGTCTGGATACTCAACAAAAATGACCGGGGCCTGAACCCTCAACGTAATAACCGGACTCTGGAAACCAAATGAAACTGACCGGAGCCTGAACGCTCAACGTAATAACCGGAGTCTGGATACCCAACAAAACTGACCGGAGCCTGAACGCTCAACGTAAAAACCGGAGTCTGGATACCCAACGAAACTGACCGGAGCCTGAACGCTCAACGTAATAACCGGAGTCTGGATACCCAACGAAACTGACCGGAGCCTAAACGCTCAACGTAATAACCGGAGTCTGGATACCAAACGAAACTGACCGGAGCCTGAACACTCAACGTAATAACCGGAGTCTGGATACCCAACGAAACTGAATGGAGCCTGAACACTCAACATAATAACCGGAGTCTGGATACTCAACGAAAATGACTGGAGCCTGAACGCTCAATGTAATAACCGGAGTCTGGATACCCAACGAAACTGACCGGAGCTTGAATGTTCAACGTAATTACTGCAATCTGGATACTCAACGAAAATGATCAGAGCTTGAACGCTCAATGTAATAACTGGAGTTTGGATACTCAACGAAACTGACCTGAGCCTGAACGATCAATGTAATAACCGGAGTCTGGATACCCAACGAAACTGACCGGAGCCTGAACGTTCAACGTAATAACTGGAGTCTGGATACCCAACGAAACTGACCGGAGCCTAAACGTTTAACGTAATAACCAGAGTCTGGATACCCAACAAAACTGACCGGAGCCTGAACGCTCAACGTAATAACTGGAGTCTGGATACCCAACGAAACTGACTGGAGCCTAAACGCTCAACGTAATAACCGGAGTCTGGATACCCAACGAAACTGACCGGAGCCTAAACGCTCAACGTAATAACCGGAGTCTGGATACCCAACGAAACTGAATGGAGCCTGAACACTCAACATAATAACCGGAGTCTGGATACTCAACGAAAATGACTGGAGCCTGAACGCTCAATGTAATAACCAGAGTCTGGATACCCAACGAAACTGACCGGAGCTTGAATGTTCAACGTAATTACTGCAATCTGGATACTCAACGAAAATGATCAGAGCTTGAACGCTCAATGTAATAACTGGAGTTTGGATACTCAACGAAACTGACCTGAGCCTGAACGATCAATGTAATAACCGGAGTCTGGATACCCAACGAAACTGACCGGAGCCTGAACGTTCAACGTAATAACTGGAGTCTGGATACCCAACGAAACTGACTGGAGCCTAAACGCTCAACGTAATAACCAGAGTCTGGATACTCAACAAAAATGACCGGAGCCTGAACCCTCAACGTAATAATCGGACTCTGGATACCAAATGAAACTGACCGGAGCCTGAACGCTCAACGTAATAACCGGAGTCTGGATACCCAACAAAACTGACCGGAGCCTGAACGCTCAACGTAAAAACCGGAGTCTGGATACCCAACGAAACTGACCGGAGCCTGAACGCTCAACGTAATAACCGGAGTCTGGATACCCAACGAAACTGACCGGAGCCTAAACGCTCAACGTAATAACCGGAGTCTGGATACCAAACGAAACTGACCGGAGCCTGAACACTCAACGTAATAACCGGAGTCTGGATACCCAACGAAACTGAATGGAGCCTGAACACTCAACATAATAACCGGAGTCTGGATACTCAACGAAAATGAACGGAGCCTGAACGCTCAATGTAATAACCGGAGTCTGGATACCCAACGAAACTGACCGGAGCTTGAATGTTCAACGTAATTACTGCAATCTGGATACTCAACGAAAATGATCAGAGCTTGAACGCTCAATGTAATAACTGGAGTTTGGATACTCAACGAAACTGACCTGAGCCTGAACGATCAACGTAATAACCGGAGTCTGGATATCCAACGAAACTGACCGGAGCCTGAACGTTCAACGTAATAACCGGAGGCTGGATACCCAACGAAACTGACCGGAGCCTAAACGTCCAACGTAATAACCGGAGTCTGGATACCCAACAAAACTGACCGGAGCCTGAACGCTCAACGTAAAAACCGGAGTCTGGATACCCAACGAAACTGACTGGAGCCTAAACGCTCAATGTAATAACCGGAGTCTGGATACTCAACAAAAATGACCGGAGCCTGAACCCTCAACGTAATAACCGGACTCTGGATACCAAATGAAACTGGCCGGAGCCTGAACGCTCAACGTAATAACCGGAGTCTGGATACCCAACAAAACTGACCGGAGCCTGAACGCTCAACGTAAAAACCGGAGTCTGGATACCCAACGAAACTGACCGGAGCCTGAACGCTCAACGTAATAACCGGAGTCTGGATACCCAACGAAACTGACCGGAGCCTAAACGCTCAACGTAATAACCGGAGTCTGGATACCAAACGAAACTGACCGGAGCCTGAACACTCAACGTAATAACCGGAGTCTGGATACCCAACGAAACTGAATGGAGCCTGAACGCTAAACATAATAACCGGAGTCTGGATACTCAACGAAAATGACCGGAGCCTGAACGCTCAATGTAATAACCGGAGTCTGGATACCCAACGAAACTGACCGGAGCTTGAATGTTCAACGTAATTACTGCAATCTGGATACTCAACGAAAATGATCAGAGCTTGAACGCTCAATGTAATAACTGGAGTTTGGATACTCAACGAAACTGACCTGAGCCTGAACGATCAACGTAATAACCGGAGTCTGGATACCCAACGAAACTGACCGGAGCCTGAACGTTCAACGTAATAATCGGAGTCTGGATACCCAACGAAACTGACCGGAGCCTAAACGTTCAACGTAATAACCGGAGTCTGGATACCCAACAAAACTGACCGGAGCCTGAACGCTCAACGGAAAAACCGGAGTCTGGATACCCAACGAAACTGACTGGAGCCTAAACACTCAACGTAATAACCGGAGTCTGGATACTCAACAAAAATGACCGGGGCCTGAACCCTCAACGTAATAACCGGACTCTGGATACCAAATGAAACTGACCGGAGCCTGAACGCTCAACGTAATAACCGGAGTCTGGATACCCAACAAAACTGACCGGAGCCTGAACGCTCAACGTAAAAACCGGAGTCTGGATACCCAACGAAACTGACCGGAGCCTGAACGCTCAACGTAATAACCGGAGTCTGGATACCCAACGAAACTGACCGGAGCCTAAACGCTCAACGTAATAACCGGAGTCTGGATACCAAACGAAACTGACCGGAGCCTGAACACTCAACGTAATAACCGGAGTCTGGATACCCAACGAAACTGAATGGAGCCTGAACACTCAACATAATAACCGGAGTCTGGATACTCAACGAAAATGACTGGAGCCTGAACGCTCAATGTAATAACCGGAGTCTGGATACCCAACGAAACTGACCGGAGCTTGAATGTTCAACGTAATTACTGCAATCTGGATACTCAACGAAAATGATCAGAGCTTGAACGCTCAATGTAATAACTGGAGTTTGGATACTCAACGAAACTGACCTGAGCCTGAACGATCAATGTAATAACCGGAGTCTGGATACCCAACGAAACTGACCGGAGCCTGAACGTTCAACGTAATAACTGGAGTCTGGATACCCAACGAAACTGACCGGAGCCTAAACGTTTAACGTAATAACCAGAGTCTGGATACCCAACAAAACTGACCGGAGCCTGAACGCTCAACGTAAAAACCGGAGTCTGGATACCCAACGAAACTGACTGGAGCCTAAACGCTCAACGTAATAACCAGAGTCTGGATACTCAACAAAAATGACCGGAGCCTGAACCCTCAACGTAATAATCGGACTCTGGATACCAAATGAAACTGACCGGAGCCTGAACGCTCAACGTAATAACCGGAGTCTGGATACCCAACAAAACTGACCGGAGCCTGAACGCTCAACGTAAAAACCGGAGTCTGGATACCCAACGAAACTGACCGGAGCCTGAACGCTCAACGTAAAAACCGGAGTCTGGATACCCAACGAAACTGACCGGAGCCTGAACGCTCAACGTAATAACCGGAGTCTGGATACCCAACGAAACTGACCGGAGCCTAAACGCTCAACGTAATAACCGGAGTCTGGATACCAAACGAAACTGACCGGAGCCTGAACACTCAACGTAATAACCGGAGTCTGGATACCCAACGAAACTGAATGGAGCCTGAACGCTAAACATAATAACCGGAGTCTGGATACTCAACGAAAATGACCGGAGCCTGAACGCTCAATGTAATAACCGGAGTCTGGATACCCAACGAAACTGACCGGAGCTTGAATGTTCAACGTAATTACTGCAATCTGGATACTCAACGAAAATGATCAGAGCTTAAACGCTCAATGTAATAACTGGAGTTTGGATACTCAACGAAACTGACTTGAGCCTGAACGATCAACGTAATAACCGGAGTCTGGATACCCAACGAAACTGACCGGAGCCTGAACGTTCAACGTAATAACCGGAGTCTGGATACCCAACGAAACTGACCGGAGCCTAAACGTTCAACGTAATAACCGGAGTCTGGATACCCAACAAAACTGACCGGAGCCTGAACGCTCAACGTAAAAACCGGAGTCTGGATACCCAACGAAAATGACTGGAGCCTGAACGCTCAATGTAATAACCGGAGTCTGGATACCCAACGAAACTGACCGGAGCTTGAATGTTCAACGTAATTACTGCAATCTGGATACTCAACGAAAATGATCAGAGCTTGAACGCTCAATGTAATAACTGGAGTTTGGATACTCAACGAAACTGACCTGAGCCTGAACGATCAATGTAATAACCGGAGTCTGGATACCCAACGAAACTGACCGGAGCCTGAACGTTCAACGTAATAACTGGAGTCTGGATACCCAACGAAACTGACCGGAGCCTAAACGTTTAACGTAATAACCAGAGTCTGGATACCCAACAAAACTGACCGGAGACTGAACGCTCAACGTAAAAACCGGAGTCTGGATACCCAACGAAACTGACTGGAGCCTAAACGCTCAACGTAATAACCAGAGTCTGGATACTCAACAAAAATGACCGGAGCCTGAACCCTCAACGTAATAATCGGACTCTGGATACCAAATGAAACTGACCGGAGCCTGAACGCTCAACGTAATAACCGGAGTCTGGATACCCAACAAAACTGACCGGAGCCTGAACGCTCAACGTAAAAACCGGAGTCTGGATACCCAACGAAACTGACCGGAGCCTGAATGCTCAACGTAATAACCGGAGTCTGGATACCCAACGAAACTGACCGGAGCCTAAACGCTCAACGTAATAACCGGAGTCTGGATACCAAACGAAACTGACCGGAGCCTGAACACTCAACGTAATAACCGGAGTCTGGATACCCAACGAAACTGAATGGAGCCTGAACACTCAACATAATAACCGGAGTCTGGATACTCAACGAAAATGAACGGAGCCTGAACGCTCAATGTAATAACCGGAGTCTGGATACCCAACGAAACTGACCGGAGCTTGAATGTTCAACGTAATTACTGCAATCTGGATACTCAACGAAAATGATCAGAGCTTGAACGCTCAATGTAATAACTGGAGTTTGGATACTCAACGAAACTGACCTGAGCCTGAACGATCAACGTAATAACCGGAGTCTGGATATCCAACGAAACTGACCGGAGCCTGAACGTTCAACGTAATAACCGGAGGCTGGATACCCAACGAAACTGACCGGAGCCTAAACGTCCAACGTAATAACCGGAGTCTGGATACCCAACAAAACTGACCGGAGCCTGAACGCTCAACGTAAAAACCGGAGTCTGGATACCCAACGAAACTGACTGGAGCCTAAACGCTCAATGTAATAACCGGAGTCTGGATACTCAACAAAAATGACCGGAGCCTGAACCCTCAACGTAATAACCGGACTCTGGATACCAAATGAAACTGGCCGGAGCCTGAACGCTCAACGTAATAACCGGAGTCTGGATACCCAACAAAACTGACCGGAGCCTGAACGCTCAACGTAAAAACCGGAGTCTGGATACCCAACGAAACTGACCGGAGCCTGAACGCTCAACGTAATAACCGGAGTCTGGATACCCAACGAAACTGACCGGAGCCTAAACGCTCAACGTAATAACCGGAGTCTGGATACCAAACGAAACTGACCGGAGCCTGAACACTCAACGTAATAACCGGAGTCTGGATACCCAACGAAACTGAATGGATCCTGAACGCTAAACATAATAACCGGAGTCTGGATACTCAACGAAAATGACCGGAGCCTGAACGCTCAATGTAATAACCGGAGTCTGGATACCCAACGAAACTGACCGGAGCTTGAATGTTCAACGTAATTACTGCAATCTGGATACTCAACGAAAATGATCAGAGCTTAAACGCTCAATGTAATAACTGGAGTTTGGATACTCAACGAAACTGACTTGAGCCTGAACGATCAACGTAATAACCGGAGTCTGGATACCCAACGAAACTGACCGGAGCCTGAACGTTCAACGTAATAACCGGAGTCTGGATACCCAACGAAACTGACCGGAGCCTAAACGTTCAACGTAATAACCGGAGTCTGGATACCCAACAAAACTGACCGGAGCCTGAACGCTCAACGTAAAAACCGGAGTCTGGATACCCAACGAAACTGACCGGAGCCTGAACGCTCAACGTAATAACCGGAGTCTGGATACTCAACAAAAATGACCGGAGCCTGAACCCTCAACGTAATAACCGGACTCTGGATACCAAACGAAACTGACCGGAGCCTGAACACTCAAAGTAATAACCGGAGTCTGGATACCCAACGAAACTGAATGGAGCCTGAACGCTCAACATAATAACCGGAGTCTGGATACTCAACGAAAATGACCGAAGCCTGAACGCTCAATGTAATAACCGGAGTCTGGATACCCAACGAAACTGACCGGAGCTTGAATGTTCAACGTAATTACTGCAATCTGGATACTCAACGAAAATGATCAGAGCTTGAACGCTCAATGTAATAACTGGAGTTTGGATACTCAACGAAACTGACCTGAGCCTGAACGATCAACGTAATAACCGGAGTCTGGATACCCAACGAAACTGACCGGAGCCTGAACGTTCAACGTAATAATCGGAGTCTGGATACCCAACGAAACTGACCGGAGCCTAAACGTTCAACGTAATAACCGGAGTCTGGATACCCAACAAAACTGACCGGAGCCTGAACGCTCAACGTAAAAACTGGAGTCTGGATACCCAACGAAACTGACTGGAGCCTAAACACTCAACGTAATAACCGGAGTCTGGATACTCAACAAAAATGACCGGGGCCTGAACCCTCAACGTAATAACCGGACTCTGGATACCAAATGAAACTGACCGGAGCCTGAACGCTCAACGTAATAACCGGAGTCTGGATACCCAACAAAACTGACCGGAGCCTGAACGCTCAACGTAAAAACCGGAGTCTG
The DNA here is from genome assembly GCA_963859935.3 of Lathyrus sativus. Lineage (NCBI taxonomy): Eukaryota > Viridiplantae > Streptophyta > Magnoliopsida > Fabales > Fabaceae > Lathyrus > Lathyrus sativus. Next base: position 211,358 of record CAWUDS030000755.1, read on the forward strand.
GATACCCAACGAAACTGACCGGAGCCTGAACGCTCAACGTAATAACCGGAGTCTGGATACCCAACGAAACTGACCAGAGCCTGAACGTTCAACGTAATAACCGGAGTCTGGATACCCAACCAAACTGACCGGAGCCTGAACACTCAACGTAATAACCGGAGTCTGGATACTCAACAAAAATGACCGGAGCCTGAACCCTCAACGTAATAACCGGACTCTGGATACCAAATGAAACTGACCGGAGCCTAAACGCTCAACGTAATAACCGGAGTCTGGATACCCAACAAAACTGACCGGAGCCTGAACGCTCAACGTAAAAACCGGAGTCTGGATACCCAACGAAACTGACCGGAGCCTGAACGCTCAACGTAATAACCGGAGTCTGGATACCCAACGAAACTGACCGGAGCCTAAACGCTCAACGTAATAACTGGAGTCTAGATACCAAACGAAACTGACCGGAGCCTGAACACTCAACGTAATAACCGGAGTCTGGATACCCAACGAAACTGAATGGAGCCTGAACGCTCAACATAATAACCGGAGTCTGGATACTCAACGAAAATGACCGGAGCCTGAACGCTCAATGTAATAACCGGAGTCTGGATACCCAACGAAACTGACCGGAGCTTGAATGTTCAACGTAATTACTGCAATCTGGATACTCAACGAAAATGATCAGAGCTTGAACGCTCAATGTAATAACTGGAGTTTGGATACTCAACGAAACTGACCTGAGCCTGAACGATCAACGTAATAACCGGAGTCTGGATACCCAACGAAACTGACCGGAGCCTGAACGTTCAACGTAATAACCGGAGTATGGATACCCAACGAAACTGACCGGAGCCTAAACGTTCAACGTAATAACCGGAGTCTGGATACCCAACAAAACTGACCGGAGCCTGAACGCTCAACGTAAAAACCGGAGTCTGGATACCCAACGAAACTGACTGGAGCCTAAACGCTCAACGTAATAACCGGAGTCTGGATACTCAACAAAAATGACCGGAGCCTGAACCCTCAACGTAATAACCGGACTCTGGATACCAAATGAAACTGACCGGAGCCTGAACGCTCAATGTAATAACCGGAGTCTGGATACCCAACAAAACTGACCGGAGCCTGAACGCTCAACGTAAAAACCGGAGTCTGGATACCCAACGAAACTGACCGGAGCCTGAACGCTCAACGTAATAACCGGAGTCTGGATACCCAACAAAACTGACCGGAGCCTAAACGCTCAACGTAATAACCGGAGTCTGGATACCAAACGAAACTGACCGGAGCCTGAACACTCAACGTAATAACCGGAGTCTGGATACCCAACGAAACTGAATGGAGCCTGAACGCTCAACATAATAACCGGAGTCTGGATACTCAACGAAAATGACCGGAGCCTGAACGCTCAATGTAATAACCGGAGTCTGGATACCCAACGAAACTGACCGGAGCTTGAATGTTCAACGTAATTACTGCAATCTGGATACTCAACGAAAATGATCAGAGCTTGAACGCTCAATGTAATAACTGGAGTTTGGATACTCAACGAAACTGACCTGAGCCTGAACGATCAACGTAATAACCGGAGTCTGGATACCCAACGAAACTGACCGGAGCCTGAACGTTCAACGTAATAACCAGAGTCTGGATACCCAACGAAACTGACCGGAGCCTAAACGTTCAACGTAATAACCGGAGTCTGGATACCCAACAAAACTGACCGGAGCCTGAACGCTCAACGTAAAAACCGGAGTCTGGATACCCAACGAAACTGACTGGAGCCTAAACGCTCAACGTAATAACCGGAGTCTGGATACTCAACAAAAATGACCGGAGCCTGAACCCTCAACGTAATAACCGGACTCTGGATACCAAATGAAACTGACCGGAGCCTGAACGCTCAACGTAACAACCGGAGTCTGGATACCCAACAAAACTGACCGGAGCCTGAACGCTCAACATAAAAACCGGAGTCTGGATACCCAACGAAACTGACCGGAGCCTGAACGCTCAACGTAATAACCGGAGTCTGGATACCCAACGAAACTGACCGGAGCCTAAACGCTCAACGTAATAACCGGAGTCTGGAAACCAAACGAAACTGACCGGAGCCTGAACACTCAACGTAATAACCGGAGTCTGGATACCCAACGAAACTGAATGGAGCCTGAACACTCAACATAATAACCGGAGTCTGGATACTCAACGAAAATGACTGGAGCCTGAACGCTCAATGTAATAACCGGAGTCTGGATACCCAACGAAACTGACCGGAGCTTGAATGTTCAACGTAATTACTGCAATCTGGATACTCAACGAAAATGATCAGAGCTTGAACGCTCAATGTAATAACTGGAGTTTGGATACTCAACGAAACTGACCTGAGCCTGAACGATCAATGTAATAACCGGAGTCTGGATACCCAACGAAACTGACCGGAGCCTGAACGTTCAACGTAATAACTGGAGTCTGGATACCCAACGAAACTGACCGGAGCCTAAACGTTCAACGTAATAACCAGAGTCTGGATACCCAACAAAACTGACCGGAGCCTGAACGCTCAACGTAAAAACCGGAGTCTGGATACCCAACGAAACTGACTGGAGCCTAAACGCTCAACGTAATAACCAGAGTCTGGATACTCAACAAAAATGACCGGAGCCTGAACCCTCAACGTAATAATCGGACTCTGGATACCAAATGAAACTGACCGGAGCCTGAACGCTCAACGTAATAACCGGAGTCTGGATACCCAACAAAACTGACCGGAGCCTGAACGCTCAACGTAAAAACCGGAGTCTGGATACCCAACGAAACTGACCGGAGCCTGAACGCTCAACGTAATAACCGGAGTCTGGATACCCAACGAAACTGACCGGAGCCTAAACGCTCAACGTAATAACCGGAGTCTGGATACCAAACGAAACTGACCGGAGCCTGAACACTCAACGTAATAACCGGAGTCTGGATACCCAACGAAACTGAATGGAGCCTGAACACTCAACATAATAACCGGAGTCTGGATACTCAACGAAAATGAACGGAGCCTGAACGCTCAATGTAATAACCGGAGTCTGGATACCCAACGAAACTGACCGGAGCTTGAATGTTCAACGTAATTACTGCAATCTGGATACTCAACGAAAATGATCAGAGCTTGAACGCTCAATGTAATAACTGGAGTTTGGATACTCAACGAAACTGACCTGAGCCTGAACGATCAACGTAATAACCGGATTCTGGATATCCAACGAAACTGACCGGAGCCTGAACGTTCAACGTAATAACCGGAGGCTGGATACCCAACGAAACTGACCGGAGCCTAAACGTCCAACGTAATAACCGGAGTCTGGATACCCAACAAAACTGACCGGAGCCTGAACGCTCAACGTAAAAACCGGAGTCTGGATACCCAACGAAACTGACTGGAGCCTAAACGCTCAATGTAATAACCGGAGTCTGGATACTCAACAAAAATGACCGGAGCCTGAACCCTCAACGTAATAACCGGACTCTGGATACCAAATGAAACTGGCCGGAGCCTGAACGCTCAACGTAATAACCGGAGTCTGGATACCCAACAAAACTGACCGGAGCCTGAACGCTCAACGTAAAAACCGGAGTCTGGATACCCAATGAAACTGACCGGAGCCTGAACGATCAACGTAATAACCGGAGTCTGGATACCCAACGAAACTGACCGGAGCCTAAACGCTCAACGTAATAACCGGAGTCTGGATACCAAACAAAACTGACCGGAGCCTGAACACTCAACGTAATAACCGGAGTCTGGATACCCAACGAAACTGAATGGAGCCTGAACGCTAAACATAATAACCGGAGTCTGGATACTCAACGAAAATGACCGGAGCCTGAACGCTCAATGTAATAACCGGAGTCTGGATACCCAACGAAACTGACCGGAGCTTGAATGTTCAACGTAATTACTGCAATCTGGATACTCAACGAAAATGATCAGAGCTTGACGCTCAATGTAATAACTGGAGTTTGGATACTCAACGAAACTGACTTGAGCCTGAACGATCAACGTAATAACCGGAGTCTGGATACCCAACGAAACTGACCGGAGCCTGAACGTTCAACGTAATAACCGGAGTCTGGATACCCAACGAAACTGACCGGAGCCTAAACGTTCAACGTAATAACCGGAGTCTGGATACCCAACAAAACTGACCGAAGCCTGAACGCTCAACGTAAAAACCGGAGTCTGGATACCCAACGAAACTGACTGGAGCCTAAATGCTCAACGTAATAACTGGAGTCTGGATACTAAACAAAAATGACCGGAGCCTGAACCCTCAACGTAATAACCGGACTCTGGATACCAAATGAAACTGACCGGAGCCTGAACGCTCAACGTAATAACCGGAGTCTGGATACCCAACAAAACTGACCGGAGCCTGAACGCTCAACATAAAAACCGGAGTCTGGATACCCAACGAAACTGACCGGAGCCTGAACGCTCAACGTAATAACCGGAGTCTGGATACCCAACGAAACTGACTGGAGCCTAAACGCTCAACGTAATAACCGGAGTCTGGATACCAAACGAAACTGACCGGAGCCTGAACACTCAACGTAATAACCGGAGTCTGGATACCCAACGAAACTGAATGGAGCCTGAACGCTAAACATAATAACCGGAGTCTGGATACTCAACGAAAATGTTCGGAGCCTGAACGCTCAATGTAATAACCGGATTCTGGATACCCAACGAAACTGACCGGAGCTTGAATGTTCAACGTAATTACTGCAATCTGGATACTCAACGAAAATGATCAGAGCTTGAACGCTCAATGTAATAACTGGAGTTTGGATACTCAACGAAACTAACCTGAGCCTGAACGATCAACGTAATAACCGGAGTCTGGATACCCAACGAAACTGACCGGAGCCTGAACGTTCAACGTAATAACCGGAGTCTGGATACCCAACAAAACTGACCGGAGCCTAAACGTTCAACGTAATAACCGGAGTCTGGATACCCAACAAAACTGACCGGAGCCTGAACGCTCAACGTAAAAACCGGAGTCTGGATACCCAACGAAACTGACTGGAGCCTAAATGCTCAACGTAATAACCGGAGTCTGGATACTCAACAAAAATGACCGGAGCCTGAACCCTCAACGTAATAACCGGACTCTGGATACTAAATGAAACTGACCGGAGCCTGAACGCTCAACGTAATAACCGGAGTCTGGATACCCAACAAAACTGACCGGAGCCTGAACGCTCAACATAAAAACCGGAGTCTGGATACCCAACGAAACTGACCGGAGCCTGAACGCTCAACGTAATAACCGGAGTCTGGATACCCAACGAAACTGACTGGAGCCTAAACGCTCAACGTAATAACCGGAGTCTGGATACCAAACGAAACTGACCGGAGCCTGAACACTCAACGTAATAACCGGAGTCTGGATACCCAACGAAACTGAATGGAGCCTGAACGCTAAACATAATAATCGGAGTCTGGATACTCAACGAAAATGTTCGGAGCCTGAACGCTCAATGTAATAACCGGATTCTGGATACCCAACGAAACTGACCGGAGCTTGAATGTTCAACGTAATTACTGCAATCTGGATACTCAACGAAAATGATCAGAGCTTGAACGCTCAATGTAATAACTGGAGTTTGGATACTCAACGAAACTGACCTGAGCCTGAACGATCAACGTAATAACCGGAGTCTGGATACCCAACGAAACTGACCGGAGCCTGAACGTTCAACGTAATAACCGGAGTCTGGATACCCAACAAAACTGACCGGAGCCTAAACGTTCAACGTAATAACCGGAGTCTGGATACCCAACAAAACTGATCGGAGCCTGAACGCTCAACGTAAAAACCGGAGTCTGGATACCCAACGAAACTGACTGGAGCCTAAATGCTCAACGTAATAACCGGAGTCTGGATACTCAACAAAAATGACCGGAGCCTGAACCCTCAACATAATAACCGGACTCTAGATACCAAATGAAACTGACCGGAGCCTGAACGCTCTACGTAATAACCGGAGTCTGGATACCCAACAAAACTGACCGGAGCCTGAACGCTCAACATTAAAACCGGAGTCTTGATACCCAACGAAACTGACCGGAGCCTGAACGCTCAACGTAATAACCGGAGTCTGGATACCCAACGAAACTGACTGGAGCCTAAACGCTCAACGTAATAACCGGAGTCTGGATACCAAACGAAACTGACCGGAGCCTGAACACTCAACGTAATAACCGGAGTCTGGATACCCAACGAAACTGAATGGAGCCTGAACACTCAACATAATAACCGGAGTCTGGATACTCAACGAAAATGACCGGAGCCTGAACGCTCAATGTAATAACCGGAGTCTGGATACCCAACGAAACTGACCGGAGCTTGAATGTTCAACGTAATTACTGCAATCTGGATACTCAACGAAAATGATCAGAGCTTGAACGCTCAATGTAATAACTGGAGTTTGGATACTCAACGAAACTGACCTGAGCCTGAACGATCAACGTAATAACCGGAGTCTGGATACCCAACGAAACTGACCGGAGCCTGAACGTTCAACGTAATAACCGGAGTCTGGATACCCAACGAAACTGACCGGAGCCTAAACGTTCAACGTAATAACCGGAGTCTGGATACCCAACAAAACTGACCGGAGCCTGAACGCTCAACATAAAAACAGGAGTCTTGATACCCAACGAAACTGACCGGAGCCTGAACGCTCAACGTAATAACCGGAGTCTGGATACCAAAGGAAACTGACTGGAGCCTAAACGCTCAACGTAATAACCGGAGTCTGGATACCAAACGAAACTGACCGGAGCCTGAACACTCAACGTAATAACCGGAGTCTGGATACCCAATGAAACTGAATGGAGCCTGAACGCTAAACATAATAACCGGAGTCTGGATACTCAACGAAAATGATCGGAGCCTGAACGCTCAATGTAATAACCGGAGTCTGGATACCCAACGAAACTGACCGGAGCTTGAATGTTCAACGTAATTACTGCAATCTGGATACTCAACGAAAATGATCAGAGCTTGAACGCTCAATGTAATAACTGGAGTTTGGATACTCAACGAAACTGACCTGAGCCTGAACGATCAACGTAATATCCGGAGTCTGGATACCCAATGAAACTGACCGGAGCCTGAACGTTCAATGTAATAACCGGAGTCTGGATACCCAACGAAACTGACCGGAGCCTAAACGTTCAACGTAATAACCGGAGTCTGGATACCCAACAAAACTGACCGGAGCCTGAACGCTCAACGTAAAAACCGGAGTCTGGATACCCAACAAAACCTACTGGAGCCTAAATGCTCAACGTAATAACCGGAGTCTGGATACTCAACAAAAATGACCGGAGCCTGAACCCTCAACGTAATAACCGGACTCTGGATACCAAATGAAACTGACCGGAGCCTGAACGCTCAACGTAATAACCGGAGTCTGGATACCCAACAAAACTGACCGGAGCCTGAACGCTCAACATAAAAACCGGAGTCTGGATACCCAACGAAACTGACCGGAGCCTGAACGCTCAACGTAATAACCGGAGTCTGGATACCCAACGAAACTGACTGGAGCCTAAACGCTCAACGTAATAACCGGAGTCTGGATACCAAACGAAACTGACCGGAGCCTGAACACTCAACGTAATAACCGGAGTCTGGATACCCAACGAAACTGAATGGAGCCTGAACACTCAACATAATAACCGGAGTCTGGATACTCAACGAAAATGACCGAAGCCTGAACGCTCAATGTAATAACCGGAGTCTGGATACCCAACGAAACTGACCGGAGCTTGAATGTTCAACGTAATTACTGCAATCTGGATACTCAACGAAAATGATCAGAGCTTGAACGCTCAATGTAATAACTGGAGTTTGGATACTCAACGAAACTGACCTGAGCCTGAACGATCAACGTAATAACCGGAGTCTGGATACCCAACGAAACTGACCGGAGCCTGAACGTTCAACGTAATAACCGGAGTCTGGATACCCAACGAAACTGACCGGAGCCTAAACGTTCAACGTAATAACCGGAGTCTGGATACCCAACAAAACTGACCGGAGCCTGAACGCTCAACGTAAAAACCGGAGTCTGGATACCCAACGAAACTGACTGGAGCCTAAACGCTCAACGTAATAACCGGAGTCTGGATACTCAACAAAAATGACCGGAGCCTGAACCCTTAACGTAATAACCGGACTCTGGATACCAAATGAAACTGACCGGAGCCTGAACGCTCAACGTAATAACCGGAGTCTGGATACCCAACAAAACTGACCGGAGCCTGAACGCTCAACGTAAAAACCGGAGTCTGGATACCAAACGAAACTGACCGGAGCCTGAACGCTCAACGTAATAACCGGAGTCTGGATACCCATCGAAACTGACCGGAGCCTAAACGCTCAACGTAATAACCGGAGTCTGGATACCAAACGAAACTGATCGGAGCCTGAACACTCAACGTAATAACCGGAGTCTGGATACCCAACGAAACTGAATGGAGCCTGAACACTCAACATAATAACCGGAGTCTGGATACTCAACGAAAATGACCGGAGCCTGAACGCTCAATGTAATAACCGGAGTCTGGATACCCAACGAAACTGACCGAAGCTTGAATTTTCAACGTAATTACTGCAATCTGGATACTCAACGAAAATGATCAGAGCTTGAACGCTCAATGTAATAACTGGAGTTTGGATACTCAACGAAACTGACCTGAGCCTGAACGATCAACGTAATAACCGGAGTCTGGATACCCAACGAAACTGACCGGAGCCTGAACGTTCAACGTAATAACCGGAGTCTGGATACCCAACGAAACTGACCGGAGCCTAAACGTTCAACGTAATAACCGGAGTCTGGATACTCAACAAAACTGACCAGAGCCTGAACGCTCAACGTAAAAACCGGAGTCTGGATACCCAACGAAACTGACTGGAGCCTAAACGCTCAACGTAATAACCGGAGTCTGGATACTCAACAAAAATGACCGGAGCCTGAACCCTCAACGTAATAACCGGACTCTGGATACCAAATGAAACTGACCGGAGCCTGAACGCTCAACGTAATAACCGGAGTCTGGATACCCAACAAAACTGACCGGAGCCTGAACGCTCAACGTAAAAACCGGAGTCTGGATACCCAACGAAACTGACCGGAGCCTGAACGCTCAACGTAATAACCGGAGTCCGGATACCCAACGAAACTGACCGGAGCCTAAACGCTCAACGTAATAACCGGAGTCTGGATACCAAACGAAACTGACCGGAGCCTGAACACTTAACGTAATAACCGGAGTCTGGATACCCAACAAAACTGAATGGAGCCTGAACGCTCAACATAATAACCGGAGTCTGGATACCCAACGAAACTGACCGAAGCTTGAATGTTCAACGTGAATACTGAAATCTGGATACTCAACGAAAATGATCAGAGCTTGAACGCTCAACGTAATAACCAGAGTCTGGATACTCAACGAAACTGACCTGAGCCTGAACGATCAACGTAATAACCGGAGTCTGGATACCCAACGAAACTGACCGGAGCCTGAACGTTCAACGTAATAACCGGAGTCTGGATACCCAACGAAATTGACCGGAGCCTAAACGCTCATCGTAATAACCGGAGTCTGGATACCAAACGAAACTGACCGGAGCCTGAACGCTCAACGTAATAACCGGAGTCTGGATACCCAACGAAATTGAATGGAGCCTGAACGCTCAACATAATAACCGGAGTCTGGATACTCAACGAAAATGACCGGAGCCTGAACGCTCAATGTAATAACCGGGGTCTGGATACCCAACGAAACTGACCGGAGCTTGAACGCTCAACGTAACTGCTGCAATCTAGATACTCAACGAAAATGATCAGAGCTTGAACGCTCAATGTAATAACTGGAGTTTGGATACTCAACGAAACTGACCTGAGCCTGAACGATCAACGTATTAACCAGAGTCTGGATACCCAACAAAACTGACCGGAGCCTGAACGTTCAACGTAATAACCGGAGTCTGGATACCCAACAAAACTGACTAGAGCCTGAACGCTCAACGTAAAAACCAGAGTCTGGATACCCAACGAAACTGACTAGAGCCCGAACGCTCAACGTAATAACCGGAGTCTGGATACCAAACGAAACTGACCGGAGCCTAAACGCTAAACGTAATAACCGGAGTCTGGATACAAAACGAAACTGACCGGAGCCTGAACGCTAAACGTAATAACCGGAGTCTGGATACCCAACGAAACTGAATGGAGCCTGAACGCTCAACGTAATAACCGGAGTCTGGATACTCAACGAAACTGACCTGAGCCTGAACGATCAACGTAATAACCGGAGTCTGGATACCCAACGAAACTGACCGGAGCCTGAACGTTCAACGTAATAACCGAAGTCTGGATACCCAACGAAACTGACCGGAGCCTGAACGTTCAACGTAATAACCGGAGTCTGGATACCCAACAAAACTGACCGGAGCCTGAACGCTCAACGTAAAAACCGGAGTCTGGATACTCAACGAAAATGACCGGAGCCTCAACCCTCAACTAAATAACCGGACTCTGGATACCAAATGAAATTGACCGGAGCCTGAACGCTCAACGTAATAACCGGAGTCTGGATACCCAACAAAATTGACCGGAGCCTGAACGTTCAACGTAAAAACCGGAGTCTGGATACCCAACGAAACTGACCAGAGCCTGAACGCTCAACGTAATAACTGGAGTCTGGATACCCAACGAAATTGACCGGAGCCTAAACGCTCAACGTAATAACCGGAGTCTGGATACCAAACGAAACTGACCGGAGCCTGAACGCTCTACGTAATAACCGGAGTCTGGATACCCAACGAAACTGAATGGAGCCTGAACGCTCAACATAATAACCGGAGTCTGGATACTCAACGAAAATGACCGGAGCCTGAACGCTCAATGTAATAACCGGAATCTGGATACCCAACGAAACTGACCGGAGCTTGAACGCTCAACGTAATTAGTGCAATCTGGATACTCAACGAAAATGATCAGAGCTTGAACGCTCAATGTAATAACTGGAGTTTGGATACTCAACGAAACTGACCTGAGCCTGAATGATCAACGTAATAACCGGAGTCTGGATACCCAACAAAACTGACCGGAGCCTGAACGCTCAACGTAAAAACCGGAGTCTGGATACCCAACGAAACTGACTGGAGCCTGAACGCTCAACGTAATAACCGGAGTCTGGATACTCAACGAAAATGACCGGAGCCTGAACCCTCAACGTAATAACCAGGCTCGGGATACCAATTGAAATTGACCGGAGCCTGAACGTTCAACGTAATAACCAGAGTCTGGATACCCAACAAAACTGACCGGAGCCTGAACGCTCAACGTAAAAACCAGAGTCTGGATACCCAACGAAACTGATTGGAGCCTGAACGCTCAACGTAATAACCGGAGTCTGGATACCCAACAAAACTGACCGGAGCCTAAACGCTCAACGTAATAACCGGAGTCTGGATACCAAACGAAACTGACCGGAGCCTGAACGCTCAACGTAATAACCGGAGTCTGGATACCCAACGAAACTGAATGGAGCCTGAACGCTCAACGTAATAACCGGAGTCTGGATACTCAACGAAAATGACCAGAGCCTGAACGCTCAACATAATAACCGGACTCTGGATACCAAATGAAACTGACTGGAGCATGAACGCTCAACGTAATAACCGGAGTCTGGATACCCAACAAAACTAACCGGAGCCTGAACGCTCAACGTAAAAACCGGAGTCTGGATACCCAACGAAACTGACCGGATCCTGAACGCTCAACGTAATAACCGGAGTCTGGATACCCAACGAAACTGACCGGAGCCTAAACGCTCAACGTAATAACCGGAGTCTGGATACCAAACAAAACTAACCGGAGTCTGGATACCCAACGAAACTGAATGGAACCTGAACGCTCAACATAATAACCGGAGTCTGGATACTCAACGAAAATGACCGGAGCCTGAACGCTCAATGTAATAACCGGAGTCTGGATACCCAACGAAACTCACCGAAGCTTGAATGTTCAACGTAATTACTGCAATCTGGATACTCAACGAAAATGATCAGAGCTTGAACGCTCAACGTAATAACCGGAGTCTGGATACTCAACGAAACTGACCTGAGCCTGAATGATCAACGTAATAACCGGAGTCTGGATACCCAACGAAACTGACCGGAGACTGAACGTTCAATGTAATAACCGAAGTCTGGATACCCAACGAAACTGACCGGAGCCTGAACGTTCAACGTAATAACCGGAGTCTGGATACCCAACAAAACTGACCGGAGCCTGAACGCTCAACGTAAAAACTGGAGTCTGGATACCCAACGAAATTGACTGGAGCCTGAACGCTCAATGTAATAACCGGAGTCTGGATACTCAACGAAAATGACCGGAGCCTGAACCCTCAACGTAATAACCGGACTCTGGATACCAAATGAAATTGACCGGAGCCTTAACGTTCAACGTAATAACCGGAGTCTGGATACCCAACAAAACTGACCGGAGCCTGAACGCTCAACGTAAAAACCGGAGTCTAGATACCCAACGAAACTGACTGGAGCCTGAACGCTCAACGTAATAACCGGAGTCTGGATACCCAACGAAACTGACCGGAGCCTGAACGCTCAACGTAATAACCGGAGTATGGATACCAAAGGAAACTGACTGGAGCCTGAACGCTCAACGTAATAATCAGAGTCTAGATACCCAACGAAACTGACCGGAGCCTGAACGCTCAACATAATAACCGGAGTCTGGATACCCAATGAAACTGACCGGAGCCTGAATGCTCAACATAATAACCGGAGTCTGGATACTTAACAAAAATTACTAGAGCCTGAATGCTCAACGTAATAACTAGAGTCTGGATACTCAACGAAGATGACCGGAGCCTGAACGCTCAACGTAATAACCGGAATCTGGATACCCAACGAAACTGACCGGAGCCTGAACGCTCAACGTAATAAACGGAGTCTGGATACCCAACGAAACTGATCGGAGCCTGAACGCTCAATGTAATAACCGGAGTCTGGATACCCAATGAAACTGACCGGAGCCTGAACGCTCAATGTAATAACCGGAGTCTGGATACCCAACAAAACTGACCGGAGCCTGAACGCTCAACGTAAAAACCAGAGTCTGGATACCCAACGAAACTGACCGGAGCTTGAACGCTCAACGTAATAACCGGAGTCTGGATACCCAACGAAATTGACCGGAGCCTGAATGCTCAACGTTATAACTGGAGTCTGGATACCAAACGAAACTGACCGGAGCCTAAACGCTCAACGTAATAACCGGAGTTTGGATACCCAACGAAACTGAATGGAGCCTGAACACTCAACGTAATAACCGGAGTCTGGATACTCAACGAAAATGACCGGAGCCTCAACCCTCAACGTAATAACCGGACTCTGGATACCAAATGAAATTGACCGGAGCCTGAACGTTCAAGGTAATAACCGGAGTCTGGATACCCAACAAAACTGACCGGAGCCTGAACGCTCAATGTAAAAACCGGAGTCTGGATACCCAACGAAACAGACTGGAGCCTGAACGCTTAACGTAATAACCGGAGTCTGGATACCCAACGAAACTGACCGAAGCCTAAATGCTCAACTTAATAACCGGAGTCTGGATACCAAACGAAACTGACCGGAGCCTGAACGCTCAACGTAATAACCGGAGTCTGGATACCCAACGAAACTGAATGGAGCCTGAATGCTCAACGTAATAACCGGAGTCTGGATACTCAACGAAAATGACCGGAACCTGAACGCTCAACGTAATAACCGGACTCTAGATACCAAATGAAACTGACCGGAGCCTGAACGCTCAACGTAATAATCGGAGTCTGGATACCCAACAAAACTGACCGGAGCCTGAACGTTCAACGTAAAAACCGGAGTCTGGATACCCAACGAAACTGACCAGAGCCTGAACGCTCAACGTAATAACTGGAGTCTGGATACCCAACGAAACTGACCGGAGCCTAAACGCTCAACGTGATAACCGGAGTCTGGATACCAAACGAAACTGACCGGAGCCTGAACGCTCAACGTAATAACCGGAGTCTGGATACCCAATGAAACTAAATGGAGCCTGAACGCTCAACATAATAACCGGAATCTGGATACTCAACGAAAATGACCGGAGCCTGAACGCTCAATGTAATAACCGGAATCTGGATACCCAACGAAACTGACCGGAGCTTGAACGCTCAACGTAATTACTGCAATCTGGATACTCAACGAAAATGATCAGAGCTTGAGCGCTCAACGTAATTAGTGCAATCTGGATACTCAACGAAAATGATCAGAGCTTGAACGCTCAATGTAATAACTGGAGTTTGGATACTCAACGAAACTGACCTGAGCCTGAACGATCAACGTAATAACCGGAGTCTGGATACCCAACAAAACTGACCGGAGCCTGAACGCTCAACGTAAAAACCAGAGTCTGGATACCCAACGAAACTGACTGGAGCCGTAACGCTCAATGTAATAACCGGAGTCTGGATACTCAACGAAAATGACCGGAGCCTGAACCCTCAACGTAATAACCAGGCTCTGGATACCAAATGAAATTGACCGGAGCCTGAACGTTCAACGTAATAACCAGAGTCTGGATACCCAACAAAACTGACCGGAGCCTGAACGCTCAACGTAAAAACCAGAGTCTGGATACCCAACGAAACTGATTGGAGCCTGAACGCTCAACGTAATAACCGGAGTCTGGATACCCAACAAAACTGACCGGAGCCTAAACGCTCAACGTAATAACCGGAGTCTGGATACCAAACGAAACTGACCGGAGCCTGAACGCTCAACGTAATAACCGGAGTCTGGATACCCAACGAAACTGAATGGAGCCTAAACGCTCAACGTAATAACCGGAGTCTGGATACTCAACGAAAATGACCAGAGCCTGAACGCTCAACATAATAACCGGACTCTGGATACCAAATGAAACTGACTGGAGCCTGAACGCTCAACGTAATAACCGGAGTCTGGATACCCAACAAAACTAACCGGAGCCTGAACGCTCAACGTAAAAACCGGAGTCTGGATACCCAACGAAACTGACCGGATCCTGAACGCTCAACGTAATAACCGGAGTCTGGATACCCAACGAAACTGACCGGAGCCTAAACGCTCAACGTAATAACCGGAGTCTGGATACCAAACGAAACTGACCGGAGCCTGAACACTCAACGTAATAACCGGAATCTGGATACCCAACGAAACTGAATGGAGCCTGAACGCTCAACATAATAACCGGAGTCTGGATACTCAACGAAAATGACCGGAGCCTGAACGCTCAATGTAATAACCGGAGTCTGGATACCCAACGAAACTCACCGAAGCTTGAATGTTCAACGTAATTACTGCAATCTGGATACTCAACGAAAATGATCAGAGCTTGAACGCTCAACGTAATAACCGGAGTCTGGATACTCAACGAAACTGACCTGAGCCTGAATGATCAACGTAATAACCGGAGTCTGGATACCCAACGAAACTGACCGGAGACTGAACGTTCAACGTAATAACCGAAGTCTGGATACCCAACGAAACTGACCGGAGCCTGAACGTTCAACGTAATAACCGGAGTCTGGATACCCAACAAAACTGACCGGAGCCTGAACGCTCAACGTAAAAACTGGAGTCTGGATACCCAACGAAATTGACTGGAGCCTGAACGCTCAATGTAATAACCGGAGTCTGGATACTCAACGAAAATGACCGGAGCCTGAACCCTTAACGTAATAACCGGACTCTGGATACCAAATGAAATTGACCGGAGCCTTAACGTTCAACGTAATAACCGGAGTCTGGATACCCAACAAAACTGACCAGAGCCTGAACGCTCAACGTAAAAACCGGAGTCTAGATACCCAACGAAACTGACTGGAGCCTGAACGCTCAACGTAATAACCGGAGTCTGGATACCCAACGAAACTGACCGGAGCCTGAACGCTCAACGTAATAACCGGAGTATGGATACCAAAGGAAACTGACTGGAGCCTGAACGCTCAACGTAATAATCAGAGTCTAGATACCCAACGAAACTGACCGGAGCCTGAACGCTCAACATAATAACCGGAGTCTGGATACCCAATGAAACTGACCGGAGCCTGAATGCTCAACATAATAACCGGAGTCTGGATACTTAACAAAAATGACTAGAGCCTGAATGCTCAACGTAATAACTAGAGTCTGGATACTCAACGAAGATGACCGGAGCCTGAACGCTCAACGTAATAACCGGAATCTGGATACCCAACGAAACTGACCGGAGCCTGAACGCTCAACGTAATAACCGGAGTCTGGATACCCAACGAAACTGATCGGAGCCTGAACGCTCAATGTAATAACCGGAGTCTGGATACCCAATGAAACTGACCGGAGCCTGAACGCTCAATGTAATAACCGGAGTCTGGATACCCAACAAAACTGACCGGAGCCTGAACGCTCAACGTAAAAACCAGAGTCTGGATACCCAACGAAACTGACCGGAGCTTGAACGCTCAACGTAATAACCGGAGTCTGGATACCCAACGAAATTGACCGGAGCCTGAATGCTCAACGTTATAACTGGAGTCTGGATACCAAACGAAACTGACCGGAGCCTAAACGCTCAACGTAATAACCGGAGTTTGGATACCCAACGAAACTGAATGGAGCCTGAACACTCAACGTAATAACCGGAGTCTGGATACTCAACGAAAATGACCGGAGCCTCAACCCTCAACGTAATAACCGGACTCTGGATACCAAATGAAATTGACCGGAGCCTGAACGTTCAAGGTAATAACCGGAGTCTGGATACCCAACAAAACTGACCGGAGGCTGAACGCTCAACGTAAAAACCGGAGTTTGGATACCCAACGAAACAGACTGGAGCCTGAACGCTTAACGTAATAACCGGAGTCTGGATACCCAACGAAACTGACCGAAGCCTAAATGCTCAACTTAATAACCGTAGTCTGGATACCAAACGAAACTGACCGGAGCCTGAACGCTCAACGTAATAACCGGAGTCTGGATACCCAACGAAACTGAATGGAGCCTGAATGCTCAACGTAATAACCGGAGTCTGGATACTCAACGAAAATGACCGGAGCCTGAACGCTCAACGTAATAACCGGACTCTAGATACCAAATGAAACTGACCGGAGCCTGAACGCTCAACGTAATAATCGGAGTCTGGATACCCAACAAAACTGACCGGAGCCTGAACGTTCAACGTAAAAACCGGAGTCTGGATACCCAACGAAACTGACCAGAGCCTGAACGCTCAACGTAATAACTGGAGTCTGGATACCCAACGAAACTGACCGGAGCCTAAACGCTCAACGTAATAACCGGAGTCTGGATACCAAACGAAACTGACCGGAGCCTGAACGCTCAACGTAATAACCGGAGTCTGGATACCCAACGAAACTGAATGGAGCCTGAACGCTCAACATAATAACCGGAATCTGGATACTCAACGAAAATGACCGGAGCCTGAACGCTCAATGTAATAACCGGAATCTGGATACCCAACGAAACTGACCGGAGCTTGAACGCTCAACGTAATTACTGCAATCTGGATACTCAACGAAAATGATCAGAGCTTGAGCGCTCAATGTAATAACTGGAGTTTGGATACTCAACGAAACTGACCTGAGCCTGAACGATCAACGTAATAACCGGAGTCTGGATACCCAACAAAACTGACCGGAGCCTGAACGTTCAACGTAATAACCGGAGTCTGGATACCCAACAAAACAGACCGGAGCCTGAACGCTCAACGTAAAAACCGGAGTCTGGATATCCAACGAAATTGACTGGAGCCTGAACTCTCAACGTAATAACCGGAGTCTGGATACTCAACGAAAATGACCGGAGCCTGAACCCTCAATGTAATAACCAGGCTCTGGATACCAAATGAAATTGACCGGAGCCTGAACGTTCAACGTAATAACCAGAGTCTGGATACCCAACAAAACTGACCGGAGCCAGAACGCTCAACGTAAAAACCAGAGTCTGGATACCCAACGAAACTGATTGGAGCCTGAACGCTCAACGTAATAACCGGAGTCTGGATACCCAACAAAACTGACCGGAGCCAAAACGCTCAACGTAATAACCGGAGTCTGGATACCAAACGAAACTGACCGGAGCCTGAACGCTCAACGTAATAACCGGAGTCTGGATACCCAACGAAACTGAATGGAGCCTGAACGCTCAACATAATAACCGGAATCTGGATACTCAACGAAAATGACCGGAGCCTGAACGCTCAATGTAATAACCGGAATCTGGATACCCAACGAAACTGACCGGAGCTTGAACGCTCAACGTAATTACTGCAATCTGGATACTCAACGAAAATGATCAGAGCTTGAGCGCTCAATGTAATAACTGGAGTTTGGATACTCAACGAAACTGACCTGAGCCTGAACGATCAACGTAATAACCGGAGTCTGGATACCCAACAAAACTGACCGGAGCCTGAACGTTCAACGTAATAACCGGAGTCTGGATACCCAACAAAACAGACCGGAGCCTGAACGCTCAACGTAAAAACCGGAGTCTGGATATCCAACGAAATTGACTGGAGCCTGAACTCTCAACGTAATAACCGGAGTCTGGATACTCAACGAAAATGACCGGAGCCTGAACCCTCAATGTTATAACCAGGCTCTGGATACCAAATGAAATTGACCGGAGCCTGAACGTTCAACGTAATAACCAGAGTCTGGATACCCAACAAAACTGACCGGAGCCAGAACGCTCAACGTAAAAACCAGAGTCTGGATACCCAACGAAACTGATTGGAGCCTGAACGCTCAACGTAATAACCGGAGTCTGGATACCCAACAAAACTGACCGGAGCCAAAACGCTCAACGTAATAACCGGAGTCTGGATACCAAACGAAACTGACCGGAGCCTGAACGCTCAACGTAATAACCGGAGTCTGGATACCCAACGAAACTGAATGGAGCCTGAACGCTCAACGTAATAACCGGAGTCTGGATACTCAACGAAAATGACCGGAGCCTGAACGCTCAATGTAATAACCGGAGTCTGGATACCCAACGAAACTGACCGAAGCTTGAACGCTCAACGTAATTACTGCAATCTGGATACTCAACGAAAATGATCAGAGCTTGAACGCTCAATGTAGTAACTGGAGTTTGGATACTCAACAAAACTGACCTGAGCCTGAACGATCAACGTAATAACCGGAGTCTGGATACCCAACGAAACTGACCGGAGCCTGAATGTTCAACGTAATAACCGAAGTCTGGATACCCAACGAAACTGACCGGAACCTGAACGTTCAACGTAATAACCGGAGTCTGGGTACCCAACAAAACTGACCGGAGCCTGAACGCTCAACGTAAAAACTGGAGTCTGGATACTCAACGAAAATGACCGGAGCCTGAACCCTCAACGTAATAACCAGACTCTGGATACCAAATGAAATTGACCGGAGCCTGAACGTTCAACGTAATAACCGGAGTCTGGATACCCAATAAAACTGACCGGAGCCTGAACGCTCAACGTAAAAACCGGAGTCTAGATACCCAACCAAACTGACCGGAGCCTGAACATTCAACGTAATAACCGAAGTCTGGATACCAAACGAAACTGACCGGAGCCTGAACGCTCAACGTAATAACCGGAGTTTGGATACCCAACGAAACTGAATGGAGCCTGAACGCTCAACGTAATAACCGGACTCTGGATACTCAACGAAAATGACCAGAGCCTGAACGCTCAACATAATAACCGGACTCTGGATACCAAATGAAACTGACCGGAGCCTGAACGCTCAACGTAATAACCGGAGTCTGGATACCCAACAAAACTGACCGGAGCCTGAACGCTCAACGTAAAAACCGGAGTCTGGATACCCAACGAAACTGACCGGAGCCTGAACGCTCAACGTAATAACCGGAGTCTGGATACCCAACAAAACTGACCGGAGGCTAAACGCTCAACGTAATAACCGGAGTCTGGATACCAAACGAAACTGACCGGAGCCTGAACACTCAACGTAATAACCGGAGTCTGGATACCCAACGAAACTGAATGGAGCCTGAACGCTCAACATAATAACCGGAGTCTGGATACTCAACGAAAATGACCGGAGCCTGAACGCTCAATGTAATAACCGGAGTCTGGATACCCAACGAAACTGACCGAAGCTTGAATATTCAACGTAATTACTGCAATCTGGATACTCAACGAAAATGATCAGAGCTTGAATGCTCAATGTAATAACTGGAGTTTGGATACTCAACGAAACTGACCTGAGCCTGAACGATCAACGTAATAACCGGAGTCTGGATACCCAACGAAACTGACCGGAGCCTGAACGTTCAACGTAATAACCGGAGTCTGGATACCCAACGAAACTGACCGGAGCCTAAACGTTCAACGTAATAACCGGAGTCTGGATACCCAACAAAACTGACCGGAGCCTGAACGCTCAACGTAAAAACCGGAGTCTGGATACCCAACGAAAATGACCGGAGCCTGAACCCTCAACGTAATAACCGGAGTCTGGATACTCAACAAAAATGACCGGAGCCTGAACCCTCAACGTAATAACCATACTCTGGATACCAAATGAAACTGACCGGAGCCTGAACGCTCAACGTAATAACAGGAGTCTGGATACCCAACAAAACTGACCGGAGCCTGAACGCTCAACGTAAAAACCGGAGTCTGGATACCCAACGAAACTGACCGGAGCCTGAACGCTCAACGTAATAACCGGAGTCTGGATACCCAACGAAACTGACCGGAGCCTAAACGCTCAACGTAATAACCGGAGTCTGGATACCAAACGAAACTGACCGGAGCCTGAACACTCAACGTAATAACCGGAGTCTGGATACCCAACGAAACTGAATGGAGCCTGAACGCTCAACATAATAACCGGAGTCTGGATACTCAACGAAAATGACCGGAGCCTGAACGCTCAATGTAATAACCGGAGTCTGGATACCCAACGAAACTGATCGAAGCTTGAATGTTCAACGTAATTACTGCAATCTGGATACTCAACGAAAATGATCAGAGCTTCAACGCTCAATGTAATAACTGGAGTTTGGATACTCAACGAAACTGACCTGAGCCTGAACGATCAACGTAATAACCGGAGTCTGGATACCCAACGAAACTGACCGGAGCCTGAACGTTCAACGTAATAACCGGAGTCTGGATACCCAACGAAACTGACCGGAGCCTAAACGTTCAACGTAATAACCGGAGTCTGGATACCCAACAAAACTGACCGGAGCCTGAACGCTCAACGTAAAAACCGGAGTCTGGATACCCAACGAAACTGACTGGAGCCTAAAGGCTCAACGTAATAACCGGAGTCTGGATACTCAACAAAAATGACCGGAGCCTGAACCCTCAACGTAATAACCGGACTCTGGATACCAAATGAAACTGACCGGAGCCTGAACGCTCAACGTAATAACCGGAGTCTGGATACCCAACAAAACTGACCGGAGCCTGAACGCTCAACGTAAAAACCGGAGTCTGGATACCCAACGAAACTGACCGGAGCTTGAACGCTCAACGTAATAACCGGAGTCTGGATACCCAACGAAACTGACCGGAGCCTAAACACTCAACGTAATAACCGGAGTCTGGATACCAAACGAAACTGACCGGAGCCTGAACACTCAACGTAATAACCGGAGTCTGGATACCCAACGAAACTGAATGGAGCCTGAACGCTCAACATAATAACCGGAGTCTGGATACTCAACGAAAATGATCGGAGCCTGAACGCTCAATGTAATAACCGGAGTCTGGATACCCAACGAAACTGACCGGAGCCTGAACGTTCAACGTAATAACCGAAGTCTGGATACCCAACGAAACTGACCAGAACCTGAACGTTCAACGTAATAACCGGAGTCTGGATACCCAACAAAACTGACCGGAGCCTGAACGCTCAACGTAAAAACTGGAGTCTGGATACCCAACAAAATTGACTGGAGCCTGAACGCTCAACGTAATAACCGGAGTCTGGATACTCAACGAAAATGACCGGAGCCTGAACCCTCAACGTAATAACCAGACTCTGGATACCAAATGAAATTGACCGGAGCCTGAACGTTCAACGTAATAACCGGAGTCTGGATACCCAATAAAACTGACCGGAGCCTGAACGCTCAACGTAAAAACCGGAGTCTAGATACCCAACGAAACTGACCGGAGCCTGAACGTTCAACGTAATAACCGAAGTCTGGATACCCAACGAAACTGACCGGAACCTGAACGTTCAACGTAATAACCGGACTCTGGATACCAAATGAAACTGACCGGAGCCTGAACACTCAACGTAATAACCGGAGTCTGGATACCCAATAAAACTGACCGGAGCCTGAACGCTCAACGTAAAAACCGGAGTCTAGATACCCAACGAAACTGACTGGAGCCTGAACGCTCAACGTAATAACCGGAGTCTGGATACCCAACGAAACTGACCGGAGCCTAAACGCTCAACGTAATAACCGGAGTCTGGATACCAAACGAAACTGACCGGAGCCTGAACACTCAACGTAATAACCGGAGTCTGGAAACCCAACGAAACTGAATGGAGCCTGAACGCTCAACGTAATAACCGGAGTCTGGATACTCAACGAAAACGACCAGAGCCTGAACGCTCAACATAATAATCGGACTCTGGATACCAAATGAAACTGACCGGAGCCTGAACGCTCAACGTAATAACCGGAGTCTGGATACCCAACAAAACTGACCGGAGCCTGAACGCTCAACATAAAAACCGGAGTCTCGATACCCAACGAAACTGACCGGAGCCTGAACGCTCAACGTAATAACCGGAGTCTGGATACCCAACGAAACTGAACGGAGGCTAAACGCTCAACGTAATAACCGGAGTCTGGATACCAAACGAAACTGACCGGAGCCTGAACACTCAACGTAATAACCGGAGTCTGGATACCCAACGAAACTGAATGGAGCCTGAACGTTCAACATAATAACCGGAGTCTGGATACTCAACGAAAATGACCGGAGCCTGAACGCTCAATGTAATAACTGGAGTCTGGATACCCAACGAAACTGACCGGAGCTTGAATGTTCAACGTAATTACTGCAATCTGGATACTCAACGAAAATGATCAGAGCTTGAACGCTCAATGTAATAACTGGAGTTTGGATACTCAACGAAACTGACCTGAGCCTGAACGATCAACGTAATAACCGGAGTCTGGATACCCAACGAAACTGACCGGAGCCTGAACGTTCAACGTAATAACCGAAGTCTGGATACCCAACGAAACTGACCGGAACCTGAACATTCAACGTAATAACCGGAGTCTGGATACCCAACAAAACTGACCGGAGCCTGAACGCTCAACGTAAAAACTGGAGTCTGGATACCCAACGAAATTGACTGGAGCCTGAACGCTCAACGTAATAACCGAAGTCTGGATACTCAACGAAAATGACCGGAGCCTGAACCCTCAACGTAATAACCAGACTCTGGATACCAAATGAAATTGACCGGAGCCTGAACGTTCAACGTAATAACCGGAGTCTGGATACCCAATAAAACTGACCGGAGCCTGAACGCTCAACGTAAAAACCGGAGTCTAGATACCCAACGAAACTGACCGGAGCCTGAACGTTCAACGTAATAACCGAAGTCTGGATACCCAACGAAACTGACCGGAACCTGAACGTTCAACGTAATAACCGGACTCTGGATACTAAATGAAACTGACCGGAGCCTGAACGCTCAACGTAATAACCGAAGTATGGATACCCAATAAAACTGACCGGAGCCTGAACGCTCAACGTAAAAACCGGAGTCTAGATACCCAACGAAACTGACTGGAGCCTGAACGCTCAACGTAATAACCGGAGTCTGGATACCCAACGAAACTGACCGGAGCGTAAACGCTCAACGTAATAACCGGAGTCTGGATACCAAACGAAACTGACCGGAGCCTGAACGCTCAACGTAATAACCAGAGTCTGGATACCCAACGAAACTGAATGGAGCCTGAACGCTCAACGTAATAACCCGAGTCTGGATACTCAACGAAAATGACCAGAGCCTGAATGCTCAACATAATAACCGGACTCTGGATACCAAATGAAACTGACCGGAGCCTGAACGCTCAACGTAATAACCGGAGTCTGGATACCCAACAAAACTGACCGGAGCCTGAACGCTCAACGTAAAAACCGGAGTCTGGATACCCAACGAAACTGACCGGAGCATGAACGCTCAACGTAATAACCGGAGTCTGGATACCCAACGAAACTGACCGGAGGCTAAATGCTCAACGTAATAACCGGAGTCTGGATACCAAACGAAACTGACCGGAGCCTGAACACTCAACGTAATAACCGGAGTCTGGATACCCAACGAAACTGAATGGAGCCTGAACGCTCAACATAATAACCGGAGTCTGGATACTCAACGAAAATGACCGGAGCCTGAACGCTCAATGTAATAACCGGAGTCTGGATACCCAACGAAACTGACCGGAGCTTGAATGTTCAACGTAATTACTGCAATCTGGATACTCAACGAAAATGATCAGAGCTTGAACGCTCAATGTAATAACTGGAGTTTGGATACTCAACGAAACTGACCTGAGCCTGAACGATCAACGTAATAACCGGAGTCTGGATACCCAACGAAACTGACCGGTGCCTGAACGTTCAACGTAATAACCGAAGTCTGGATACCCAACGAAACTGACCGGAACCTGAACGTTCAACGTAATAACCGGAGTCTGGATACCCAACAAAACTGACCGGAGCCTGAACGCTCAACGTAAAAACTGGAGTCTGGATACCCAACGAAATTGACTGGAGCCTGAACGCTCAACGTAATAACCTGAGTCTGGATACTCAACGAAAATGACCGGAGCCTGAACCCTCAACGTAATAACCAGACTCTGGATACCAAATGAAATTGACCGGAGCCTGAACGTTCAACGTAATAACCGGAGTCTGGATACCCAATAAAACTGACCGGAGCCTGAACGCTCAACGTAAAAACCGGAGTCTAGATACCCAACGAAACTGATCGGAGCCTGAACGTTCAACGTAATAACCGAAGTCTGGATACCCAACGAAACTGACCGGAACCTGAACGTTCAACGTAATAACCGGACTCTGGATACCAAATGAAACTGACCGGAGCCTGAACGCTCAACGTAATAACCGAAGTATGGATACCCAATAAAACTGACCGGAGCCTGAACGCTCAACGTAAAAACCGGAGTCTAGATACCCAACGAAACTGATTGGAGCCTGAACGCTCAACGTAATAACCGGAGTCTGGATACCCAACGAAACTGACCGGAGCCTAAACGCTCAACGTAATAACCGGAGTCTGGATACCAAACGAAACTTACCGGAGCCTGAACGCTCAACGTAATAACCGGAGTCTGGATACCCAACGAAACTGAATGGAGCCTGAACGCTCAACGTAATAACCGGAGTCTGGATACTCAACGAAAATGACCAGAGCCTGAACGCTCAAAATGATAACCGGACTCTGGATACCAAATGAAACTGACCGGAGCCTGAACGCTCAACGTAATAACCGGAGTCTGGATACCCAACAAAACTGACCGGAGCCTGAACGCTCAACGTAAAAACCGGAGTCTGGATACCCAACGAAACTGACCGGAGCCTGAACGCTCAACGTAATAACCGGAGTCTGGATACCCAACGAAACTGACCGGAGGCTAAATGCTCAACGTAATAACTGGAGTCTGGATACCAAACGAAACTGACCGGAGCCTGAACACTCAACGTAATAACCGGAGTCTGGATACCCAACGAAACTGAATGGAGCCTGAACGCTCAACATAATAACCGGAGTCTGGATACTCAACGAAAATGACCGGAGCCTGAACGCTCAATGTAATAACCGGAGTCTGGATACCCAACGAAACTGACCGAAGCTTGAATGTTCAACGTAATTACTGCAATCTGGATACTCAACGAAAATGATCAGAGCTTGAACACTCAATAGAATAACTGGAGTTTGGATACTCAACGAAACTGACCGGAGCCTGAACGCTCAACATAATAACCGGAGTCTAGATACCCAACGAAACTGACCGGAGCCTAAACGTTCAACGTAATAACCGGAGTCTGGATACCCAAAAAAACTGATCGGAGCCTAAATGTTCAACGTAATAACCGGAGTCTGGATACCCAACAAAACTGACCGGAGCCTGAACGCTCAACGTAAAAACCGGAGTCTGGATACCCAACGAAACTGACTGGAGCCTAAACGCTCAACGTAATAACCGGAGTCTGGATACTCAACAAAAATGACCGGAGCCTGAACCCTCAACGTAATAACCGGACTCTGGATACCAAATGAAACTGACCGGAGCCTAAACGCTCAACGTAATAACCGGAGTCTGGATACCCAACAAAACTGACCGGAGCCTGAACGTTTAACGTAAAAACCGGAGTCTGGATACCCAACTAAACTGACCGGAGCCTGAATGCTCAACGTAATAACCGGAGTCTGGATACCCAACGAAACTGACCGGAGCCTAAACGTTCAACGTAATAACCGGAGTCTGGATACCCAACAAAACTGACCGGAGCCTGAACGCTCAACGTAAAAACCGGAGTCTGGATACCCAACGAAATTGACTGGAGCCTACACGCTCAACGTAATAACCGGAGTCTGGATACTCAACAAAAATGACCGGAGCCTGAACCCTCAACGTAATAACCGGACTCTGGATACCAAATGAAACTGACCGGAGCCTGAACGCTCAACGTAATAACCGGAGTCTGGATACCCAACAAAACTGACCGGAGCCTGAACGCTCAACGTAAAAACCGGAGTCTGGATACCCAACGAAACTGACCGGAGCCTGAACGCTCAACGTAATAACCGGAGTCTGGATACCCAACGAAACTGACCGGAGCCTAAACGCTCAACGTAATAACCGGAGTCTGGATACCAAACGAAATTGACCGGAGCCTGAACACTCAACGTAATAACCGGAGTCTGGATACCGAACGAAACTGAATGGAGCCTGAATGCTCAACATAATAACCGGAGTCTGGATACTCAACGAAAATGACCGGAGCCTGAACGCTCAATGTAATAACCGGAGTCTGGATACCTAAAGAAACTGACCGAAGCTTGAATGTTCAACGTAATTACTGCAATCTGGATACTCAACGAAAATGATCAGAGCTTGAACGCTCAATGTAATAACTGGAGTTTGGATACTCAACGAAACTGACCTGAGCCTGAACAATCAACGTAATAACCGGAGTCTGGATACCCAACGAAACTGACCGGAGCCTGAACGTTCAACGTAATAACCGGAGTCTGGATACCCAACGAAACTGACCGGAGCCTAAACGTTCAACGTAATAACCGGAGTCTGGATACCCAACAAAACTGACCGGAGCCTGAACGCTCAACGTAAAAACCGGAGTCTGGATACCCAACGAAACTGACTGGAGCCTAAACGCTCAACGTAATAACCGGAGTCTGGATACTCAACAAAAATGACCGGAGCCTGAACCCTCAACGTAATAACCGGACTCTGGATACCAAATGAAACTGACCGGAGCCTGAACGCTCAACGTAATAACCGGAGTCTGGATACCCAACAAAACTGACCGGAGCCTGAACGCTCAACGTAAAAACCGGAGTCTGGATACCCAACGAAACTGACCGGAGCCTGAACGCTCAACGTAATAACCGGAGTCTGGATACCCAACGAAACTGACCGGAGCCTAAACGCTCAACGTAATAACTGGAGTCTGGATACCAAACGAAACTGACCGGAGCCTGAACACTCAACGTGATAACCGGAGTCTGGATACCCAACGAAACTGAATGGAGCCTGAACGCTCAACATAATAACCGGAGTCTGGATACTCAACGAAAATGACCGGAGCCTGAACGCTCAATGTAATAACCGGAGTCTGGATACCCAACGAAACTGACCGGAGCTTGAATGTTCAACGTAATTACTGCAATCTGGATACTCAACGAAAATGATCAGAGCTTGAACGCTCAATGGAATAACTGGAGTTTGGATACTCAACGAAACTGACCTGAGCCTGAACGATCAACGTAATAACCGGAGTCTGGATACCCAACGAAACTGACCGGAGCCTGAACGTTCAACGTAATAACCGGAGTCTGGATACCCAACAAAACTGACCGGAGCCTAAACGTTCAACGTAATAACCGGAGTCTGGATACCCAACAAAACTGACCGGAGCCTGAACGCTCAATGTAAAAACCGGAGTCTGGATACCCAACGAAACTGACTGGAGCCTAAACGCTCAACATAATAACCGGAGTCTGGATACTCAACAAAAATGACCGGAGCCTGAACCCTCAACGTAATAACCGGACTCTGGATACCAAATGAAACTGACCGGAGCCTGAACGCTAAACGTAATAACCGGAGTCTGGATACCCAACAAAACTGACCGGAGCCTGAACGCTCAACGTAAAAACCGGAGTCTGGATACCCAACGAAACTGACCGGAGCCTGAACGCTCAACGTAATAACCGGAGTCTGGATACCCAACGAAACTGATTGGAGCCTGAACGCTCAACGTAATAACCGGAGTCTGGATACCCAACGAAACTGACCGGAGCCTAAACGCTCAACGTAATAACCGGAGTCTGGATACCAAACGAAACTGACCGGAGCCTGAACGCTCAACGTAAAAACCGGAGTCTGGATACCCAACGAAACTGACTGGAGCCTAAACGCTCAACGTAATAACCGGAGTCTGGATACTCAACAAAAATGACCGGAGCCTGAACGCTCAACGTAAAAACCGGAGTCTGGATACCCAACGAAACTGACCGGAGCCTGAACGCTCAACGTAATAACCGGAGTCTGGATACCCAACGAAACTGATTGGAGCCTGAACGCTCAACGTAATAACCGGAGTCTGGATACCCAACGAAACTGACCGGAGCCTAAACGCTCAACGTAATAACCGGAGTCTGGATACCAAACGAAACTGACCGGAACCTGAACGTTCAACGTAATAACCGGACTCTGGATACCAAATGAAACTGACCGGAGCCTGAACGCTCAACGTAATAACCGAAGTATGGATACCCAATAAAACTGACCGGAGCCTGAACGCTCAACGTAAAAACCGGAGTCTAGATACCCAACGAAACTGATTGGAGCCTGAACGCTCAACGTAATAACCGGAGTCTGGATACCCAACGAAACTGACCGGAGCCTAAACGCTCAACGTAATAACCGGAGTCTGGATACCAAACGAAACTGACCGGAGCCTGAACGCTCAACGTAATAACCGGAGTCTGGATACCCAACGAAACTGAATGGAGCCTGAACGCTCAACGTAATAACCGGAGTCTGGATACTCAACGAAAATGACCAGAGCCTGAACGCTCAAAATAATAACCGGACTCTGGATACCAAATGAAACTGACCGGAGCCTGAACGCTCAACGTAATAACCGGAGTCTGGATACCCAACAAAACTGACCGGAGCCTGAACGCTCAACGTAAAAACCGGAGTCTGGATACCCAACGAAACTGACCGGAGCCTGAACGCTCAACGTAATAACCGGAGTCTGGATACCCAACGAAACTGACTGGAGGCTAAATGCTCAACGTAATAACTGGAGTCTGGATACCAAACGAAACTGACCGGAGCCTGAACACTCAACGTAATAACCGGAGTCTGGATACCCAACGAAACTGAATGGAGCCTGAACGCTCAACATAATAACCGGAGTCTGGATACTCAACGAAAATGACCGGAGCCTGAACGCTCAATGTAATAACCGGAGTCTGGATACCCAACGAAACTGACCGAAGCTTGAATGTTCAACGTAATTACTGCAATCTGGATACTCAACGAAAATGATCAGAGCTTGAACGCTCAATAGAATAACTGGAGTTTGGATACTCAACGAAACTGACCGGAGCCTGAACGCTCAACATAATAACCGGAGTCTAGATACCCAACGAAACTGACCGGAGCCTAAACGTTCAACGTAATAACCGGAGTCTGGATACCCAAAAAAACTGACCGGAGCCTAAACGTTCAACGTAATAACCGGAGTCTGGATACCCAACAAAACTGACCGGAGCCTGAACGCTCAACGTAAAAACCGGAGTCTGGATACCCAATGAAACTGACTGGAGCCTAAACGCTCAACGTAATAACCGGAGTCTGGATACTCAACAAAAATGACCGGAGCCTGAACCCTCAACGTAATAACCGGACTCTGGATACCAAATGAAACTGACCGGAGCCTAAACGCTCAACGTAATAACCGGAGTCTGGATACCCAACAAAACTGACCGGAGCCTGAACGCTCAACGTAAAAACCGGAGTCTGGATACCCAACGAAACTGACCGGAGCCTGAATGCTC
Organism: Lathyrus sativus; assembly: GCA_963859935.3. NCBI lineage: Eukaryota > Viridiplantae > Streptophyta > Magnoliopsida > Fabales > Fabaceae > Lathyrus > Lathyrus sativus. Next base: position 241,890 of record CAWUDS030000755.1, read on the forward strand.
AACGTAATAACTGGAGTCTGGATACCCACCGAAACTGACCGGAGCCTAAACGTTCAACGTAATAACCGGAGTCTGGATACCCAACAAAACTGACCGGAGCCTGAACGCTCAACGTAAAAACCGGAGTCTGGATACCCAACGAAACTGACTGGAGCCTACACGCTCAACGTAATAACCGGAGTCTGGATACTCAACAAAAATGACCGGAGCCTGAACCCTCAACGTAATAACCGGACTCTGGATGCCAAATGAAACTGACCGGAGCCTGAACGCTCAACGTAATAACCGGAGTCTGGATACCCAACAAAACTGACCGGAGCCTGAACGCTCAACGTAAAAACCGGAGTCTGGATACCCAACGAAACTGACCGGAGCCTGAACGCTCAACGTAATAACCGGAGTCTGGATACCCAACGAAACTGACCGGAGCCTAAACGCTCAACGTAATAACCGGAGTCTGGATACCAAACGAAATTGACCGGAGCCTGAACACTCAACGTAATAACCGGAGTCTGGATACCCAACGAAACTGAATGGAGCCTGAATGCTCAACATAATAACCGGAGTCTGGATACTCAACGAAAATGACCGGAGCCTGAACGCTCAATGTAATAACCGGAGTCTGGATACCTAAAGAAACTGACCGAAGCTTGAATGTTCAACGTAATTACTGCAATCTGGATACTCAACGAAAATGATCAGAGCTTGAACGCTCAATGTAATAACTGGAGTTTGGATACTCAACGAAACTGACCTGAGCCTGAACGATCAACGTAATAACCGGAGTCTGGATACCCAACGAAACTGACCGGAGCCTGAACGTTCAACGTAATAACCGGAGTCTGGATACCCAACGAAACTGACCGGAGCCTAAACGCTCAACGTAAAAACCGGAGTCTGGATACCCAACGAAACTGACTGGAGCCTAAACGCTCAACGTAATAACCGGAGTCTGGATACTCAACAAAAATGACCGGAGCCTGAACCCTCAACGTAATAACCGGACTCTGGATACCAAATGAAACTGACCGGAGCCTGAACGCTCAACGTAATAACCGGAGTCTGGATACCCAACAAAACTGACCGGAGCCTGAACGCTCAACGTAAAAACCGGAGTCTGGATACCCAACGAAACTGACCGGAGCCTGAACGCTCAACGTAATAACCGGAGTCTGGATACCCAACGAAACTGACCGGAGCCTAAACGCTCAACGTAATAACCGGAGTCTGGATACCAAACGAAACTGACCGGAGCCTGAACACTCAACGTGATAACCGGAGTCTGGATACCCAACGAAACTGAATGGAGCCTGAACGCTCAACGTAATAACCGGAGTCTGGATACCCAACGAAACTGACCGGAGCTTGAATGTTCAACGTAATTACTGCAATCTGGATACTCAACGAAAATGATCAGAGCTTGAACGCTCAATGGAATAACTGGAGTTTGGATACTCAACGAAACTGACCTGAGCCTGAACGATCAACGTAATAACCGGAGTCTGGATACCCAACGAAACTGACCGGAGCCTGAACGTTCAACGTAATAACCGGAGTCTGGATACCCAACAAAACTGACCGGAGCCTAAACGTTCAACGTAATAACCGGAGTCTGGATACCCAACAAAACTGACCGGAGCCTGAACGCTCAACGTAAAAACCGGAATCTGGATACCCAACGAAACTGACTGGAGCCTAAACGCTCAACGTAATAACCGGAGTCTGGATACTCAACAAAAATGACCGGAGCCTGAACCCTCAACGTAATAACCGGACTCTGGATACCAAATGAAACTGACCGGAGCCTGAACGCTAAACGTAATAACCGGAGTCTGGATACCCAACAAAACTGACCGGAGCCTGAACGCTCAACGTAAAAACCGGAGTCTGGATACCCAACGAAACTGACCGGAGCCTGAACGCTCAACGTAATAACCGGAGTCTGGATACCCAACGAAACTGACCGGAGGCTAAATGCTCAACGTAATAACTGGATTCTGGATACCAAACGAAACTGACCGGAGCCTGAACACTCAACGTAATAACCGGAGTCTGGATACCCAACGAAACTGAATGGAGCCTGAACGCTCAACATAATAACCGGAGTCTGGATACTCAACGAAAATGACCGGAGCCTGAACGCTCAATGTAATAACCGGAGTCTGGATACCCAACGAAACTGACCGAAGCTTGAATGTTCAACGGAATTACTGCAATCTGGATACTCAACGAAAATGATCAGAGCTTGAACGCTCAATAGAATAACTGGAGTTTGGATACTCAACGAAACTGACCGGAGCCTGAACGCTCAACATAATAACCGGAGTCTAGATACCCAACGAAACTGACCGGAGCCTAAACGTTCAACGTAATAACCGGAGTCTGGATACCCAAAAAAACTGACCGGAGCCTAAACGTTCAACGTAATAACCGGAGTCTGGATACCCAACAAAACTGACCGGAGCCTGAACGCTCAACGTAAAAACCGGAGTCTGGATACCCAACGAAACTGACTGGAGCCTAAACGCTCAACGTAATAACCGGAGTCTGGATACTCAACAAAAATGACCGGAGCCTGAACCCTCAACGTAATAACCGGAATCTGGATACCAAATGAAACTGACCGGAGCCTAAACGCTCAACGTAATAACCGGAGTCTGGATACCCAACAAAACTGACCGGAGCCTGAACGCTCAACGTAAAAACCGGAGTCTGGATACCCAACAAAACTGACCGGAGCCTGAATGCTCAACGTAATAACCGGAGTCTGGATACCCAACGAAACTGACCGGAGCCTAAACGTTCAACGTAATAACCGGAGTCTGGATACCCAACAAAACTGACCGAAGCCTGAACGCTCAACGTAAAAACCGGAGTCTGGATACCCAACGAAACTGACTGGAGCCTACACGCTCAACGTAATAACCGGAGTCTGGATACTCAACAAAAATGACCGGAGCCTGAACCCTCAAAGTAATAACCGGACTCTGGATACCAAATGAAACTGACCGGAGCCTGAACGCTCAACGTAATAACCGGAGTCTGGATACCCAACAAAACTGACCGGAGCCTGAACGCTCAACGTAAAAACCGGAGTCTGGATACCCAACGAAACTGACCGGAGCCTGAACGCTCAACGTAATAACCGGAGTCTGGATTCCCAACGAAACTGACCGGAGCCTAAATGCTCAACGTAATAACCGGAGTCTGGATACCAAACGAAATTGACCGGAGCCTGAACACTCAACGTAATAACCGGAGTCTGGATACCCAACGAAACTGAATGGAGCCTGAATGCTCAACATAATAACCGGAGTCTGGATAGTCAACGAAAATTACCGGAGCCTGAACGCTCAATGTAATAACCGGAGTCTGGATACCCAAAGAAACTGACCGAAGCTTGAATGTTCAACGTAATTACTGCAATCTGGATACTCAACGAAAATGATCAGAGCTTGAACGCTCAATGTAATAACTGGAGTTTGGATACTCAACGAAACTGACCTGAGCCTGAACGATCAACGTAATAACCGGAGTCTGGATACCCAACGAAACTGACCGGAGCCTGAACGTTCAACGTAATAACCGGAGTCTAGATACCCAACGAAACTGACCGGAGCCTAAACGTTCAACGTAATAACCGGAGTCTGGATACCCAACAAAACTGACCGGAGCCTGAACGCTCAACGTAAAAACCGGAGTCTGGATACCCAACGAAACTGACTGGAGCCTAAACGCTCAACGTAATAACCGGAGTCTGGATACTCAACAAAAATGACCGGAGCCTGAACCCTCAACGTAATAACCGGACTCTGGATACCAAATGAAACTGACCGGAGCCTGAACGCTCAACGTAATAACCGGAGTCTGGATACCCAACAAAACTGACCGGAGCCTGAACGCTCAACGTAAAAACCGGAGTCTGGATACCCAACGAAACTGACCGGAGCCTGAACGCTCAACGTAATAACCGGAGTCTGGATACCCAACGAAACTGACCGGAGCCTAAACGCTCAACGTAATAACCGGAGTCTGGATACCAAACGAAACTGACCGGAGCCTGAACACTCAACGTGATAACCGGAGTCTGGATACCCAACGAAACTGAATGGAGCCTGAACGCTCAACATAATAACCGGAGTCTGGATACTCAACGAAAATGACCGGAGCCTGAATGCTCAATGTAATAACCGGAGTCTGGATACCCAACGAAACTGACCGGAGCTTGAATGTTCAACGTAATTACTGCAATCTGGATACTCAACGAAAATGATCAGAACTTGAACGCTCAATGGAATAACTGGAGTTTGGATACTCAACGAAACTGACCTGAGCCTGAACGATCAACGTAATAACCGGAGTCTGGATACCCAACGAAACTGACCGGAGCCTGAACGTTCAACGTAATAACCGGAGTCTGGATACCCAACAAAACTGACCAGAGCCTAAACGTTCAACGTAATAACCGGAGTCTGGATACCCAACAAAACTGACCGGAGCCTGAACGCTCAACGTAAAAACCGGAGTCTGGATACCCAACGAAACTGACTGGAGCCTAAACGCTCAACGTAATAACCGGAGTCTGGATACTCAACAAAAATGACCGGAGCCTGAACCCTCAACGTAATAACCGGACTCTGTATACCAAATGAAACTGACCGGAGCCTGAACGCTCAACGTAATAACCGGAGTCTGGATACCCAACAAAACTGACCGGAGCCTGAATGCTCAACGTAAAAACCGGAGTCTGGATACCCAACGAAACTGACCGGAGCCTGAACGCTCAACGTAATAACCGGAGTCTGGATACCCAACGAAACTGACCGGAGGCTAAATGCTCAACGTAATAACTGGAGTCTGGATACCAAACGAAACTGACCGGAGCCTGAACACTCAACGTAATAACCGGAGTCTGGATACCCAACGAAACTGAATGGAGCCTGAACGCTCAACATAATAACCGGAGTCTGGATACTCAACGAAAATGACCGGAGCCTGAACGCTCAATGTAATAACCGGAGTCTGGATACCCAACGAAACTGACCGAAGCTTGAATGTTCAACGTAATTACTGCAATCTGGATACTCAACGAAAATGATCAGAGCTTGAACGCTCAATAGAATAACTGGAGTTTGGATACTCAACGAAACTGACCGGAGCCTGAACGCTCAACATAATAACCGGAGTCTAGATACCCAACGAAACTGACCGGAGCCTAAACGTTCAACGTAATAACCGGAGTCTGGATACCCAAAAAAACTGACCGGAGCCTAAACGTTCAACGTAATAACCGGAGTCTGGATACCCAACAAAACTGACCGGAGCCTGAACGCTCAACGTAAAAACCGGAGTCTGGATACCCAACGAAACTGACTGGAGCCTAAACGCTCAACGTAATAACCGGAGTCTGGATACTCAACAAAAATGACCGGAGCCTGAACCCTCAACGTAATAACCGGACTCTGGATACCAAATGAAACTGACCGGAGCCTAAACGCTCAACGTAATAACCGGAGTCTGGATACCCAACAAAACTGACCGGAGCCTGAACGCTCAACGTAAAAACCGGAGTCTGGATACCCAACGAAACTGACCGGAGCCTGAATGCTCAACGTAATAACCGGAGTCTGGATACCCAACGAAACTGACCGGAGCCTAAACGTTCAACGTAATAACCGGAGTCTGGATACCCAACAAAACTGACCGGAGCCTGAACGCTCAACGTAAAAACCGGAGTCTGGATACCCAACGAAACTGACTGGAGCCTACACGCTCAACGTAATAACCGGAGTCTGGATACTCAACAAAAATGACCGGAGCCTGAACCCTCAACGTAATAACCGGACTCTGGATACCAAATGAAACTGACCGGAGCCTGAACGCTCAACGTAATAACCGGAGTCTGGATACCCAACAAAATTGACCGGAGCCTGAACGCTCAACGTAAAAACCGGAGTCTGGATACCCAACGAAACTGACCGGAGCCTGAACGCTCAACGTAATAACCGGAGTCTGGATACCCAACGAAACTGACCGGAGCCTAAACGCTCAACGTAATAACCGGAGTCTGGATACCAAACGAAACTGACCGGAGCCTGAACACTCAACGTGATAACCGGAGTCTGGATACCCAACGAAACTGAATGGAGCCTGAACGCTCAACATAATAACCGGAGTCTGGATACTCAACGAAAATGACCGGAGCCTGAACGCTCAATGTAATAACCGGAGTCTGGATACCCAACGAAACTGACCGGAGCTTGAATGTTCAACGTAATTACTGCAATCTGGATACTCAACGAAAATGATCAGAGCTTGAACGCTCAATGTAATAACTGGAGTTTGGATACTCAACGAAACTGACCTGAGCCTGAACGATCAACGTAATAACCGGAGTCTGGATACCCAACGAAACTGACCGGAGCCTGAACGTTCAACGTAATAACCGGAGTCTGGATACCCAACGAAACTGACCGGAGCCTAAACGTTCAATGTAATAACCGGAGTCTGGATACCCAACAAAACTGACCGGAGCCTGAACGCTCAACGTAAAAACCAGAGTCTGGATACCCAACGAAACTGACTGGAGCCTAATCGCTCAACGTAATAACCGGAGTCTGGATACTCAACAAAAATGACCGGAGCCTGAACCCTCAACGTAATAACCGGACTCTGGATACCAAATGAAACTGACCGGAGCCTGAACGCTCAACGTAATAACCGGAGTCTGGATACCCAACAAAACTGACCGGAGCCTGAACGCTCAACGTAAAAACCGGAGTCTGGATACCCAACGAAACTGACCGGAGCCTGAACGCTCAACGTAATAACCGGAGTCTGGATACCCAACGAAACTGACCGGAGCCTAAACGCTCAACGTAATAACCGGAGTCTGGATACCAAACGAAACTGACCGGAGCCTGAACACTCAACGTGATAACCGGAGTCTGGATACCCAACGAAACTGAATGGAGCCTGAACGCTCAACATAATAACCGGAGTCTGGATACTCAACGAAAATGACCGGAGCCTGAATGCTCAATGTAATAACCGGAGTCTGGATACCCAACGAAACTGACCGGAGCTTGAATGTTCAACGTAATTACTGCAATCTGGATACTCAACGAAAATGATCAGAACTTGAACGCTCAATGGAATAACTGGAGTTTGGATACTCAACGAAACTGACCTGAGCCTGAACGATCAACGTAATAACCGGAGTCTGGATACCCAACGAAACTGACCGGAGCCTGAACGTTCAACGTAATAACCGGAGTCTGGATACCCAACAAAACTGACCGGAGCCTAAACGTTCAACGTAATAACCGGAGTCTGGATACCCAACAAAACTGACCGGAGCCTGAACGCTCAACGTAAAAACCGGAGTCTGGATACCCAACGAAACTGACTGGAGCCTAAACGCTCAACGTAATAACCGGAGTCTGGATACTCAACAAAAATGACCGGAGCCTGAACCCTCAACGTAATAACCGGACTCTGTATACCAAATGAAACTGACCGGAGCCTGAACGCTCAACGTAATAACCGGAGTCTGGATACCCAACAAAACTGACCGGAGCCTGAATGCTCAACGTAAAAACCAGAGTCTGGATACCCAACGAAACTGACCGGAGCCTGAACGCTCAACGTAATAACCGGAGTCTGGATACCCAACGAAACTGACCGGAGGCTAAATGCTCAACGTAATAACTGGAGTCTGGATACCAAACGAAACTGACCGGAGCCTGAACACTCAACGTAATAACCGGAGTCTGGATACCCAACGAAATTGAATGGAGCCTGAACGCTCAACATAATAACCGGAGTCTGGATACTCAACGAAAATGACCGGAGCCTGAACGCTCAATGTAATAACCGGAGTCTGGATACCCAACGAAACTGACCGAAGCTTGAATGTTCAACGTAATTACTGCAATCTGGATACTCAACGAAAATGATCAGAGCTTGAACGCTCAATAGAATAACTGGAGTTTGGATACTCAACGAAACTGACCGGAGCCTGAACGCTCAACATAATAACCGGAGTCTAGATACCCAACGAAACTGACCGGAGCCTAAACGTTCAACGTAATAACCGGAGTCTGGATACCCAAAAAAACTGACCGGAGCCTAAACGTTCAACGTAATAACCGGAGTCTGGATACCCAACAAAACTGACCGGAGCCTGAACGCTCAACGTAAAAACCGGAGTCTGGATACCCAACGAAACTGACTGGAGCCTAAACGCTCAACGTAATAACCGGAGTCTGGATACTCAACAAAAATGACCGGAGCCTGAACCCTCAACGTAATAACCGGACTCTGGATACCAAATGAAACTGACCGGAGCCTAAACGCTCAACGTAATAACCGGAGTCTGGATACCCAACAAAACTGACCGGAGCCTGAACGCTCAACGTAAAAACCGGAGTCTGGATACCCAACGAAACTGACCGGAGCCTGAATGCTCAACGTAATAACCGGAGTCTGGATACCCAACGAAACTGACCGGAGCCTAAACGTTCAACGTAATAACCGGAGTCTGGATACCCAACAAAACTGACCGGAGCCTGAACGCTCAACGTAAAAACCGGAGTCTGGATACCCAACGAAACTGACTGGAGCCTACACGCTCAACGTAATAACCGGAGTCTGGATACTCAACAAAAATGACCGGAGCCTGAACCCTCAACGTAATAACCGGACTCTGGATACCAAATGAAACTGACCGGAGCCTGAACGCTCAACGTAATAACCGGAGTCTGGATACCCAACAAAATTGACCGGAGCCTGAACGCTCAACGTAAAAACCGGAGTCTGGATACCCAACGAAACTGACCGGAGCCTGAACGCTCAACGTAATAACCGGAGTCTGGATACCCAACGAAACTGACCGGAGCCTAAACGCTCAACGTAATAACCGGAGTCTGGATACCAAACGAAACTGACCGGAGCCTGAACACTCAACGTGATAACCGGAGTCTGGATACCCAACGAAACTGAATGGAGCCTGAACGCTCAACATAATAACCGGAGTCTGGATACTCAACGAAAATGACCGGAGCCTGAATGCTCAATGTAATAACCGGAGTCTGGATACCCAACGAAACTGACCGGAGCTTGAATGTTCAACGTAATTACTGCAATCTGGATACTCAACGAAAATGATCAGAGCTTGAACGCTTAATGCAATAACTGGAGTTTGGATACTCAACGAAACTGACCTGAGCCTGAACGATCAACGTAATAACCGGAGTCTGGATACCCAACGAAACTGACCGGAGCCTGAACGTTCAACGTAATAACCGGAGTCTGGATACCCAACAAAACTGACCGGAGCCTAAACGTTCAACGTAATAACCGGAGTCTGGATACCCAACAAAACTGACCGGAGCCTGAACGCTCAACGTAAAAACCGGAGTCTGGATACCCAACGAAACTGACTGGAGCCTAAACGCTCAACGTAATAACCGGAGTCTGGATACTCAACAAAAATGACCGGAGCCTGAACCCTCAACGTAATAACCGGACTCTGTATACCAAATGAAACTGACCGGAGCCTGAACGCTCAACGTAATAACCGGAGTCTGGATACCCAACAAAACTGACCGGAGCCATAATGCTCAACGTAAAAACCGGAGTCTGGATACCCAACGAAACTGACCGGAGCCTGAACGCTCAACGTAATAACCGGAGTCTGGATACCCAACGAAACTGACCGGAGGCTAAATGCTCAACGTAATAACTGGAGTCTGGATACCAAACGAAACTGACCGGAGCCTGAACACTCAACGTAATAACCGGAGTCTGGATACCCAACGAAACTGAATGGAGCCTGAACGCTCAACATAATAACCGGAGTCTGGATACTCAACGAAAATGACCGGAGCCTGAACGCTCAATGTAATAACCGGAGTCTGGATACCCAACGAAACTGACCGAAGCTTGAATGTTCAACGTAATTACTGCAATCTGGATACTCAACGAAAATGATCAGAGCTTGAACGCTCAATAGAATAACTGGAGTTTGGATACTCAACGAAACTGACCGGAGCCTGAACGCTCAACATAATAACCGGAGTCTAGATACCCAACGAAACTGACCGGAGCCTAAACGTTCAACGTAATAACCGGAGTCTGGATACCCAAAAAAACTGACCGGAGCCTAAACGTTCAACGTAATAACCGGAGTCTGGATACCCAACAAAACTGACCGGAGCCTGAACGCTCAACGTAAAAACCGGAGTCTGGATACCCAACGAAACTGACTGGAGCCTAAACGCTCAACGTAATAACCGGAGTCTGGATACTCAACAAAAATGACCGGAGCCTGAACCCTCAACGTAATAACCGGACTCTGGATACCAAATGAAACTGACCGGAGCCTAAACGCTCAACGTAATAACCGGAGTCTGGATACCCAACAAAACTGACCGGAGCCTGAACGCTCAACGTAAAAACCGGAGTCTGGATACCCAACGAAACTGACCGGAGCCTGAATGCTCAACGTAATAACCGGAGTCTGGATACCCAACGAAACTGACCGGAGCCTAAACGTTCAACGTAATAAGCGGAGTCTGGATACCCAACAAAACTGACCGGAGCCTGAACGCTCAACGTAAAAACCGGAGTCTGGATACCCAACGAAACTGACTGGAGCCTACACGCTCAACGTAATAACCGGAGTCTGGATACTCAACAAAAATGACCGGAGCCTGAACCCTCAACGTAATAACCGGACTCTGGATACCAAATGAAACTGACCGGAGCCTGAACGCTCAACGTAATAACCGGAGTCTGGATACCCAACAAAACTGACCGGAGCCTGAACGCTCAACGTAAAAACCGGAGTCTGGATACCCAACGAAACTGACCGGAGCCTGAACGCTCAACGTAATAACCGGAGTCTGGATACCCAACGAAACTGACCGGAGCCTAAACGCTCAACGTAATAACCGGAGTCTGGATACCAAAGGAAATTGACCGGAGCCTGAACATTCAACGTAATAACCGGATCTGGATACCCAACGAAACTGAATGGAGCCTGAATGCTCAACATAATAACCGGAGTCTGGATACTCAACGAAAATGACCGGAGCCTGAACGCTCAATGTAACAACCGGAGTCTGGATACCCAAAGAAACTGACCGAAGCTTGAATGTTCAACGTAATTACTGCAATCTGGATACTCAACGAAAATGATCAGAGCTTGAACGCTCAATGTAATAACTGGAGTTTGGATACTCAACGAAACTGACCTGAGCCTGAACGATCAACGTAATAACCGGAGTCTGGATACCCAACGAAACTGACCGGAGCCTGAACGTTCAACGTAATAACCGGAGTCTGGATACCCAACGAAACTGACCGGAGCCTAAACGCTCAACGTAATAACCGGAGTCTGGATACCCAACAAAACTGACCGGAGCCTGAACGCTCAACGTAAAAACCGGAGTCTGGATACCCAACGAAACTGACCGGAGGCTAAATGCTCAACGTAATAACTGGAGTCTGGATACCAAACGAAACTGACCGGAGCCTGAACACTCAACGTAATAACCGGAGTCTGGATACCCAACGAAACTGAATGGAGCCTGAACGCTCAACATAATAACCGGAGTCTGGATACTCAACGAAAATGACCGGAGCCTGAACGCTCAATGTAATAACCGGAGTCTGGATACCCAACGAAACTGACCGAAGCTTGAATGTTCAACGTAATTACTGCAATCTGGATACTCAACGAAAATGATCAGAGCTTGAACGCTCAATAGAATAACTGGAGTTTGGATACTCAACGAAACTGACCGGAGCCTGAACGCTCAACATAATAACCGGAGTCTAGATACCCAACGAAACTGACCGGAGCCTAAACGTTCAACGTAATAACCGGAGTCTGGATACCCAAAAAAACTGACCGGAGCCTAAACGTTCAACGTAATAACCGGAGTCTGGATACCCAACAAAACTGACCGGAGCCTGAACGCTCAACGTAAAAACCGGAGTCTGGATACCCAACGAAACTGACTGGAGCCTAAACGCTCAACGTAATAACCGGAGTCTGGATACTCAACAAAAATGACCGGAGCCTGAACCCTCAACGTAATAACCGGACTCTGGATACCAAATGAAACTGACCGGAGCCTAAACGCTCAACGTAATAACCGGAGTCTGGATACCCAACAAAACTGACCGGAGCCTGAACGCTCAACGTAAAAACCGGAGTCTGGATACCCAACGAAACTGACCGGAGCCTGAATGCTCAACGTAATAACCGGAGTCTGGATACCCAACGAAACTGACCGGAGCCTAAACGTTCAACGTAATAAGCGGAGTCTGGATACCCAACAAAACTGACCGGAGCCTGAACGCTCAACGTAAAAACCGGAGTCTGGATACCCAACGAAACTGACTGGAGCCTACACGCTCAACGTAATAACCGGAGTCTGGATACTCAACAAAAATGACCGGAGCCTGAACCCTCAACGTAATAACCGGACTCTGGATACCAAATGAAACTGACCGGAGCCTGAACGCTCAACGTAATAACCGGAGTCTGGATACCCAACAAAACTGACCGGAGCCTGAACGCTCAACGTAAAAACCGGAGTCTGGATACCCAACGAAACTGACCGGAGCCTGAACGCTCAACGTAATAACCGGAGTCTGGATACCCAACGAAACTGACCGGAGCCTAAACGCTCAACGTAATAACCGGAGTCTGGATACCAAAGGAAATTGACCGGAGCCTGAACATTCAACGTAATAACCGGATCTGGATACCCAACGAAACTGAATGGAGCCTGAATGCTCAACATAATAACCGGAGTCTGGATACTCAACGAAAATGACCGGAGCCTGAACGCTCAATGTAACAACCGGAGTCTGGATACCCAAAGAAACTGACCGAAGCTTGAATGTTCAACGTAATTACTGCAATCTGGATACTCAACGAAAATGATCAGAGCTTGAACGCTCAATGTAATAACTGGAGTTTGGATACTCAACGAAACTGACCTGAGCCTGAACGATCAACGTAATAACCGGAGTCTGGATACCCAACGAAACTGACCGGAGCCTGAACGTTCAACGTAATAACCGGAGTCTGGATACCCAACGAAACTGACCGGAGCCTAAACGTTCAACGTAATAACCGGAGTCTGGATACCCAACAAAACTGACCGGAGCCTGAACGCTCAACGTAAAAACCGGAGTCTGGATACCCAACGAAACTGACTGGAGCCTAAACGCTCAACGTAATAACCGGAGTCTGGATACTCAACAAAAATGACCGGAGCCTGAACCCTCAACGTAATAACCGGACTCTGGATACCAAATGAAACTGACCGGAGCCTGAACGCTCAACGTAATAACCGAAGTCTGGATACCCAACAAAACTGACCGGAGCCTGAACGCTCAACGTAAAAACCGGAGTCTGGATACCCAACGAAACTGACCGGAGCCTGAACGCTCAACGTAATAACCGGAGTCTGGATACCCAACGAAACTGACCGGAGCCTAAACGCTCAACGTAATAACCGGAGTCTGGATACCAAACGAAACTGACCGGAGCCTGAACACTCAACGTGATAACCGGAGTCTGGATACCCAACGAAACTGAATGGAGCCTGAACGCTCAACATAATAACCAGAGTCTGGATACTCAACGAAAATGACTGGAGCCTGAACGCTCAATGTAATAACCGGAGTCTGGATACCCAACGAAACTGACCGGAGCTTGAATGTTCAACGTAATTACTGCAATCTGGATACTCAATGAAAATGATCAGAGCTTGAACGCTCAATGGAATAACTGGAGTTTGGATACTCAACGAAACTGACCTGAGCCTGAACGATCAACGTAATAACCGGAGTCTGGATACCCAACGAAACTGACCGGAGCCTGAACGTTCAACATAATAACCGGAGTCTGGATACCCAACAAAACTGACCGGAGCCTAAACGTTCAACGTAATAACCGGAGTCTGGATACCCAACAAAACTGACCGGAGCCTGAACGCTCAACGTAAAAACCGGAGTCTGGATACCCAACGAAACTGACTGGAGCCTAAACGCTCAACGTAATAACCGGAGTCTGGATACTCAACAAAAATGACCGGAGCCTGAACCCTCAACGTAATAACCGGACTCTGGATAGCAAATGAAACTGACCGGAGCCTGAACGCTCAACGTAATAACCGGAGTCTGGATACCCAACAAAACTGACCGGAGCCTGAACGCTCAACGTAAAAACCGGAGTGTGGATACCCAACGAAACTGACCGGAGCCTGAACGCTCAACGTAATAACCGGAGTCTGGATACCCAACGAAAATGACCGGAGCCTAAACGCTCAACGTAATAACCGGAGTCTGGATACCAAACGAAACTGACCGGAGCCTGAACACTCAACGTAATAACCGGAGTCTGGATACCCAACGAAACTGAATGGAGCCTGAACGCTCAACATAATAACCGGAGTCTGGATACTCAACGACAATGACCGGAGCCTGAACGCTCAATGTAATAACCGGAGTCTGGATACCCAACGAAACTGACCGGAGCTTGAATGTTCAACGTAATTACTGTAATCTGGATACTCAACGAAAATGATCAGAGCTTGAACGCTCAATGGAATAACTGGATTTTGGATACTCAACGAAACTGACCTGAGCCTGAACGATCAACGTAATAACCGGAGTCTGGATACCCAACGAAACTGACCGGAGCCTGAACGTTCAACGTAATAACCGGAGTCTGGATACCCAACAAAACTGACCGGAGCCTAAACGTTCAACGTAATCACCGGAGTCTGGATACCCAACAAAACTGACCGGAGCCTGAACGCTCAATGTAAAAACCGGAGTCTGGATACCCAACGAAACTGACTGGAGCCTAAACGCTCAACGTAATAACCGGAGTCTGGATACTCAACAAAAATGACCGGAGCCTGAACCCTCAACGTAATAACCGGACTCTGGATAGCAAATGAAACTGACCGGAGCCTGAACGCTCAACGTAATAACCGGAGTCTGGATACCCAACAAAACTGACCGGAGCCTGAACGCTCAACGTAAAAACCGGAGTCTGGATACCCAACGAAACTGACCGGAGCCTGAACGCTCAACGTAATAACCGGAGTCTGGATACCCAACGAAACTGACCGGAGCCTAAACGCTCAACGTAATAACCGGAGTCTGGATACCAAACGAAACTGACCGGAGCCTGAACACTCAACGTAATAACCGGAGTCTGGATACCCAACGAAACTGAATGGAGCCTGAACGCTCAACATAATAACCGGAGTCTGGATACTCAACGAAAATGACCGGAGCCTGAACGCTCAATGTAATAACCGGAGTCTGGATACCCAACGAAACTGACCGGAGCTTGAATGTTCAACGTAATTACTGCAATCTGGATACTCAACGAAAATGATCAGAGCTTGAACGCTCAATGGAATAACTGGATTTTGGATACTCAACGAAACTGACCTGAGCCTGAACGATCAACGTAATAACCGGAGTCTGGATACCCAACGAAACTGACCGGAGCCTGAACGTTCAACGTAATAACCGGAGTCTGGATACCCAACGAAACTGACCGGAGCCTAAACGTTCAACGTAATAACCGGAGTCTGGATACCCAACAAAACTGACCGGAGCCTGAACGCTCAACGTAAAAACCGGAGTCTGGATACCCAACGAAACTGACTGGAGCCTAAACGCTCAACGTAATAACCGGAGTCTGGATACTCAACAAAAATGACCGGAGCCTGAACCCTCAACGTAATAACCGGACTCTGGATACCAAATGAAACTAACCGGAGCCTGAACGCTCAACGTAATAACCGGAGTCTGGATACCCAACAAAACTGACCGGAGCCTGAACGCTCAACGTAAAAACCGGAGTCTGGATACCCAACGAAACTGACTGGAGCCTAAACGCTCAACGTAATAACCGGAGTCTGGATACTCAACAAAAATGACCGGAGCCTGAACCCTCAACGTAATAACCGGACTCTGGATAGCAAATGAAACTGACCGGAGCCTGAACGCTCAACGTAATAACCGGAGTCTGGATACCCAACAAAACTGACCGGAGCCTGAACGCTCAACGTAAAAACCGGAGTGTGGATACCCAACGAAACTGACCGGAGCCTGAACGCTCAACGTAATAACCGGAGTCTGGATACCCAACGAAAATGACCGGAGCCTAAACGCTCAACGTAATAACCGGAGTCTGGATACCAAACGAAACTGACCGGAGCCTGAACACTCAACGTAATAACCGGAGTCTGGATACCCAACGAAACTGAATGGAGCCTGAACGCTCAACATAATAACCGGAGTCTGGATACTCAACGACAATGACCGGAGCCTGAACGCTCAATGTAATAACCGGAGTTTGGATACCCAACGAAACTGACCGGAGCTTGAATGTTCAACGTAATTACTGTAATCTGGATACTCAACGAAAATGATCAGAGCTTGAACGCTCAATGGAATAACTGGATTTTGGATACTGAACGAAACTGACCTGAGCCTGAACGATCAACGTAATAACCGGAGTCTGGATACCCAACGAAACTGACCGGAGCCTGAACGTTCAACGTAATAACCGGAGTCTGGATACCCAACAAAACTGACCGGAGCCTAAACGTTCAACGTAATAACCGGAGTCTGGATACCCAACAAAACTGACCGGAGCCTGAACGCTCAATGTAAAAACCGGAGTCTGGATACCCAACGAAACTGACTGGAGCCTAAACGCTCAACGTAATAACCGGAGTCTGGATACTCAACAAAAATGACCGGAGCCTGAACCCTCAACGTAATAACCGGACTCTGGATACCAAATGAAACTGACCGGAGCCTGAACGCTCAACGTAATAACCGGAGTCTTGATACCCAACAAAACTGACCGGAGCCTGAACGCTCAACGTAAAAACCGGAGTCTGGATACCCAACGAAACTGACCGGAGCTTGAACGCTCAACGTAATAACCGGAGTCTGGATACCCAACGAAACTGACCGGAGCCTAAACGCTCAACGTAATAACCGGAGTCTGGATACCAAACGAAACTGCCGGAGCCTGAACACTCAACGTAATAACCGTAGTCTGGATACCCAACGAAACTGAATGGAGCCTGAACGCTCAACATAATAACCGGAGTCTGGATACTCAACGAAAATGACCGGAGCCTGAACGCTCAATGTAATAACCGGAGTCTGGATACCCAAAAAAAACTGACCGGAGCTTGAATGTTCAACGTAATTACTGCAATCTGGATACTCAACGAAAATGATCAGAGCTTGAACGCTCAATGGAATAACTGGATTTTGGATACTCAACGAAACTGACCTGAGCCTGAACGATCAACGTAATAACCGGAGTCTGGATACCCAACGAAACTGACCGGAGCCTGAACGTTCAACGTAATAACCGGAGTCTGGATACCCAACGAAACTGACCGGAGCCTAAACGTTCAACGTAATAACCGGAGTCTGGATACCCAACAAAACTGACCGGAGCCTGAACGCTCAACGTAAAAACCGGAGTCTGGATACCCAACGAAACTGACTGGAGCCTAAACGATCAACGTAATAACCGGAGTCTGGATACTCAACAAAAATGACCGGAGCCTGAACCCTCAACGTAATAACCGGACTCTGGATACCAAATGAAACTGACCGGAGCCTGAACGCTCAACGTAATAACCGGAGTCTGGATACCCAACAAAACTGACCGGAGCCTGAACGCTCAACGTAAAAACCGGAGTCTGGATACCCAACGAAACTGACCGGAGCCTAAACGCTCAACGTAATAACCGGCGTCTAGATACCCAACGAAACTGACCGGAGCCTAAACGCTCAACGTAATAACCGGAGTCTGGATACCAAACGAAACTGACCGGAGCCTGAACACTCAACGTGATAACCGGAGTCTGGATACCCAACGAAACTGAATGGAGCCTGAACGCTCAACATAATAACCGGAGTCTGGATACTCAACGAAAATGACTGGAGCCTGAACGCTCAATTTAATAACCGGAGTCTGGATACCCAACGAAACTGACCGGAGCTTGAATGTTCAACGTAATTACTGCAATCTGGATACTCAATGAAAATGATCAGAGCTTGAACGCTCAATGGAATAACTGGAGTTTGGATACTCAACGAAACTGACCTGAGCCTGAACGATCAACGTAATAACCGGAGTCTGGATACCCAACGAAACTGACCGGAGCCTGAACGTTCAACGTAATAACCGGAGTCTGGATACCCAACAAAACTGACCGGAGCCTAAACGTTCAACGTAATAACCGGAGTCTGGATACCCAACAAAACTGACCGGAGCCTGAACGCTCAACGTAAAAACCGGAGTCTGGATACCCAACGAAACTGACTGGAGCCTAAACGCTCAACGTAATAACCGGAGTCTGGATACTCAACAAAAATGATCGGAGCCTGAACCCTCAACGTAATAACCGGACTCTGGATAGCAAATGAAACTGACCGGAGCCTGAACGCTCAACGTAATAACCGGAGTCTGGATACCCAACAAAACTGACCGGAGCCTGAACGCTCAACGTAAAAACCGGAGTGTGGATACCCAACGAAACTGACCGGAGCCTAAACGTTCAACGTAATAACCGGAGTCTGGATACCCAACAAAACTGACCGGAGCCTGAACGCTCAACGTAAAAACCGGAGTCTGGATACCCAACGAAACTGACTGGAGCCTAAACGCTCAACGTAATAACCGGAGTCTGGATACTCAACAAAAATGACCGGAGCCTGAACCCTCAACGTAATAACCGGACTCTGGATACCAAATGAAACTGACCGGAGCCTGAACGCTCAACGTAATAACCGGAGTCTGGATACCCAACAAAACTGACCGGAGCCTGAACGCTCAACGTAAAAACCGGAGTCTGGATACCCAACGAAACTGACCGGAGCCTAAACGCTCAACGTAATAACCGGCGTCTAGATACCCAACGAAACTGACCGGAGCCTAAACGCTCAACGTAATAACCGGAGTCTGGATACCAAACGAAACTGACCGGAGCCTGAACACTCAACGTGATAACCGGAGTCTGGATACCCAACGAAACTGAATGGAGCCTGAACGCTCAACATAATAACCGGAGTCTGGATACTCAACGAAAATGACTGGAGCCTGAACGCTCAATTTAATAACCGGAGTCTGGATACCCAACGAAACTGACCGGAGCTTGAATGTTCAACGTAATTACTGCAATCTGGATACTCAATGAAAATGATCAGAGCTTGAACGCTCAATGGAATAACTGGAGTTTGGATACTCAACGAAACTGACCTGAGCCTGAACGATCAACGTAATAACCGGAGTCTGGATACCCAACGAAACTGACCGGAGCCTGAACGTTCAACGTAATAACCGGAGTCTGGATACCCAACAAAACTGACCGGAGCCTAAACGTTCAACGTAATAACCGGAGTCTGGATACCCAACAAAACTGACCGGAGCCTGAACGCTCAACGTAAAAACCGGAGTCTGGATACCCAACGAAACTGACTGGAGCCTAAACGCTCAACGTAATAACCGGAGTCTGGATACTCAACAAAAATGATCGGAGCCTGAACCCTCAACGTAATAACCGGACTCTGGATAGCAAATGAAACTGACCGGAGCCTGAACGCTCAACGTAATAACCGGAGTCTGGATACCCAACAAAACTGACCGGAGCCTGAACGCTCAACGTAAAAACCGGAGTGTGGATACCCAACGAAACTGACCGGAGCCTAAACGTTCAACGTAATAACCGGAGTCTGGATACCCAACAAAACTGACCGGAGCCTGAACGCTCAACGTAAAAACCGGAGTCTGGATACCCAACGAAACTGACTGGAGCCTAAACGCTCAACGTAATAACCGGAGTCTGGATACTCAACAAAAATGACCGGAGCCTGAACCCTCAACGTAATAACCGGACTCTGGATACCAAATGAAACTGACCGGAGCCTGAACGCTCAACGTAATAACCGGAGTCTGGATACCCAACAAAACTGACCGGAGCCTGAACGCTCAACGTAAAAACCGGAGTCTGGATACCCAACGAAACTGACCGGAGCCTAAACGCTCAACGTAATAACCGGCGTCTAGATACCCAACGAAACTGACCGGAGCCTAAACGCTCAACGTAATAACCGGAGTCTGGATACCAAACGAAACTGACCGGAGCCTGAACACTCAACGTGATAACCGGAGTCTGGATACCCAACGAAACTGAATGGAGCCTGAACGCTCAACATAATAACCGGAGTCTGGATACTCAACGAAAATGACTGGAGCCTGAACGCTCAATTTAATAACCGGAGTCTGGATACCCAACGAAACTGACCGGAGCTTGAATGTTCAACGTAATTACTGCAATCTGGATACTCAATGAAAATGATCAGAGCTTGAACGCTCAATGGAATAACTGGAGTTTGGATACTCAACGAAACTGACCTGAGCCTGAACGATCAACGTAATAACCGGAGTCTGGATACCCAACGAAACTGACCGGAGCCTGAACGTTCAACGTAATAACCGGAGTCTGGATACCCAACAAAACTGACCGGAGCCTAAACGTTCAACGTAATAACCGGAGTCTGGATACCCAACAAAACTGACCGGAGCCTGAACGCTCAACGTAAAAACCGGAGTCTGGATACCCAACGAAACTGACTGGAGCCTAAACGCTCAACGTAATAACCGGAGTCTGGATACTCAACAAAAATGATCGGAGCCTGAACCCTCAACGTAATAACCGGACTCTGGATAGCAAATGAAACTGACCGGAGCCTGAACGCTCAACGTAATAACCGGAGTCTGGATACCCAACAAAACTGACCGGAGCCTGAACGCTCAACGTAAAAACCGGAGTCTGGATACCCAACGAAACTGACCGGAGCCTAAACGCTCAACGTAATAACCGGCGTCTAGATACCCAACGAAACTGACCGGAGCCTAAACGCTCAACGTAATAACCGGAGTCTGGATACCAAACGAAACTGACCGGAGCCTGAACACTCAACGTGATAACCGGAGTCTGGATACCCAACGAAACTGAATGGAGCCTGAACGCTCAACATAATAACCGGAGTCTGGATACTCAACGAAAATGACTGGAGCCTGAACGCTCAATTTAATAACCGGAGTCTGGATACCCAACGAAACTGACCGGAGCTTGAATGTTCAACGTAATGACTGCAATCTGGATACTCAATGAAAATGATCAGAGCTTGAACGCTCAATGGAATAACTGGAGTTTGGATACTCAACGAAACTGACCTGAGCCTGAACGATCAACGTAATAACCGGAGTCTGGATACCCAACGAAACTGACCGGAGCCTGAACGTTCAACGTAATAACCGGAGTCTGGATACCCAACAAAACTGACCGGAGCCTAAACGTTCAACGTAATAACCGGAGTCTGGATACCCAACAAAACTGACCGGAGCCTGAACGCTCAACGTAAAAACCGGAGTCTGGATACCCAACGAAACTGACTGGAGCCTAAACGCTCAACGTAATAACCGGAGTCTGGATACTCAACAAAAATGATCGGAGCCTGAACCCTCAACGTAATAACCGGACTCTGGATAGCAAATGAAACTGACCGGAGCCTGAACGCTCAACGTAATAACCGGAGTCTGGATACCCAACAAAACTGACCGGAGCCTGAACGCTCAACGTAAAAACCGGAGTCTGGATACCCAACGAAACTGACCGGAGCCTAAACGCTCAACGTAATAACCGGCGTCTAGATACCCAACGAAACTGACCGGAGCCTAAACGCTCAACGTAATAACCGGAGTCTGGATACCAAACGAAACTGACCGGAGCCTGAACACTCAACGTAATAACCGGAGTCTGGATACCCAACGAAACTGAATGGAGCCTGAACGCTCAACATAATAACCGGAGTCTGGATACTCAACGAAAATGACTGGAGCCTGAACGCTCAATTTAATAACCGGAGTCTGGATACCCAACGAAACTGACCGGAGCTTGAATGTTCAACGTAATGACTGCAATCTGGATACTCAATGAAAATGATCAGAGCTTGAACGCTCAATGGAATAACTGGAGTTTGGATACTCAACGAAACTGACCTGAGCCTGAACGATCAACGTAATAACCGGAGTCTGGATACCCAACGAAACTGACCGGAGCCTGAACGTTCAACGTAATAACCGGAGTCTGGATACCCAACAAAACTGACCGGAGCCTAAACGTTCAACGTAATAACCGGAGTCTGGATACCCAACAAAACTGACCGGAGCCTGAACGCTCAACGTAAAAACCGGAGTCTGGATACCCAACGAAACTGACTGGAGCCTAAACGCTCAACGTAATAACCGGAGTCTGGATACTCAACAAAAATGATCGGAGCCTGAACCCTCAACGTAATAACCGGACTCTGGATAGCAAATGAAACTGACCGGAGCCTGAACGCTCAACGTAATAACCGGAGTCTGGATACCCAACAAAACTGACCGGAGCCTGAACGCTCAACGTAAAAACCGGAGTGTGGATACCCAACGAAACTGACCGGAGCCTAAACGTTCAACGTAATAACCGGAGTCTGGATACCCAACAAAACTGACCGGAGCCTGAACGCTCAACGTAAAAACCGGAGTCTGGATACCCAACGAAACTGACTGGAGCCTAAACGCTCAACGTAATAACCGGAGTCTGGATACCCAACAAAACTGACCGGAGCCTGAACGCTCAACGTAAAAACCGGAGTGTGGATACCCAACGAAACTGACCGGAGCCTGAACGCTCAACGTAATAACCGGAGTCTGGATACCCAACGAAAATGACCGGAGCCTAAACGCTCAACGTAATAACCGGAGTCTGGATACCAAACGAAACTGACCGGAGCCTGAACACTCAACGTAATAACCGGAGTCTGGATACCCAACGAAACTGAATGGAGCCTGAACGCTCAACATAATAACCGGAGTCTGGATACTCAACGACAATGACCGGAGCCTGAACGCTCAATGTAATAACCGGAGTCTGGATACCCAACGAAACTGACCGGAGCTTGAATGTTCAACGTAATTACTGCAATCTGGATACTCAACGAAAATGATCAGAGCTTGAACGCTCAATGGAATAACTGGATTTTGGATACTCAACGAAACTGACCTGAGCCTGAACGATCAACGTAATAACCGGAGTCTGGATACCCAACGAAACTGACCGGAGCCTGAACGTTCAACGTAATAACCGGAGTCTGGATACCCAACAAAACTGACCGGAGCCTAAACGTTCAACGTAATAACCGGAGTCTGGATACCCAACAAAACTGACCGGAGCCTGAACGCTCAATGTAAAAACCGGAGTCTGGATACCCAACGAAACTGACTGGAGCCTAAACGCTCAACGTAATAACCGGAGTCTGGATACTCAACAAAAATGACCGGAGCCTGAACCCTCAACGTAATAACCGGACTCTGGATAGCAAATGAAACTGACCGGAGCCTGAACGCTCAACGTAATAACCGGAGTCTTGATACCCAACAAAACTGACCGGAGCCTGAACGCTCAACGTAAAAACCGGAGTCTGGATACCCAACGAAACTGACCGGAGCTTGAACGCTCAACGTAATAACCGGAGTCTGGATACCCAACGAAACTGACCGGAGCCTAAACGCTCAACGTAATAACCGGAGTCTGGATACCAAACGAAACTGCCGGAGCCTGAACACTCAACGTAATAACCGTAGTCTGGATACCCAACGAAACTGAATGGAGCCTGAACGCTCAACATAATAACCGGAGTCTGGATACTCAACGAAAATGACCGGAGCCTGAACGCTCAATGTAATAACCGGAGTCTGGATACCCAAAAAAAACTGACCGGAGCTTGAATGTTCAACGTAATTACTGCAATCTGGATACTCAACGAAAATGATCAGAGCTTGAACGCTCAATGGAATAACTGGATTTTGGATACTCAACGAAACTGACCTGAGCCTGAACGATCAACGTAATAACCGGAGTCTGGATACCCAACGAAACTGACCGGAGCCTGAACGTTCAACGTAATAACCGGAGTCTGGATACCCAACAAAACTGACCGGAGCCTAAACGTTCAACGTATTAACCGGAGTCTGGATACCCAACAAAACTGACCGGAGCCTGAACGTTCAACGTATTAACCGGAGTCTGGATACCCAACGAAACTGACTGGAGCCTAAACGCTCAACGTAATAACCGGAGTCTGGATACTCAACGAAAATGACCGGAGCCTGAACCCTCAACGTAATAACCGGACTCTGGATACCAAATGAAATTGACCGGAGCCTGAACGTTCAACGTAATAACCGGAGTCTGGATACCCAACAAAACTGACCGGAGCCTGAACGCTCAACGTAAAAACCGGAGTCTGGATACCCAACGAAACTGATCGGAGCCTGAACGCTCAACGTAATAACCGGAGTCTGGATACCCAACAAAACTGACCGGAGCCTGAACGCTCAACGTAAAAACCGGAGTCTGGATACCCAACGAAACTGACCGGAGCCTGAACGCTCATCGTAATAACCGGAGTCTGGATACCAAACGAAACTGACCGGAGCCTGAACGCTCAACGTAATAACCGGAGTCTGGCTACCCAACGAAACTGAATGGAGCCTGAACGCTCAACATAATAACCGGAGTCTGGATACTCAACGAAAATGACCGGAGCCTGAATGCTCAATGTAATAACCGGGGTCTGGATACCCAACGAAACTGACCGGAGCTTGAACGCTCAATGTAATTGCTGCAATCTAGATACTCAACGAAAATGATCAGAGCTTGAACGCTCAATGTAATAACTGGAGTTTGGATACTCAACGAAACTGACCTGAGCCTGAACGATCAACGTAATAACCGGAGTCTGGATACCCAACAAAACTGACCGGAGCCTGAACGTTCAACGTAATAACCGGAGTCTGGATACCCAACAAAACTGACCGGAGCCTAAACGCTCAACGTAAAAACCGGAGTCTGGATACCCAACGAAACTGATTGGAGCATGAACGCTCAACGTAATAACCGGAGTCTGGATACCCAACGAAACTGACCGGAGCCTAAACGCTAAACGTAATAACCGGAGTCTGGATACCAAACGAAACTGACCGGAGCCTGAATGCTCAACATAATAACCGGAGTCTGGATACCCAACGAAACTGAATGGATTCTGAACGCTCAACGTAATAACCGGAGTCTGGATACTCAACGAAAATGACCGGAGCCTGAACGCTCAACGTAATAACCGGACTCTGGATACCAAATGAAACTGACCGGAGCCTGAACGCTCAACGTAAAAACCGGAGTCTAGATACCCAACGAAACTGACCGGAGCCTGAACGCTCAACGTAATAACCCAACGAATCTGACTGGAGCCTGAACGCTCGAAGTAATAACCGTAGTCTGGATACACAACGAAACTGACCGGTGCCTGAACGCTCAACGTAATAACCTGAGTCTAGATACCCAACGAAAATGATCAGAGCCTGAACGCTCAACGTAATAACCTGAGTCTTGGTACCCAACGAAACTGACCGGAGCCTGAACATTCAACGTAATAACAGGAGTCTGGATACCCAACAAAACTGACCGGAACCTGAACGCTCAACGTAAAAAACCGGAGTCTGGATACCCAACGAAACTGACCGGAGCCTGGACGCTCAACGTAATAACCAGAGTCTGGATACACAACGAAACTGACCGGTTCCTGAAAGCTCAACGTAATAACCGGAGTCTGGATACCCAAAGAAACTGACCGGAGCCAAAACGCTCAACGTAATAACCTGAGTCTGGATACCCAACGAAACTGATCATAGCCTGAACGCTCAACGTAATAACCTGAGTCTTGGTACCCAACGAAACTGACCGGAGCCTGAACACTCAACGTAAGAACCGGAGTCTGGATAACCAACGAAACTGACCGGAGCCTGAACCCTCAACATAATAACCGGAGTCTGGATACCCAACAAAACTGACCGGAGCCTAAACGCTCAACGTAAAAACCAGAGTCTGGATACCCAACGAATCTGACCGGAGCCTGAATGCTCAACGTAATAACCGGAGTCTGGATACCCAACAAAACTGACCGGAGTCTGAACGTTCAATGTAATAAATGGAGTCTGGATACCAAACGAAACTGACCGGAGCCTGAACGCTCAACGTAATAACCAAAGTCTGGATACCAAACGAAACTGACCGGAGCCTGAACGCTCAACGTAATAACCGGAGTCTGGATACCCAAAGAAACTGACCGGAGCCTGAACGCTCAACGTAATAACCGGAGTCTGGATACCCAAAGAAACTGACCAGAGCCTGAACACTCAACGTAATAACCGGAGTCTGGATATCCAAAGAAACTGACTGGAGCCTGAACACTCAACGTAATAACCGGAGTCTGGATACCCAAAGAAACTGACAGGAGCCTGAACGCTCAACGTAATAACCGGAGTCTGGATACCCAACGAAACTAACCGGAGCCTGAATGTTCAACGTAATAAACGGAGTCTAGATACCCAACGAAACTGACCAGAGCCTGAACGCTCAACGTAAAAACCGAAGTCTGGATACCAAACGAAACTGACCGGAGCCTGAATGATCTACGTAATAACCGGAGTCTGGATACCCAACAAAACTGACCGGAGCCTGAATGATCAACGTAATAACCGGAGTCTGGATACACAACGAAACTGACCGGAGCCTGAACGCTCAACGTAATAACCGGAGTCTGAATACCCAACAAAACTGACATGAGCCTGAACGCTCAACGTAATAACCAGAGTCTGGATACCCAACGAAACTGACCGGAGCCTGAACGCTCAACGTAAAAACCGGAGTCTGGATACCCAACAAAACTGACCGGAGCCTAAACACTCAACGTAAAAACCAGAGTCTGGATACCCAACGAATCTGACTGGAGCCTGAACGCTCGAAGTAATAACCGTAGTCTGGATACACTACGAAACTCACCGGTGCCTGAACGCTCAACGTAATAACCTGAGTCTAGATACCCAATGAAACTGATCAGAGCCTGAACGCTCAACGTAATAACCTGAGTCTTGGTACCCAACGAAACTGACCGGAGCCTGAACACTCAACGTAATAACAGGAGTCTGGATACCCAACAAAACTGACCAGAACCTGAACGCTCAACGTAAAAAAATGGAGTCTGGATACCCAACGAAACTGACCGGAGCCTGGACGCTCAACGTAATAACCAGAGTCTGGATACACAACGAAACTGACCGGTTCCTGAAAGCTCAACGTAATAACCGGAGTCTGGATACCCAAAGAAACTGACCGGAGCCAAAACGCTCAACGTAATAACCTGAGTCTGGATACCCAACGAAACTGATCATAGCCTGAACGCTCAACGTAATAACCTGAGTCTTGGTACCCAACGAAACTGACTGGAGCCTGAACACTCAACGTAAGAACCGGAGTCTGGATAACCAACGAAACTGACCGGAGCCTGAACCCTCAACATAATAACCGGAGTCTGGATACCCAACAAAACTGACCGGAGCCTAAACGCTCAACGTAAAAACCAGAGTCTGGATACCCAACGAAACTGACCGGAGCCTGAATGCTCAACGTAATAACCGAAGTCTGGATACCCAACAAAACTGACCGGAGTCTGAACGTTCAATGTAATAAATGGAGTCTGGATACCCAACGAAACTGACCGGAGCCTGAACGCTCAACGTAATAACCAAAGTCTGGATACCAAACGAAACTGACCGGAGCCTGAACGCTCAACGTAATAACCGGAGTCTGGATACCCAAAGAAACTGACCGGAGCCTGAACGCTCAACGTAATAACCGGAGTCTGGATACCCAAAGAAACTGACCAGAGCCTGAACGCTCAACGTAATAACCGGAGTCTGGATATCCAACGAAACTGACTGGAGCCTGAACACTCAACGTAATAACCGGAGTCTGGATACCCAAAGAAACTGACAGGAGCCTGAACGCTCAACGTAATAACCGGAGTCTGGATACCCAACGAAACTAACCGGAGCCTGAATGTTCAACGTAATAAACGGAGTCTAGATACCCAACGAAACTGACCGGAGCCTGAACGCTCAACGTAAAAACCGAAGTCTGGATACCAAACGAAACTGACCGGAGCCTGAATGATCTACGTAATAACCGGAGTCTGGATACCCAACAAAACTGACCGGAGCCTGAATGATCAACGTAATAACCGGAGTCTGGATACACAACGAAACTGACCGGAGCCTGAACGCTCAACGTAATAACCGGAGTCTGGATACCCAACAAAACTGACATGAGCCTGAACGCTCAACGTAATAACCAGAGTCTGGATACCCAACGAAACTGACCGGAGCCTGAACGCTCAACGTAAAAACCGGAGTCTGGATACCCAACAAAACTGACCGGAGCCTAAACACTCAACGTAAAAACCAGAGTCTGGATACCCAACGAATCTGACTGGAGCCTGAACGCTCGAAGTAATAACCGTAGTCTGGATACACAACGAAACTCACCGGTGCCTGAACGCTCAACGTAATAACCTGAGTCTAGATACCCAACGAAACTGATCAAAGCCTGAACGCTCAACGTAATAACCTGAGTCTTGGTACCCAACGAAACTGACCGGAGCCTGAACACTCAACGTAATAACAGGTGTCTGGATATCCAACAAAACTGACCAGAACCTGAACGCTCAACGTAAAAAACCGGAGTCTGGATACCCAACGAAACTGACCGGAGCCTGGACGCTCAACGTAATAACCAGAGTCTGGATACACAACGAAACTGACCGGTTCCTGAAAGCTCAACGTAATAACCGGAGTCTGGATACCCAAAGAAACTGACCGGAGCCAAAACGCTCAACGTAATAACCTGAGTCTGGATACCCAACGAAACTGATCATAGCCTGAACGCTCAACGTAATAACCTGAGTCTTGGTACCCAACGAAATTGACCGGAGCCTGAACACTCAACGTAAGAACCGGAGTCTGGATACCCAACGAAACTGACCGGAGCCTGAACCCTCGACATAATAACCGTAGTCTGGATACCCAACAAAACTGACAGGAGCCTAAACGCTCAACGTAAAAACCAGAGTCTGGATACCCAACGAAACTGACCGGAGCCTGAATGCTCAACGTAATAACCGGAGTCTGGATACACAATGAAACTGACCGGAGCCTGAACGTTCAACGTAATAAACGGAGTCTGGATACCCAACAAAACTGACCGGAGCCTGAACGCTCAACGTAATAACCGAAGTCTGGATACCAAACGAAACTGACCGTTGCCTGAACGCTCTACGTAATAACCGGAGTCTGGATACCCAGAGAAATTGACTGGAGCCTGAACGCTCAACGTAATAACCGGAGTCTGGATACACAACAAAATTGACCGGTGCCTGAACGCTCAACGTAATAACCGGAGTCTGGATACACAAAGAAACTGACCGGAGCCTGAACGCTCAACGTAATAATCTGAGTCTGGATACCCAACGAAACTGACCGGAGCCTGAACACTCAACGTAATAACCGGAGTCTGGATACCCAACAAAACTGACCGGAGCCTGAACCCTCAACATAATAACCGGAGTCTGGATACCGAACAAAACTGACCGGAGCCTAAACGCTCAATGTAAAAACCAGAGTCTGAATACCCAACGAAACTGACCGGAGCCTGAATGCTCAACGTAATAACCGGAGTCTGGATACCCAACGAAACTGACCGGAGCCTGAATGTTCAACGTAATAAACGGAGTCTGGATACCCAACGAAACTGACCGGAGCCTGAACGCTTAACGTAATAACCGAAGTCTGGATACCAAACGAAACTGACCGGAGCCTGAACGCTCAACAAAATAACCGGAGTCTAGATACCCAACAAAACTGACCGGAGGCTGAACGCTCAACATAATAACCGGAGTCTGGATACCCAAAGAAACTGACCGGAGCTTGAACGCTCAACGTAATAACCGGAGTCTGGATACCCAATGAAACTGACCGGAGCCTGAACGCTCAACGTAATAACCGGAGTCTGGATACCCAAAGAAACTGACCGGAGCCTGAACGCTCAACGTAATAACCGGAGTCTGGATACCCAAAGAAACTGACCGGAGCCTGAACGCTCAACGTAATAACCGGAGTCTGGATACCCAAAGAAACTGACCAGAGCCTGAACGCTCAACGTAATAACCGGAGTCTGGATACCCAACGAAACTGACTGGAGCCTGAACGCTCAACGTAATAACCGGAGTCTGGATACCCAAAGAAACTGACAGGAGCCTGAACGCTCAACGTAATAACCGGAGTCTGGATACCCAACGAAACTGACCGGAGCCTGAATGTTCAACGTAATAAACGGAGTCTGGATACCCAACGAAACTGACCGGAGCCTGAACGCTCAACGTAATAACCGAAGTCTGGATACCAAACGAAACTGACCGGAGCCTGAATGATCTACGTAATAACCGGAGTCTCGATACCCAACGAAACTGACCGGAGCCTGAATGATCAATGTAATAACCGGAGTCTGGATACACAACGAAACTGACCGGAGCCTGAACGCTCAACGTAATAACCGGAGTCTGGATACCCAACGAAACTGACATGAGCCTGAACGCTCAACGTAATAACCGGAGTCTGGATACCTAACGAAACTGACCGGAGCCTGAATGTTCAACGTAATAAACGGAGTCTGGATACCCAACGAAACTGACCGGAGCCTGAATGCTTAACGTAATAACCGAAGTTTGGATACCAAACGAAAATGACCGGAGCCTGAACGCTCAACAAAATAACCGGAGTCTGGATACCCAACAAAACTGACCGGAGGCTGAACGCTCAACGTAATAACCGGAGTCTGGATACCCAACGAAACTGACCGGAGCCTGAACACTCAACGTAAGAACCGGAGTCTAGATACCCAACGAAACTGACCGGAGCCTAAACCCTCAACATAATAACCGGAGTCTAGATACCCAACAAAACTGACCGGAGCCTAAACGCTCAACGTAAAAACCAGAGTCTGGATACCCAACGAAACTGACCAGAGCCTGAATGCTCAACGTAATAACCGGAGTCTGGATACACAATGAAACTGATCGTAGCCTGAATGTTCAACGTAATAAACGGAGTCTGGATACCCAACAAAACTGACCGGAGCCTGAACGCTCAACGTAATAACCGAAGTCTGGATACCAAACGAAACTGACCGTTGCCTGAACGCTCTACGTAATAACCGGAGTCTGGATACCCAAAGAAATTGACTGGAGCCTGAACGCTCAACGTAATAACCGGAGTCTGGATACACAACGAAACTGACCGGTGCCTGAACGCTCAACGTAATAACCGGAGTCTGGATACCCAAAAAACTGACCGGAGCCTGAACGCTCAACGTAATAACCTGATTCTGGATACCCAACGAAACTGACCGGAGCCTGAACACTCAACGTAATAACCGGAGTCTGGATACCCAACAAAACTGACCGGAGTCTGAACCCTCAACATAATAACCGGAGTCTGGATACCGAACAAAACTGACCGGAGCCTAAACGCTCAATGTAAAAACCAGAGTCTGAATACCCAACGAAACTGACCAGAGCCTGAATGCTCAACGTAATAACCGGAGTCTGGATACCCAACGAAACTGACCGGAGCCGGAGTCTGGATACCCAACGAAACTGACCGGAGCCTGAATGTTCAATGTAATAAACGGAGTCTGGATACCCAACGAAACTGATCGGAGCCTGAACGCTTAACGTAATAACCGAAGTCTGGATACCAAACGAAACTGACCGGAGCCTGAACGCTCAACAAAATAACCGGAGTCTGGATACCCAACAAAACTGACCGGAGGCTGAACGCTCAACGTAATAACCGGAGTCTGGATACCCAAAGAAACTGACCGGAGCTTGAACGCTCAACGTAATAACCGGAGTCTGGATACCCAATGAAACTGACCGGAGCCTGAACGCTCAACGTAATAACCGGAGTCTGGATACCCAAAGAAACTGACCGGAGCCTGAACGCTCAATGTAATAACCGGAGTCTGGATACCCAAAGAAACTGACAGGAGCCTGAACGCTCAACGTAATAACCGGAGTCTGAATACCCAACGAAACTGACCGGAGCCTGAACGCTCAACGTAATAACCGAAGTCTGGATACCAAACGAAACTGACCGGAGCCTGAATGATCTACGTAATAACCGGAGTCTCGATACCCAACGAAACTGACCGGAGCCTGAATGCTTAATGTAATAACCGAAGTTTGGATACCAAACGAAAATGACCGGAGCCTGAACGCTCAACAAAATAACCGGAGTCTGGATACCCAACAAAACTGACCGGAGGCTGAACGCTCAACGTAATAACCGGAGTCTGGATACCCAACGAAACTGACCGGAGCCTGAACACTCAACGTAAGAACCGGAGTCTGGATACCCAACGAAACTGACTGGAGCCTAAACCCTCAACATAATAACCGGAGTCTGGATACCCAACAAAACTGACCGGAGACTAAACGCTCAACGTAAAAACCAGAGTCTGGATACCCAACGAAACTGACCAGAGCCTGAATGCTCAACGTAATAACCGGAGTCTGGATACACAATGAAACTGACCTGAGCCTGAACGTTCAACGTAATAAACGGAGTCTGGATACCCAACAAAACTGACCGGAGCCTGAACGCTCAACGTAATAACCGAAGTCTGGATACCAAACGAAACTGACCGTTGCCTGAACGCTCTACGTAATAACCGGAGTCTGGATACCCAAAGAAATTGACTGGAGCCTGAACGCTCAACGTAATAACCGAAGTCTGGATACACAACGAAACTGACCGGTGCCTGAACGCTCAACGTAATAACCGGAGTCTGGATACCCAAAAAACTGACCGGAGCCTGAACGCTCAACGTAATAACCTGATTCTGGATACCCAACGAAACTGTCCGGAGCCTGAACACTCAACGTAATAACCGGAGTCTGGATACCCAACAAAACTGACCGGAGCCTGAACCCTCAACATAATAACCGGAGTCTGGATACCGAACAAAACTGACCGGAGCCTAAACGCTCAATGTAAAAACCAGAGTCTGAATACCCAACGAAACTGACCAGAGCCTGAATGCTCAACGTAATAACCGGAGTCTGGATACCCAACCAAACTGACCGGAGTCGGAGTCTGGATACCCAACGAAACTGACCGGAGCCTGAATGTTCAATGTAATAAACGGAGTCTGGATACCCAACGAAACTGACCGGAGCCTGAACGCTTAACGTAATAACCGAAGTCTGGATACCAAACGAAACTGACCGGAGCCTGAACGCTCAACAAAATAACCGGAGTCTGGATACCCAACAAAACTGACCGGAGGCTGAACGCTCAACGTAATAACCGGAGTCTGGATACCCAAAGAAACTGACCGGAGCTTGAACGCTCAACGTAATAACCGGAGTCTGGATACCCAACGAAACTGACCGGAGCCTGAACGCTCAACGTAATAACCGGAGTCTGGATACCCAAAGAAACTGACCGGAGCCTGAACGCTCAATGTAATAACCGGAGTCTGGATACCCAAAGAAACTGACAGGAGCCTGAACGCTCAACGTAATAACCGGAGTCTGGATACCCAACGAAACTGACCGGAGCCTGAACGCTCAACGTAATAACCGAAGTCTGGATACCAAACGAAACTGACCGGAGCCTGAATGATCTACGTAATAACCGGAGTCTCGATACCCAAAGAAACTGACCGGAGCCTGAATGATCAACGTAATAACCGGAGTCTGGATACACAACGAAACTGACCGGAGCCTGAACGCTCAACGTAATAACCGGAGTCTGGATACCCCACGAAACTGACATGAGCCTGAACGCTCAACGTAATAACCGGAGTCTGGATACCCAACGAAACTGACCGGAGCCTGAACGCTCAACGTAAAAACCGGAGTCTGGATACCCAACAAAACTGACCGGAGCCTAAAAGCTCAACGTAAAAACCAGAGTCTGGATACCCAACGAATCTGACTGGAGCCTGAACGCTCGAAGTAATAACCGGAGTCTGGATACACAACGAAACTGACCGGTGCCTGAACGCTCAACGTAATAACCTGAGTCTGGATACCCAACAATACTGATCAGAGCCTGAACGCTCAATGTAATAACCTGAGTCTTAATACCCAACGAAACTGACCGAAGCCTCAACACTCAACGTAATAACCGGAGTCTGGATACCCAACAAAACTGACCGGAGCCTGAACCCTCAACATAATAACCGGAGTCTGGATACCGAACAAAACTGACCGGAGCCTAAACGCTCAATGTAAAAACCAGAGTCTGAATACCCAACGAAACTGACCAGAGCCTGAATGCTCAACGTAATAACCGGAGTCTGGATACCCAACCAAACTGACCGGAGTCGGAGTCTGGATACCCAACGAAACTGACCGGAGCCTGAATGTTCAATGTAATAAACGGAGTCTGGATACCCAACGAAACTGACCGGAGCCTGAACGCTTAACGTAATAACCGAAGTCTGGATACCAAACGAAACTGACCGGAGCCTGAA
Source organism: Lathyrus sativus (assembly GCA_963859935.3). Classification (NCBI taxonomy): domain Eukaryota; kingdom Viridiplantae; phylum Streptophyta; class Magnoliopsida; order Fabales; family Fabaceae; genus Lathyrus; species Lathyrus sativus. The sequence continues at coordinate 276,512 of CAWUDS030000755.1, forward strand.
CGCTCAACAAAATAACCGGAGTCTGGATACCCAACAAAACTGACCGGAGGCTGAACGCTCAACGTAATAACCGGAGTCTGGATACCCAAAGAAACTGACCGGAGCTTGAACGCTCAACGTAATAACCGGAGTCTGGATACCCAACGAAACTGACCGGAGCCTGAACGCTCAACGTAATAACCGGAGTCTGGATACCCAAAGAAACTGACCGGAGCCTGAACGCTCAATGTAATAACCGGAGTCTGGATACCCAAAGAAACTGACAGGAGCCTGAACGCTCAACGTAATAACCGGAGTCTGGATACCCAACGAAACTGACCGGAGCCTGAACGCTCAACGTAATAACCGAAGTCTGGATACCAAACGAAACTGACCGGAGCCTGAATGATCTACGTAATAACCGGAGTCTCGATACCCAAAGAAACTGACCGGAGCCTGAATGATCAACGTAATAACCGGAGTCTGGATACACAACGAAACTGACCGGAGCCTGAACGCTCAACGTAATAACCGGAGTCTGGATACCCCACGAAACTGACATGAGCCTGAACGCTCAACGTAATAACCGGAGTCTGGATACCCAACGAAACTGACCGGAGCCTGAACGCTCAACGTAAAAACCGGAGTCTGGATACCCAACAAAACTGACCGGAGCCTAAAAGCTCAACGTAAAAACCAGAGTCTGGATACCCAACGAATCTGACTGGAGCCTGAACGCTCGAAGTAATAACCGGAGTCTGGATACACAACGAAACTGACCGGTGCCTGAACGCTCAACGTAATAACCTGAGTCTGGATACCCAACAATACTGATCAGAGCCTGAACGCTCAATGTAATAACCTGAGTCTTAATACCCAACGAAACTGACCGAAGCCTCAACATTCAACGTAGTAACAGGAGTCTGGATACCCAACAAAACTTACCGGAACCTGAACGCTCAACGTAAAAAAACGGAGTCTGGATACCCAACGAAACTGACCGGAGCCTGGACGCTCAACGTAATAACCAGAGTCTGGATACACAACGAAACTGACCGGTGCCTGAAAGCTCAACGTAATAACCGGAGTCTGGATACCCAAAGAAACTGACTGGAGCCAAAACGCTCAACGTAATAACCTGAGTCTGGATACCCAACAATACTGATCAGAGCCTGAACGCTCAACGTAATAACCTGAGTCTTAATACCCAACGAAACTGACCGAAGCCTCAACATTCAACGTAATAACAGGAGTCTGGATACCCAAAAAAACTTACCGGAACCTGAACGCTCAACGTAAATAACCGGAGTCTGGATACCCAACGAAACTGACCGGTGCCTGAAAGCTCAACGTAATAACCGGAGTCTGGATACCCAAAGAAACTGACCGGAGCCAAAACGCTCAACGTAATAACCTGAGTCTGGATACCCAACGAAACTGACCGGAGCCTGAACGCTCAACGTAATAACCGAAGTCTGGATACCAAACGAAACTGACCGGAGCCTGAATGATCTACGTAATAACCGGAGTCTCGATACCCAACGAAACTGACCGGAGCCTGAATGATCAACGTAATAACCGGAGTCTGGATACACAACGAAACTGACCGGAGCCTGAACGCTCAACGTAATAACCGGAGTCTGGATACCCAACGAAACTGACATGAGCCTGAACGCTCAACGTAATAACCGGAGTCTGGATACCCAACGAAACTGACCGGAGCCTGAACGCTCAACGTAAAAACCGGAGTCTGGATACCCAACAAAACTGACCGGAGCCTAAAAGCTCAACGTAAAAACCAGAGTCTGGATACCCAACGAATCTGACTGGAGCCTGAACGCTCGAAGTAATAACCGGAGTCTGGATACACAACGGAACTGACCGGTGCCTGAACGCTCAACGTAATAACCTGAGTCTGGATACCCAACAATACTGATCAGAGCCTGAACGCTCAACGTAATAACCTGAGTCTTAATACCCAACGAAACTGACCGAAGCCTCAACATTCAACGTAATAACAGGAGTCTGGATACCCAACAAAACTTACCGGAACCTGAACGTTCAACGTAAAAAACCGGACTCTGGATACCCAACGAAACTGACCGGAGCCTGGACGCTCAACGTAATAACCAGAGTCTGGATACACAACGAAACTGACCGGTGCCTGAAAGCTCAACGTAATAACCGGAGTCTGGATACCCAAAGAAACTGACCGGAGCCAAAACGCTCAACGTAATAACCTGAGTCTGGATACCCAACGAAACTGACCGGAGCCTGAACACTCAACGTAAGAACCGGAGTCTGGATACCCAACAAAACTGACCGGAGCCTGAACCCTCAACATAATAACCGGAGTCTGGATACCGAACAAAACTTACCGGAGCCTAAACGCTCAATGTAAAAACCAGAGTCTGAATACCCAACGAAACTGACCGGAGCCTGAATGCTCAACGTAATAACCGGAGTCTGGATACCCAACGAAACTGACCGGAGCCTGAATGTTCAACGTAATAAACGGAGTCTGGATACCCAACGAAACTGACCGGAGCCTGAACGCTTAACGTAATAACCGAAGTTTGGATACCAAACGAAACTGACTGGAGCCTGAACGCTCAACAAAATAACCGGAGTCTGGATACCCAACAAAACTGACCGGAGGCTGAACGCTCAACGTAATAACCGGAGTCTGGATACCCAAAGAAACTGACCGGAGCTTGAACGCTGAACGTAATAACCGGAGTCTGGATACCCAACAAAACTGACCAGAGCCTGAAAGCTCAACGTAAAAACCGGAGTCTGGATACCCAAAGAAACTGACTGGAGCCTGAACGCTCGAAGTAATAACCGGAGTCTGGATACACAACGGAACTGACCGGTGCCTGAACGCTCAACGTAATAACCTGAGTCTGGATACCCAACAATACTGATCAGAGCCTGAACGCTCAACGTAATAACCTGAGTCTTAATACCCAACGAAACTGACCGAAGCCTCAACATTCAACGTAATAACAGGAGTCTGGATACCCAACAAAACTTACCGGAACCTGAACGTTCAACGTAAAAAACCGGACTCTGGATACCCAACGAAACTGACCGGAGCCTGGACGCTCAACGTAATAACCAGAGTCTGGATACACAACGAAACTGACCGGTGCCTGAAAGCTCAACGTAATAACCGGAGTCTGGATACCCAAAGAAACTGACCGGAGCCAAAACGCTCAACGTAATAACCTGAGTCTGGATACCCAACGAAACTGACCGGAGCCTGAACACTCAACGTAAGAACCGGAGTCTGGATACCCAACAAAACTGACCGGAGCCTGAACCCTCAACATAATAACCGGAGTCTGGATACCGAACAAAACTTACCGGAGCCTAAACGCTCAATGTAAAAACCAGAGTCTGAATACCCAACGAAACTGACCGGAGCCTGAATGCTCAACGTAATAACCGGAGTCTGGATACCCAACGAAACTGACCGGAGCCTGAATGTTCAACGTAATAAACGGAGTCTGGATACCCAACGAAACTGACCGGAGCCTGAACGCTTAACGTAATAACCGAAGTTTGGATACCAAACGAAACTGACTGGAGCCTGAACGCTCAACAAAATAACCGGAGTCTGGATACCCAACAAAACTGACCGGAGGCTGAACGCTCAACGTAATAACCGGAGTCTGGATACCCAAAGAAACTGACCGGAGCTTGAACGCTGAACGTAATAACCGGAGTCTGGATACCCAACAAAACTGACCAGAGCCTGAACGCTCAACGTAATAACCGGAGTCTGGATACCCAAAGAAACTGACCGGAGCCTGAACGCTCAACGTAATAACCGGAGTCTGGATTCCCAAAGAAACTGGCCGGAGCCTGAACGCTCAACGTAATAACCGGAGTCTGGATACCCAAAGAAACTGACCGGAGCCTGAACGCTCAACGTAATAACCGGAGGCTAGATACCCAAGGAAACTGACCGGAGCCTGAACGCTCAACGTAATAACCGGAGTCTGGATACCCAAAGAAACTGACAGGAGCCTGAACGCTCAACGTAATAACCGGAGTTTGGATACCCAACGAAACTGACCGGAGCCTGAACGCTCAACGTAATAACCGAAGTCTGGATACCAAACGAAACTGACCGGAGCCTGAATGATCTACGTAATGACCGGAGTCTCGATACCCAACGAAACTGACCGGAGCCTGAATGATCAACGTAATAACCGGAGTCTGGATACACAACGAAACTGACCGGAGCCTGAACGCTCAACGTAATAACCGGAGTCTGGATACCCAACGAAACTGACATGAGCCTGAACGCTCAACGTAATAACCGGAGTCTGGATACCCAACGAAACTGACCGGAGCCTGAACGCTCAACGTAAAAACCGGAGTCTGGATACCCAACAAAACTGATCGGAGCCTAAAAGCTCAACGTAAAAACCAGAGTCTGGATACCCAACGAATCTGACTGGAGCCTGAACGCTCGAAGTAATAACCGGAGTCTGGATACACAACGAAACTGACCGGTGCCTGAACGCTCAACGTAATAACCTGAGTCTGGATACCCAACAATACTGATCAGAGCCTAAACGCTCAACGTAATAACCTGAGTCTTAATACCCAACGAAACTGACCGAAGCCTTAACATTCAACGTAATAACAGGAGTCTGGATACCCAACAAAACTTACCGGAACCTGAACGCTCAACGTAAAATACCGGAGTCTGGAAACCCAACGAAACTGACCGGAGCCTGGACGCTCAACGTAATAACCAGAGTCTGGATACACATCGAAACTGACCGGTGCCTGAAAGCTCAACGTAATAACCGGAGTCTGGATACCCAAAGAAACTAACCGGAGCCAAAACGCTCAACGTAATAACCTGAGTCTGGATACCCAACGAAACTGACCGGAGCCTGAACACTCAACGTAAGAACCGGAGTCTGGATACCCAATGAAACTGACCGGAGCCTGAACCCTCAACATAATAACCGGAGTCTGGAAACACAACAAAACTGACCGGAGCCTAAACGCTCAACGTAAAAACCAGAGTCTGGATACCCAACGAAACTGACCGGAGCCTGAATGCTCAACGTAATAACCGGAGTCTGGATACACAATGAAACTGACCGGAGCCTGAACGTTCAACGTAATAAACGGAGTATGGATACCCAACAAAACTGACCGGAGCCTGAACGCTCAACGTAATAACCGAAGTCTGGATACCAAACGAAACTGACCGTTGCCTGAACGCTCTACGTAATAACCGGAGTCTGGATACCCAAAGAAATTGTATGGAGCCTGAACGCTCAACGTAATAACCGGAGTCTGGATACACAACGAAACTGACCGGTGCCTGAACGCTCAACGTAATAACCGGAGTCTGGATACCCAAAGAAACTGACCGGAGCCTGAACGCTCAACGTAATAACCTGAGTCTAGATACCCAACGAAACTGACCGGAGCCTGAACACTCAACGTAAGAACCGGAGTCTGGATACCCAACAAAACTGACCGGAGCCTGAACCCTCAACATAATAACCGGAGTCTGGATACAAAACAAAACTGACCGGAGCCTAAACGCTCAATGTAAAAACCAGAGTCTGAATACCCAACGAAACTGACCGGAGCCTGAATGCTCAACGTAATAACCGGAGTCTGGATACCCAACGAAACTGACCGGAGCCTGAATGTTCAACGTAATAAACGGAGTCTGGATACCCAACGAAACTGACCGGAGCCTGAACGCTTAACGTAATAACCGAAGTCTGGATACCAAACGAAACTGACCGGAGCCTGAACGCACAACAAAAAAACCGGAGTCTGGATACCCAACAAAACTGACCGGAGGCTGAACGCTCAACGTAATAACCGGAGTCTGGATACCCAAAGAAACTGACCGGAGCTTGAACGCTCAACGTAATAACCGGAGTCTGGATACCCAACGAAACTGACCGGAGCCTGAACGCTCAACGTAATAACCGGAGTCTGGATACCCAAAGAAACTGACCGGAGCCTGAACGCTCAACGTAATAACCGGAATCTGGATACCCAAAGAAACTGACCGGAGCCTGAACGCTCAACGTAATAACCGGAGTCTGGATACCCAAAGAAACTGACCGGAGCCTGAACGCTCAACGTAATAACCGGAGTCTAGATACCCAACGAAACTGACCGGAGCCTGAACGCTCAACATAATAACCGGAGTCTGGATACCCAAAGAAACTGACCGGAGCCTGAATGTTCAACGTAATAAACGGAGTCTGGATACCCAACGAAACTGACCGGAGCCTGAACGCTTAACGTAATAACCGAAGTCTGGATACAAAACGAAACTGACCGGAGCCTGAACGCTCAACAAAATAACCGGAGTCTGGATACCCAACAAAACTGACCGGAGGCTGAACGCTCAACGTAATAACCGGAGTCTGGATACCCAAAGAAACTGACCGGAGCTTGAACGCTCAACGTAATAACCGGAGTCTGGATACCCAACGAAACTGACCGGAGCCTGAACGCTCAACGTAATAACCGGAGTCTGGATACCCAAAGAAACTGACCGGAGCCTGAACGCTCAACGTAATAACCTGAGTCTAGATACCCAACAAAACTGACCGGAGCCTGAACACTCAACGTAAGAACCGGAGTCTGGATACCCAACAAAACTGACCGGAGCCTGAACCCTCAACATAATAACCGGAGTCTGGATACCAAACAAAACTGACCGGAGCCTAAACGCTCAATGTAAAAACCAGAGTCTGAATACCCAACGAAACTGACCGGAGCCTGAATGCTCAACGTAATAACCGGAGTCTGGATACCCAACGAAACTGACCGGAGCCTGAATGTTCAACGTAATAAACGGAGTCTGGATACCCAACGAAACTGACCGGAGCCTGAACGCTTAACGTAATAACCGAAGTCTGGATACCAAAGGAAACTGACCGGAGCCTGAACGCTCAACAAAAAAACCGGAGTCTGGATACCCAACAAAACTGACCGGAGGCTGAACGCTCAACGTAATAACCGGAGTCTGGATACCCAAAGAAACTGACCGGAGCTTGAACGCTCAACGTAATAACCGGAGTCTGGATACCCAACGAAACTGACCGGAGCCTGAACGCTCAACGTAATAACCGGAGTCTGGATACCCAAAGAAACTGACCGGAGCCTGAACGCTCAACGTAATAACCGGAAACTGGATACCCAAAGAAACTGACCGGAGCCTGAACGCTCAACGTAATAACCGGAGTCTGGATACCCAAAGAAACTGACCGGAGCCTGAACGCTCAACGTAATAACCGGAGTCTAGATACCCAACGAAACTGACCGGAGCCTGAACGCTCAACGTAATAACCGGAGTCTGGATACCCAAAGAAACTGACCGGAGCCTGAATGTTCAACGTAATAAACGGAATCTGGATACCCAACGAAACTGACCGGAGCCTGAACGCTTAACGTAATAACCGAAGTCTGGATACCAAACGAAACTGACCGGAGCCTGAACGCTGAACAAAATAACCGGAGTCTGGATACCGAACAAAACTGACCGGAGGCTGAACGCTCAACGTAATAACCGGAGTCTGGATACCCAAAGAAACTGACCGGAGCTTGAACGCTCAACGTAATAACCGGAGTCTGGATACCCAACGAAACTGACCGGAGCCTGAACGCTCAACGTAATAACCGGAGTCTGGATACCCAAAGAAACTGACCGGAGCCTGAACGCTCAACGTAATAACCGGAGTCTGGATACCCAACAAAACTGACCGGAGGCTGAACGCTCAACGTAATAACCGGAGTCTGGATACCCAAAGAAACTGACCGGAGCTTGAACGCTCAACGTAATAACCGGAGTCTGGATACCCAACGAAACTGACCGGAGCCTGAACGCTCAACGTAATAACCGGAGTCTGGATACCCAAAGAAACTGACCGGAGCCTGAACGCTCAACGTAATAACCGGAATCTGGATACCCAAAGAAACTGACCGGAGCCTGAACGCTCAACGTAATAACCGGAGTCTGGATACCCAAAGAAACTGACCGGAGCCTGAACGCTCAACGTAATAACCGGAGTCTAGATACCCAACGAAACTGACCGGAGCCTGAACGCTCAACATAATAACCGGAGTCTGGATACCCAAAGAAACTGACCGGAGCCTGAATGTTCAACGTAATAAACGGAGTCTGGATACCCAACGAAACTGACCGGAGCCTGAACGCTTAACGTAATAACCGAAGTCTGGATACAAAACGAAACTGACCGGAGCCTGAACGCTCAACAAAATAACCGGAGTCTGGATACCCAACAAAACTGACCGGAGGCTGAACGCTCAACGTAATAACCGGAGTCTGGATACCCAAAGAAACTGACCGGAGCTTGAACGCTCAACGTAATAACCGGAGTCTGGATACCCAACGAAACTGACCGGAGCCTGAACGCTCAACGTAATAACCGGAGTCTGGATACCCAAAGAAACTGACCGGAGCCTGAACGCTCAACGTAATAACCTGAGTCTAGATACCCAACAAAACTGACCGGAGCCTGAACACTCAACGTAAGAACCGGAGTCTGGATACCCAACAAAACTGACCGGAGCCTGAACCCTCAACATAATAACCGGAGTCTGGATACCAAACAAAACTGACCGGAGCCTAAACGCTCAATGTAAAAACCAGAGTCTGAATACCCAACGAAACTGACCGGAGCCTGAATGCTCAACGTAATAACCGGAGTCTGGATACCCAACGAAACTGACCGGAGCCTGAATGTTCAACGTAATAAACGGAGTCTGGATACCCAACGAAACTGACCGGAGCCTGAACGCTTAACGTAATAACCGAAGTCTGGATACCAAACGAAACTGACCGGAGCCTGAACGCTCAACAAAAAAACCGGAGTCTGGATACCCAACAAAACTGACCGGAGGCTGAACGCTCAACGTAATAACCGGAGTCTGGATACCCAAAGAAACTGACCGGAGCTTGAACGCTCAACGTAATAACCGGAGTCTGGATACCCAACGAAACTGACCGGAGCCTGAACGCTCAACGTAATAACCGGAGTCTGGATACCCAAAGAAACTGACCGGAGCCTGAACGCTCAACGTAATAACCGGAAACTGGATACCCAAAGAAACTGACCGGAGCCTGAACGCTCAACGTAATAACCGGAGTCTGGATACCCAAAGAAACTGACCGGAGCCTGAACGCTCAACGTAATAACCGGAGTCTAGATACCCAACGAAACTGACCGGAGCCTGAACGCTCAACGTAATAACCGGAGTCTGGATACCCAAAGAAACTGACCGGAGCCTGAATGTTCAACGTAATAAACGGAATCTGGATACCCAACGAAACTGACCGGAGCCTGAACGCTTAACGTAATAACCGAAGTCTGGATACCAAACGAAACTGACCGGAGCCTGAACGCTCAACAAAATAACCGGAGTCTGGATACCGAACAAAACTGACCGGAGGCTGAACGCTCAACGTAATAACCGGAGTCTGGATACCCAAAGAAACTGACCGGAGCTTGAACGCTCAACGTAATAACCGGAGTCTGGATACCCAACGAAACTGACCGGAGCCTGAACGCTCAACGTAATAACCGGAGTCTGGATACCCAAAGAAACTGACCGGAGCCTGAACGCTCAACGTAATAACCGGAGTCTGGATACCCAAAGAAACTGACCGGAGCCTGAACGCTCAACGTAATAACCGGAGTCTGGATACCCAAAGAAACTGACCGGAGCCTGAACGCTCAACGTAATAACCGGAGTCTAGATACCCAACGAAACTGACCGGAGCCTGAACGCTCAACGTAATAACCGGAGTCTGGATACCCAAAGAAACTGACAGGAGCCTGAACGCTCAACGAAATAACCGGAGTCTGGATACCCAACGAAACTGACTGGAGCCTGAATGCTCAACGTAATAACCGAAGTCTGGATACCAAACGAAACTGACCGGAGCCTGAATGATCTACGTAATAACCGGAGTCTCGATACCCAACGAAACTGACCGGAGCCTGAATGATCAACGTAATAACCGGAGTCTGGATACACAACGAAACTGACCAGAGTCTGAACGCTCAACGTAATAATCGGAGTTTGGATACCCAACGAAACTGACATGAGCCTGAACGCTCAACGTAATAACCGGAGTCTGGATACCCAACGAAACTGACCGGAGCCTGAACACTCAACGTAAAAACCGGAGTCTGGATACCCAACAAAACTGACCGGAGCCTAAAAGCTCGACGTAAAAACCAGAGTCTGGATACCCAACGAATCTGACTGGAGCCTGAACGCTCGAAATAATAACCGGAGTCTGGATACACAACGAAACTGACCGGTGCCTGAACGCTCAACGTAATAACCTGAGTCTGGATACCCAACAATACTGATCAGAGCCTAAACGCTCAACGTAATAACCTGAGTCTTAATACCCAACGAAACTGACCGAAGCCTCAACATTCAACGTAATAACAGGAGTCTGGATACCCAACAAAACTTACCGGAACCTGAACGCTCAACGTAAAAAACCGGAGTCTGGATACCCAACGAAACTAACCGGAGCCTGGACGCTCAACGTAATAACCAGAGTCTGGATACACATCGAAACTGACCGGTGCCTGAAAGCTCAACGTAATAACCGGAGTCTGGATACCCAAAGAAACTAACCGGAGCCAAAATGCTCAACGTAATAACCTGAGTCTGGATACCCAACGAAACTGACCGGAGCCTGAACACTCAACGTAAGAACCGGAGTCTGGATACCCAATGAAACTGACCGGAGCCTGAACCCTCAACATAATAACCGGAGTCTGGATACCCAACAAAACTGACCGGAGCCTAAACGCTCAACGTAAAAACCAGAGTCTGGATACCCAACGAAACTGACCGGAGCCTGAATGCTCAACGTAATAACCGGAGTCTGGATACACAATGAAACTGACCGGAGCCTGAACGTTCAACGTAATAAACGGAGTATGGATACCCAACAAAACTGACCGGAGCCTGAACGCTCAACATAATAACCGAAGTCTGGATACCAAACGAAACTGACCGTTGCCTGAACGCTCTACGTAATAACCGGAGTCTGGATACCCAAAGAAATTGTATGGAGCCTGAACGCTCAACGTAATAACCGGAGTCTGGATACACAACGAAACTGACCGGTGCCTGAATGCTCAACGTAATAACCGGAGTCTGGATACCCAAAGAAACTGACCGGAGCCTGAACGCTCAACGTAATAACCTGAGTCTAGATACCCAACGAAACTGACCGGAGCCTGAACACTCAACGTAAGAACCGGAGTCTGGATACCCAACAAAACTGACCGGAGCCTGAACCCTCAACGTAATAACCGGAGTCTGGATACACAACGAAACTGACCGGTGCCTGAACGCTCAACGTAATAACCGGAGTCTGGATACCCAAAGAAACTGACCGGAGCCTGAACGCTCAACGTAATAACCTGAGTCTAGATACCCAACGAAACTGACCGGAGCCTGAACACTCAACGTAAGAACCGGAGTCTGGATACCCAACAAAACTGACCGGAGCCTGAACCCTCAACATAATAACCGGAGTCTGGATACCAAACAAAACTGACCGGAGCCTAAACGCTCAATGTAAAAACCAGAGTCTGAATACCCAACGAAACTGACCGGAGCCTGAATGCTCAACGTAATAACTGGAGTCTGGATACCCAACGAAACTGACCGGAGCCTGAATGTTCAACGTAATAAACGGAGTCTGGATACCCAACGAAACTGACCGGAGCCTGAACGCTTAACGTAATAACCGAAGTCTGGATACCAAACGAAACTGACCGGAGCCTGAACGCTCAACAAAAAAACCGGAGTCTGGATACCCAACAAAACTGACCGGAGGCTGAACGCTCAACGTAATAACCGGAGTCTGGATACCCAAAGAAACTGACCGGAGCTTGAACGCTCAACGTAATAACCGGAGTCTGGATACCCAACGAAACTGACCGGAGCCTGAACGCTCAACGTAATAACCGGAGTCTGGATACCCAAAGAAACTGACCGGAGCCTGAACGCTCAACGTAATAACCGGAATCTGGATACCCAAAGAAACTGACCGGAGCCTGAACGCTCAACGTAATAACCGGAGTCTGGATACCCAAAGAAACTGACCGGAGCCTGAACGCTCAACGTAATAACCGGAGTCTAGATACCCAACGAAACTGACCGGAGCCTGAACGCTCAACGTAATAACCGGAGTCTGGATACCCAAAGAAACTGACCAGAGCCTGAATGTTCAACGTAATAAACGGAGTCTGGATACCCAACGAAACTGACCGGAGCCTGAACGCTTAACGTAATAACCGAAGTCTGGATACCAAACGAAACTGACCGGAGCCTGAACGCTCAACAAAATAACCGGAGTCTGGATACCCAACAAAACTGACCGGAGGCTGAACGCTCAACGTAATAACCGGAGTCTGGATACCCAAAGAAACTGACCGGAGCTTGAACGCTCAACGTAATAACCGGAGTCTGGATACCCAACGAAACTGACCGGAGCCTGAACGCTCAACGTAATAACCGGAGTCTGGATACCCAAAGAAACTGACCGGAGCCTGAACGCTCAACGTAATAACCGGAATCTGGATACCCAAAGAAACTGACCGGAGCCTGAACGCTCAACGTAATAACCGGAGTCTGGATACCCAAAGAAACTGACCGGAGCCTGAACGCTCAACGTAATAACCGGAGTCTAGATACCCAACGAAACTGACCGGAGCCTGAACGCTCAACGTAATAACCGGAGTCTGGATACCCAAAGAAACTGACCAGAGCCTGAATGTTCAACGTAATAAACGGAGTCTGGATACCCAACGAAACTGACCGGAGCCTGAACGCTTAACGTAATAACCGAAGTCTGGATACCAAACGAAACTGACCGGAGCCTGAACGCTCAACAAAATAACCGGAGTCTGGATACCCAACAAAACTGACCGGAGGCTGAACGCTCAACGTAATAACCGGAGTCTGGATACCCAAAGAAACTGACCGGAGCTTGAACGCTCAACGTAATAACCGGAGTCTGGATACCCAACGAAACTGACCGGAGCCTGAACGCTCAACGTAATAACCGGAGTCTGGATACCCAAAGAAACTGACCGGAGCCTGAACGCTCAACGTAATAACCTGAGTCTAGATACCCAACGAAACTGACCGGAGCCTGAACACTCAACGTAAGAACCGGAGTCTGGATACCCAACAAAACTGACCGGAGCCTGAACCCTCAACATAATAACCGGAGTCTGGATACCAAACAAAACTGACCGGAGCCTAAACGCTCAATGTAAAAACCAGAGTCTGAATACCCAACGAAACTGACCGGAGCCTGAATGCTCAACGTAATAACCGGAGTCTGGATACCCAACGAAACTGACCGGAGCCTGAATGTTCAACGTAATAAACGGAGTCTGGATACCCAACGAAACTGACCGGAGCCTGAACGCTTAACGTAATAACCGAAGTCTGGATACCAAACGAAACTGACCGGAGCCTGAACGCTCAACAAAAAAACCGGAGTCTGGATACCCAACAAAACTGACCGGAGGCTGAACGCTCAACGTAATAACCGGAGTCTGGATACCCAAAGAAACTGACCGGAGCTTGAACGCTCAACGTAATAACCGGAGTCTGGATACCCAACGAAACTGACCGGAGCCTGAACGCTCAACGTAATAACCGGAGTCTGGATACCCAAAGAAACTGACCGGAGCCTGAACGATCAACGTAATAACCGGAATCTGGATACCCAAAGAAACTGACCGGAGCCTGAACGCTCAACGTAATAACCGGAGTCTGGATACCCAAAGAAACTGACCGGAGCCTGAACGCTCAACGTAATAACCGGAGTCTAGATACCCAACGAAACTGACCGGAGCCTGAACGCTCAACGTAATAACCGGAGTCTGGATACCCAAAGAAACTGACCGGAGCCTGAATGTTCAACGTAATAAACGGAGTCTGGATACCCAACGAAACTGACCGGAGCCTGAACGCTTAACGTAATAACCGAAGTCTGGATACCAAACGAAACTGACCGGAGCCTGAACGCTCAACAAAATAACCGGAGTCTGGATACCCAACAAAACTGACCGGAGGCTGAACGCTCAACGTAATAACCGGAGTCTGGATACCCAAAGAAACTGACCGGAGCTTGAACGCTCAACGTAATAACCGGAGTCTGGATACCCAACGAAACTGACCGGAGCCTGAACGCTCAACGTAATAACCGGAGTCTGGATACCCAAAGAAACTGACCGGAGCCTGAACGCTCAACGTAATAACCGGAGTCTGGATACCTAAAGAAACTGACCGGAGCCTGAACGCTCAACGTAATAACCGGAGTCTGGATACCCAAAGAAACTGACCGGAGCCTGAACGCTCAACGTAATAACCGGAGTCTAGATACCCAACGAAACTGACCGGAGCCTGAACGCTCAACGTAATAACCGGAGTCTGGATACCCAAAGAAACTGACAGGAGCCTGAACGCTCAACGAAATAACCGGAGTCTGGATACCCAACGAAACTGACCGGAGCCTGAATGCTCAACGTAATAACCGAAGTCTGGATACCAAACGAAACTGACCGGAGCCTGAATGATCTACGTAATAACCGGAGTCTCGATACCCAATGAAACTGACCGGAGCCTGAATGATCAACGTAATAACCGGAGTCTGGATACACAACGAAACTGACCAGAGTCTGAACGCTCAACGTAATAATCGGAGTCTGGATACCCAACGAAACTGACATGAGCCTGAACGCTCAACGTAATAACCGGAGTCTGGATACCCAACGAAACTGACCGGAGCCTGAACACTCAACGTAAAAACCGGAGTCTGGATACCCAACAAAACTGACCGGAGCCTAAAAGCTCGACGTAAAAACCAGAGTCTGGATACCCAACGAATCTGACTGGAGCCTGAACGCTCGAAATAATAACCGGAGTCTGGATACACAACGAAACTGACCGGTGCCTGAACGCTCAACGTAATAACCTGAGTCTGGATACCCAACAATACTGATCAGAGCCTAAACGCTCAACGTAATAACCTGAGTCTTAATACCCAAAGAAACTGACCGGAGCGTGAACGCTCAACGTAATAACCTGAGTCTAGATACCCAACGAAACTGACCGGAACCTGAACACTCAACGTAAGAACCGGAGTCTGGATACCCAACAAAACTGACCGGAGCCTGAACCCTCAACATAATAACCGGAGTCTGGATACCAAACAAAACTGACCGGAGCCTAAACGCTCAATGTAAAAACCAGAGTCTGAATACCCAACGAAAATGACCGGAGCCTGAATGCTCAACGTAATAACCGGAGTCTGGATACCCAACGAAACTGACCGGAGCCTGAATGTTCAACGTAATAAACGGAGTCTGGATACCCAACGAAACTGACCGGAGCCTGAACGCTTAACGTAATAACCGAAGTCTGGATACCAAACGAAACTGACCGGAGCCTGAACGCTCAACAAAAAAACCGGAGTCTGGATACCCAACAAAACTGACCGGAGGCTGAACGCTCAACGTAATAACCGGAGTCTGGATACACAAAGAAACTGACCGGAGCTTGAACGCTCAACGTAATAACCGGAGTCTGGATACCCAACGAAACTGACCGGAGCCTGAACGCTCAACGTAATAACCGGAGTCTGGATACCCAAAGAAACTGACCGGAGCCTGAACGCTCAACGTAATAACCGGAATCTGGATACCCAAAGAAACTGACCGGAGCCTGAACGCTCAACGTAATAACCGGAGTCTGGATACCCAAAGAAACTGACCGGAGCCTGAACGCTCAACGTAATAACCGGAGTCTAGATACCCAACGAAACTGACCGGAGCCTGAACGCTCAACGTAATAACCGGAGTCTGGATACCCAAAGAAACTGACCAGAGCCTGAATGTTCAACGTAATAAACGGAGTCTGGATACCCAACGAAACTGACCGGAGCCTGAACGCTTAACGTAATAACCGAAGTCTGGATACCAAACGAAACTGACCGGAGCCTGAACGCTCAACAAAATAACCGGAGTCTGGATACCCAACAAAACTGACCGGAGGCTGAACGCTCAACGTAATAACCGGAGTCTGGATACCCAAAGAAACTAACCGGAGCTTGAACGCTCAACGTAATAACCGGAGTCTGGATACCCAACGAAACTGACCGGAGCCTGAACGCTCAACGTAATAACCGGAGTCTGGATACCCAAAGAAACTGACCGGAGCCTGAACGCTCAACGTAATAACCTGAGTCTAGATACCCAACGAAACTGACCGGAGCCTGAACACTCAACGTAAGAACCGGAGTCTGGATACCCAACAAAACTGACCGGAGCCTGAACCCTCAACATAATAACCGGAGTCTGGATACCAAACAAAACTGACCGGAGCCTAAACGCTCAATGTAAAAACCAGAGTCTGAATACCCAACGAAACTGACCGGAGCCTGAATGCTCAACGTAATAACCGGAGTCTGGATACCCAACGAAACTGACCGGAGCCTGAATGTTCAACGTAATAAACGGAGTCTGGATACCCAACGAAACTGACCGGAGCCTGAACGCTTAACGTAATAACCGAAGTCTGGATACCAAACGAAACTGACCGGAGCCTGAACGCTGAACAAAAAAACCGGAGTCTGGATACCCAACAAAACTGACCGGAGGCTGAACGCTCAACGTAATAACCGGAGTCTGGATACCCAAAGAAACTGACCGGAGCTTGAACGCTCAACGTAATAACCGGAGTCTGGATACCCAACGAAACTGACCGGAGCCTGAACGCTCAACGTAATAACCGGAGTCTGGATACCCAAAGAAACTGACCGGAGCCTGAACGCTCAACGTAATAACCGGAATCTGGATACCCTAAGAAACTGACCGGAGCCTGAACGCTCAACGTAATAACCGGAGTCTGGATACCCAAAGAAACTGACCGGAGCCTGAACGCTCAACGTAATAACCGGAGTCTAGATACCCAACGAAACTGACCGGAGCCTGAACGCTCAACGTAATAACCGGAGTCTGGATACCCAAAGAAACTGACCGGAGCCTGAATGTTCAACGTAATAAACGGAGTCTGGATACCCAACGAAACTGACCGGAGCCTGAACGCTTAACGTAATAACCGAAGTCTGGATACCAAACGAAACTGACCGGAGCCTGAACGCTCAACAAAATAACCGGAGTCTGGATACCCAACAAAACTGACCGGAGGCTGAACGCTCAACGTAATAACCGGAGTCTGGATACCCAAAGAAACTGACCGGAGCTTGAACGCTCAACGTAATAACTGGAGTCTGGATACCCAACGAAACTGACCGGAGCCTGAACGCTCAACGTAATAACCGGAGTCTAGATACCCAAAGAAACTGACCGGAGCCTGAACGCTCAACGTAATAACCGGAGTCTGGATACCCAAAGAAACTGACCGGAGCCTGAACGCTCAACGTAATAACCGGAGTCTGGATACCCAAAGAAACTGACCGGAGCCTGAACGCTCAACGTAATAACCGGAGTCTAGATACCCAACGAAACTGACCGGAGCCTGAACGCTCAACGTAATAACCGGAGTCTGGATACCCAAAGAAACTGACAGGAGCCTGAACGCTCAACGAAATAACCGGAGTCTGGATACCCAACGAAACTGACCGGAGCCTGAATGCTCAACGTAATAACCGAAGTCTGGATACCAAACGAAACTGACCAGAGCCTGAATGATCTACGTAATAACCGGAGTCTCGATACCCAACGAAACTGACCGGAGCCTGAATGATCAACGTAATAACCGGAGTCTGGATACACAACGAAACTGACCAGAGTCTGAACGCTCAACGTAATAATCGGAGTCTGGATACCCAACGAAACTGACATGAGCCTGAACGCTCAACGTAATAACCGGAGTCTGGATACCCAACGAAACTGACCGGAGCCTGAACACTCAACGTTAAAACCGGAGTCTGGATACCCAACAAAACTGACCGGAGCCTAAAAGCTCAACGTAAAAACCAGAGTCTGGATACCCAACGAATCTGACTGGAGCCTGAACGCTCGAAATAATAACCGGAGTCTGGATACACAACGAAACTGACCGGTGCCTGAACGCTCAACGTAATAACCTGAGTCTGGATACCCAACAATACTGATCAGAGCCTAAACGCTCAACGTAATAACCTGAGTCTTAATACCCAACGAAACTGACCGAAGCCTCAACATTCAACGTAATAACAGGAGTCTGGATACCCAACAAAACTTACCGGAACCTGAACGCTCAACGTAAAAAACCGGAGTCTGGATACCCAACGAAACTGACCGGAGCCTGGACGCTCAACGTAATAACCAGAGTCTGGATACACATCGAAACTGACCGGTGCCTGAAAGCTCAACGTAATAACCGGAGTCTGGATACCCAAAGAAACTAACCGGAGCCAAAATGCTCAACGTAATAACCTGAGTCTGGATACCCAACGAAACTGACCGGAGCCTGAACACTCAACGTAAGAACCGGAGTCTGGATACCCAATGAAACTGACCGGAGCCTAAACCCTCAACATAATAACCGGAGTCTGGATACCCAACAAAACTGACCGGAGCCTAAACGCTCAACGTAAAAACCAGAGTCTGGATACCCAACGAAACTGACCGGAGCCTGAATGCTCAACGTAATAACCGGAGTCTGGATACACAATGAAACTGACCGGAGCCTGAACGTTCAACGTAATAAACGGAGTATGGATACCCAACAAAACTGACCGGAGCCTGAACGCTCAACATAATAACCGAAGTCTGGATACCAAACGAAACTGACCGTTGCCTGAACGCTCTACGTAATAACCGGAGTCTGGATACCCAAAGAAATTGTATGGAGCCTGAACGCTCAACGTAATAACCGGAGTCTGGATACACAACGAAACTGACCGGTGCCTGAACGCTCAACGTAATAACCGGAGTCTGGATACCCAAAGAAACTGACCGGAGCCTGAACGCTCAACGTAATAACCTGAGTCTAGATACCCAACGAAACTGACCGGAGCCTAAACACTCAACGTAAGAACCGGAGTCTGGATACCCAACAAAACTGACCGGAGCCTGAACCCTCAACATAATAACCGGAGTCTGGATACCAAACAAAACTGACCGGAGCCTAAACGCTCAATGTAAAAACCAGAGTCTGAATACCCAACGAAACTGACCGGAGCCTGAATGCTCAACGTAATAACCGGAGTCTGGATACCCAACGAAACTGACCGGAGCCTGAATGTTCAACGTAATAAACGGAGTCTGGATACCCAACGAAACTGACCGGAGCCTGAACGCTTAACGTAATAACCGAAGTCTGGATACCAAACGAAACTGACCGGAGCCTGAACGCTCAACAAAAAAACCGGAGTCTGGATACCCAACAAAACTGACCGGAGGCTGAACGCTCAACGTAATAACCGGAGTCTGGATACCCAAAGAAACTGACCGGAGCTTGAACGCTCAACGTAATAACCGGAGTCTGGATACCCAACGAAACTGACCGGAGCCTGAACGCTCAACGTAATAACCGGAGTCTGGATACCCAAAGAAACTGACCGGAGCCTGAACGCTCAACGTAATAACCGGAATCTGGATACCCAAAGAAACTGACCGGAGCCTGAACGCTCAACGTAATAACCGGAGTCTGGATACCCAAAGAAACTGACCGGAGCCTGAACGCTCAACGTAATAACCGGAGTCTAGATACCCAACGAAACTGACCGGAGCCTGAACGCTCAACGTAATAACCGGAGTCTGGATACCCAAAGAAACTGACCGGAGCCTGAATGTTCAACGTAATAAACGGAGTCTGGATACCCAACGAAACTGACCGGAGCCTGAACGCTTAACGTAATAACCGAAGTCTGGATACCAAACGAAACTGACCGGAGCCTGAACGCTCAACAAAATAACCGGAGTCTGGATACCCAACAAAACTGACCGGAGGCTGAACGCTCAACGTAATAACCGGAGTCTGGATACCCAAAGAAACTGACCGGAGCTTGAACGCTCAACGTAATAACCGGAGTCTGGATACCCAACGAAACTGACCGGAGCCTGAACGCTCAACGTAATAACCGGAGTCTGGATACCCAAAGAAACTGACCGGAGCCTGAACGCTCAACGTAATAACCGGAGTCTGGATACCCAAAGAAACTGACCGGAGCCTGAACGCTCAACGTAATAACCGGAGTCTGGATACCCAAAGAAACTGACCGGAGCCTGAACGCTCAACGTAATAACCGGAGTCTGGATACCCAACGAAACTGACCGGAGCCTGAACGCTCAACGTAATAACCGGAGTCTGAATACCCAACGAAACTGACCGGAGCCTGAATGCTCAACGTAATAACCGGAGTCTGGATACCCAACGAAACTGACCGGAGCCTGAATGTTCAACGTAATAAACGGAGTCTGGATACCCAACGAAACTGACCGGAGCCTGAACGCTTAACGTAATAACCGAAGTCTGGATACCAAACGAAACTGACCGGAGCCTGAACGCTCAACAAAAAAACCGGAGTCTGGATACACAACGAAACTGACCGGAGGCTGAACGCTCAACGTAATAACCGGAGTCTGGATACCCAAAGAAACTGACCGGAGCTTGAACGCTCAACGTAATAACCGGAGTCTGGATACCCAACGAAACTGACCGGAGCCTGAACACTCAACGTAAAAACCGGAGTCTGGATACCCTACAAAACTGACCGGAGCCTAAAAGCTCAACGTAAAAACCAGAGTCTGGATACCCAACGAATCTGACTGGAGCCTGAACGCTCGAAATAATAACCGGAGTCTGGATACACAACGAAACTGACCGGTGCCTGAACGCTCAACGTAATAACCTGAGTCTGGATACCCAACAATACTGATCAGAGCCTAAACGCTCAACGTAATAACCTGAGTCTTAATACCCAACGAAACTGACCGAAGCCTCAACATTCAACGTAATAACAGGAGTCTGGATACCCAACAAAACTTACCGGAACCTGAATGCTCAACGTAAAAAACCGGAGTCTGGATACCCAACGAAACTGACCGGAGCCTGGACGCTCAACGTAATAACCAGAGTCTGGATACACATCGAAACTGACCGGTGCCTGAAAGCTCAACGTAATAACCGGAGTCTGGATACCCAAAGAAACTAACCGGAGCCAAAACGCTCAACGTAATAACCTGAGTCTGGATACCCAACGAAACTGACCGGAGCCTGAACACTCAACGTAAGAACCGGAGTCTGGATACCCAAATAAACTGACCGGAGCCTGAACCCTCAACATAATAACCGGAGTCTGGATACCCAACAAAACTGACCGGAGCCTAAACGCTCAACGTAAAAACCAGAGTCTGGATACCCAACGAAACTGACCGGAGCCTGAATGCTCAACGTAATAACCGGAGTCTGGATACACAATGAAACTGACCGGAGCCTGAACGTTCAACGTAATAAACGGAGTATGGATACCCAACAAAACTGACCGGAGCCTGAACGCTCAACATAATAACCGAAGTCTGGATACCAAACGAAACAGACCGTTGCCTAAACGCTCTACGTAATAACCGGAGTCTGGATACCCAAAGAAATTGTATGGAGCCTGAACGCTCAACGTAATAACCGGAGTCTGGATACACAACGAAACTGACCGGTGCCTGAACGCTCAACGTAATAACCGGAGTCTGGATACCCAAAGAAACTGACCGGAGCCTGAACGCTCAACGTAATAACCTGAGTCTAGATACCCAACGAAACTGACCGGAGCCTGAACACTCAACGTAAGAACCGGAGTCTGGATACCCAACAAAACTGACCGGAGCCTGAACCCTCAACATAATAACCGGAGTCTGGATACCAAACAAAACTGACCGGAGCCTAAACGCTCAATGTAAAAACCAGAGTCTGAATACCCAACGAAACTGACCGGAGCCTGAATGCTCAACGTAATAACCGGAGTCTGGATACCCAACGAAACTGACCGGAGCCTGAATGTTCAACGTAATAAACGGAGTCTGGATACCCAACGAAACTGACCGGAGCCTGAACGCTTAACGTAATAACCGAAGTCTGGATACCAAACGAAACTGACCGGAGCCCGAACGCTCAACAAAAAAACCGGAGTCTGGATACCCAACAAAACTGACCGGAGGCTGAACGCTCAACGTAATAACCGGAGTCTGGATACCCAAAGAAACTGACCGGAGCTTGAACGCTCAACGTAATAACCGGAGTCTGGATACCCAACGAAACTGACCGGAGCCTGAACGCTCAACGTAATAACCGGAGTCTGGATACCCAAAGAAACTGACCGGAGCCTGAACGCTCAACGTAATAACCGGAATCTGGATACCCAAAGAAACTGACCGGAGCCTGAACGCTCAACGTAATAACCGGAGTCTGGATACCCAAAGAAACTGACCGGAGCCTGAACGCTCAACGTAATAACCGGAGTCTAGATACCCAACGAAACTGACCGGAGCCTGAACGCTCAATGTAATAACCGGAGTCTGGATACCCAAACAAACTGACCGGAGCCTGAATGTTCAACGTAATAAACGGAGTCTGGATACCCAACGAAACTGACCGGAGCCTGAACGCTTAACGTAATAACCGAAGTCTGGATACCAAACGAAACTGACCGGAGCCTGAACGCTCAACAAAATAACCGGAGTCTGGATACCCAACAAAACTGACCGGAGGCTGAACGCTCAACGTAATAACCGGAGTCTGGATACCCAAAGAAACTGACCGGAGCTTGAACGCTCAACGTAATAACCGGAGTCTGGATACCCAACGAAACTGACCGGAGCCTGAACGCTCAACGTAATAACCGTAGTCTGGATACCCAAAGAAACTGACCGGAGCCTGAACGCTCAACGTAATAACCTGAGTCTAGATACCCAACGAAACTGACCGGAGCATGAACACTCAACGTAAGAACCGGAGTCTGGATACCCAACAAAACTGACCGGAGCCTGAACCCTCAACATAATAACCGGAGTCTGGATACCAAACAAAACTGACCGGAGCCTAAACGCTTAATGTAAAAACCAGAGTCTGAATACCCAACGAAACTGACCGGAGCCTGAATGCTCAACGTAATAACCGGAGTCTGGATACCCAACGAAATTGACCGGAGCCTGAATGTTCAACGTAATAAACGGAGTCTGGATACCCAACGAAACTGACCGGAGCCTGAACGCTTAACGTAATAACCGAAGTCTGGATACCAAACGAAACTGACCGGAGCCTGAACGCTCAACAAAAAAACCGGAGTCTGGATACCCAACAAAACAGACCGGAGGCTGAACGCTCAACGTAATAACCGGAGTCTGGATACCCAAAGAAACTGACCGGAGCTTGAACGCTCAACGTAATAACCGGAGTCTGGATACCCAACGAAACTGACCGGAGCCTGAACGCTCAACGTAATAACCGGAGTCTGGATACCCAAAGAAACTGACCGGAGCCTGAACGCTCAACGTAATAACCGGAATCTGGATACCCAAAGAAACTGACCGGAGCCTGAACGCTCAACGTAATAACCGGAGTCTGGATACCCAAAGAAACTGACCGGAGCCTGAACGCTCAACGTAATAACCGGAGTCTAGATACCCAACGAAACTGACCGGAGCCTGAACGCTCAACGTAATAACCGAAGTCTGGATACCCAAAGAAACTGACCGGAGCCTGAATGTTCAACGTAATAAACGGAGTCTGGATACCCAACGAAACTGACCGGAGCCTGAACGCTTAACGTAATAACCGAAGTCTGGATACCAAACGAAACTGATCGGAGCCTGAACGCTCAACAAAATAACCGGAGTCTGGATACCCAACAAAACTGACCGGAGGCTGAACGCTCAACGTAATAACCGGAGTCTGGATACCCAAAGAAACTGACCGGAGCTTGAACGCTCAACGTAATAACCGGAGTCTGGATACCCAACGAAACTGACCGGAGCCTGAACGCTCAACGTAATAACCGGAGTCTGGATACCCAAAGAAACTGACCGGAGCCTGAACGCTCAACGTAATAACCGGAGTCTGGATACCCAAAGAAACTGACCGGAGCCTGAACGCTCAACGTAATAACCGGAGTCTGGATACCCAAAGAAACTGACCGGAGCCTGAACCCTCAACGTAATAACCGGAGTCTAGATACCCAACGAAACTGACCGGAGCCTGAACGCTCAACGTAATAACCGGAGTCTGGATACCCAAAGAAACTGACAGGAGCCTGAACGCTCAACGTAATAACCGGAGTCTGGATACCCAACGAAACTGACCGGAGCCCGAATGCTCAACGTAATAACCGAAGTCTGGATACCAAACGAAACTGACCGGAGCCTGAATGATCTACGTAATAACCGGAGTCTCGATACCCAACGAAACTGACCGGAGCCTGAATGATCAACGTAATAACCGGAGTCTGGATACACAACGAAACTGACCAGAGTCTGAACGCTCAACGTAATAATCGAAGTCTGGATACCCAACGAAACTGACATGAGCCTGAACGCTCAACGTAATAACCGGAGTCTGGATACCCAACGAAACTGACCGGAGCCTGAACACTCAACGTAAAAACCGGAGTCTGGATACCCAACAAAACTGACCGGAGCCTAAAAGCTCAACGTAAAAACCAGAGTCTGGATACCCAACGAAACTGACCGGAGCCTGAACACTCAACGTAATAACCGGAGTCTGGATACCCAACAAAACTGACCGGAGCCTGAACCCTCAACATAATAACCGGAGTCTGGATACCGAACAAAACTGACCGGAGCCTAAACGCTCAATGTAAAAACCAGAGTCTGAATACCCAACGAAACTGACCGGAGCCTGAATGTTCAACGTAATAAACGGAGTCTGGATACCCAACGAAACTGACCGGAGCCTGAACGCTTAACGTAATAACCGAAGTCTGGATACCAAACGAAACTGACCTGAGCCTGAACGCTCAACAAAATAACCGGAGTCTGGATACCTAACAAAACTGACCGGAGGCTGAACGCTCAACGTAATAACCGGAGTCTGGATACCCAAAGAAACTGACCAGAGCTTGAACGCTCAACGTAATAACCAGAGTCTAGATACCCAACGAAACTGACCGGAGCCTGAACGCTCAACGTAATAACCGGAGTCTGGATACTCAAAGAAACTGACCGGAGCCTGAACGCTCAACGTAATAACCGGAGTCTGGATACCCAAAGAAACTGACCGGAGCCAAAACGCTCAACGTAATAACCTGAGTCTGGATACCCAACGAAACTGACCGGAGCCAGAATGCTCAACGTAATAACCGGAGTCTGGATACCCAAAGAAACTGACAGGAGCCTGAACGCTCAACGTAATAACCGGAGTCTGGATACCCAACGAAACTGACCGGAGCCTGAACGTTCAACGTAATAAACGGAGTCTGGATACCCAACGAAACTGACCGGAGCCTGAATGATCTACGTAATAACCGGAGTCTCGATACCCAACGAAACTGACCGGAGCCTGAATGATCAACGTAATAACCGGAGTCTGGATACACAACGAAACTGACCGGAGCCTGAACGCTCAACGTAATAACCGGAGTCTGGATACCCAACAAAACTGACATGAGCCTGAACGCTCAACGTAATAACCGGAGTCTGGATACCCAACGAAACTGACCGGAGCCTGAACGCTCAACGTAAAAATCGGAGTCTGGATACCCAACAAAACTGACCGGAGCCTAAATGCTCAACGTAAAAACCAGAGTCTGGTACCCAACGAATCTGACTGGAGCCTGAACGCTCGAAGTAATAATCGGAGTCTGGATACACAACGAAACTGACCGGTGCCTGAACGCTCAACGTAATAACCTGAGTCTGGATACCCAACGAAACTGATCAGAGCCTGAACGCTCAACGTAATAACCTGAGTCTTGATACCCAATGAAACTGACCGAAGCCTCAACATTCAACGTAATAACAGGAGTCTGGATACCCAACAAAACTTACCGGAACCTGAACGCTCAACGTAAAAAACCGGAGTCTGGATACCCAACGAAACTGACCGGAGCCTGGACGCTCAACGTAATAACCAGAGTCTGGATACACAACGAAACTGACCGGTGCCTGAAAGCCCAACGTAATAACCGGAGTCTGGATACCCAAAGAAACTGACCGGAGCCAAAACGCTCAAGGTAATAACCTGAGTCTGGATACCCAACGAAACTGACCGGAGCCTGAACACTCAAGTAAGAACCGGAGTCTGGATACCCAACGAAACTGACCAGAGCCTGAACCCTCAACATAATAATCGGAGTCTGGATACCCAACAAAACTGACCAGAGCCTAAACGCTCAACGTAAAAACCAGAGTCTGGATACCCAACGAAACTGACCGGAGCCTGAATGCTCAACGTAATAACCGGAGTCTGGATACCCAACGAAACTGACCGGAGCCTGAACGTTCAACGTAATAAACGGAGTCTGGATACCCAACGAAACTGACCGGAGCCTGAACGCTCAACGTAATAACCAAAGTCTGGATACCAAACGAAACTGATCGGAGCCTGAACGCTCAACGTAATAACCGGAGTCTGGATACCCAAAGAAACTGACCGGAGCCTGAACGCTCAACGTAATAACCGGAGTCTGGATACCCAAAGAAACTGACCGGAGCCTGAACGCTCAACGTAATAACCGGAGTCTGGATACCCAACGAAACTGACCGGAGCCTGAACGCTCAACGTAATAACTGGAGTCTGGATACCCAAAGAAACTGACAGGAGCCTGAACGCTCAACGTAATAACCGGAGTCTGGATAACCAAAGAAACTGACCGGAGCCTGAATGTTTAACGTAATAAACGGAGTCTGGATACCCAACGAAACTGACCGGAGCCTGAACGCTCAACGTAATAACCGAAGTCTGGATACCAAACGAAACTGACCGGAGCCTGAATGATCTACGTAATAACCGGAGTCTGGATACCCAACGAAACTGACCGGAGCCTGAATGATCAACGTAGTAACCGGAGTCTGGATACACAACGAAACTGACCGGAGCCTGAACGTTCAACGTAATAAACGGAGTCTGGATACCCAACGAAACTGACCGGAGCCTGAACGTTCAACGTAATAACCGAAGTCTGGATACCAAACGAAACTGACCGGAGCCTGAATGCTCTACGTAATAACCGGAGTCTGGATACCCAACGAAATTGACTAGAGCCTGAACGATCAACGTAATAACCGGAGTCTGGATACACAACGAAATTGACCGGAGCCTGAACGCTCAACAAAATAACCGGAGTCTGGATACCCAACGAAAATGACCGGAGCCTGAACGCTCAACGTAATAACCGGAGTCTGGATACCAAAAGAAACTGACCGGAGACTGAACGCTCAACTTAATAACCGGAGTCTGGATACCCAACGAAACTGATCGGAGCCTGAACGTTCAACGTAATAACCGGAGTCTGGATACCCAAAGAAACTGACCGGAGCCTGAACGCTCAACGTAATAACCGGAGTCTGGATACCCAACGAAACTGACCGGAGCCTGAATGCTCAATGTAATAACCTGAGTTTGGATACCCAACGAAACTGACAAGAGCCTGAACCCACAACATAATAACCAGAGTCTGGATACCCAACAAAACTGACCGGAGCCTAAACGCTCATTGTAAAAACCAGAGTCTGGATACCCAACGAAACTGACCGGAGCCTGAATGCTCAACATAATAACCGGAGTCTGGATAACCAACGAAACTGACCGGACCTGAACGTTCAACGTAATAAACGGAGTCTGGATACCCAACGAAATTGACCGGAGCCTGAACGCTCAACGTAATAACCGAAGTCTGGATACCAAACGAAATTGACCAGAGCCTGAACGCTCAACGCAATAACCGGAGTCTGGATACCCAAAGAAACTTACCGAAGCTTGAACGCTCAACGTAATAACCGGAGTCTGGATACCCAACGAAACTGACCGGAGCCTGAATGCTCAACGTAACAACCGGAGTCTGGATACACAACGAAATTGACCGGAGCCTGAACGCTCAATTAAATAACCGAAGTCTGGATACCCAACGAAACTGACCGGAGCCTAAACGCTCAACGTAATAACCGGAGTCTGGATACCAAAAGAAACTGACCGGAGCCTGAACGCTCAACTTAATAACCGGAGTCTGGATACCCTACAAAACTGATCGGAGCCTTAACGCTCAACGTAATAACCGGAGTCTGGATACCCAAAGAAACTGACCGGAGCCTGAACGCTCAACGTAATAATCGGAGTCTGGATACCCAACGAAACTGACCGGAGCCTGAACCCTCAACATAATAACCGGAGTCTGGATACCCAACAAAACTGACCGTAGCCTAAACGCTCAATGTAAAAACCAGAGTCTGGATACCCAACGAAACTGACCGGAGCCTGAATGCTCAACGTAATAACCGGAGTCTGGATACCCAACGAAACTGACCGGAGCCTGAACGTTCAACGTAATAAACGGAGTCTGGATACCCAACGAAACTGACTGGAGCCTGAACGCTCTACGTAATAACCGGAGTCTGGATACCCAACGAAATTGACTGGAGCCTGAACGATCAACGTAATAACCGGAGTCTGGATACACAACGAAATTGACCGGAGCCTGAACGCTCAACAAAATAACCGGAGTCTGGATACCCAACGAAACTGACCGGAGGCTGAACGCTCAACGCAATAACCGGAGTCTGGATACCCAAAGAAACTTACCGAAGCTTGAACGCTCAACGTAATAACCGGAGTCTGGATACCCAACGAAACTGACCGGAGCCTGAATGCTCAACGTAACAACCGGAGTCTGGATACACAACGAAATTGACCGGAGCCTGAACGCTCAATTAAATAACCGGAGTCTGGATACCCAACGAAACTGACCGGAGCCTAAACGCTCAACGTAATAACCGGAGTCTGGATACCAAAAGAAACTGACCGGAGCCTGAACGCTCAACTTAATAACCGGAGTCTGGATACCCTACAAAACTGATCGGAGCCTTAACGCTCAACGTAATAACCGGAGTCTGGATACCCAAAGAAACTGACCGGAGCCTGAACGCTCAACGTAATAATCGGAGTCTGGATACCCAACGAAACTGACCGGAGCCTGAACCCTCAACATAATAACCGGAGTCTGGATACCCAACAAAACTGACCGTAGCCTAAACGCTCAATGTAAAAACCAGAGTCTGGATACCCAACGAAACTGACCGGAGCCTGAATGCTCAACGTAATAACCGGAGTCTGGATACCCAACGAAACTGACCGGAGCCTGAACGTTCAACGTAATAAACGGAGTCTGGATACCCAACGAAACTGACTGGAGCCTGAACGCTCTACGTAATAACCGGAGTCTGGATACCCAACGAAATTGACTGGAGCCTGAACGATCAACGTAATAACCGGAGTCTGGATACACAACGAAATTGACCGGAGCCTGAACGCTCAACAAAATAACCGGAGTCTGGATACCCAACGAAACTGACCGGAGGCTGAACGCTCAACGTAATAACCGGAGTCTGGATACCCAAAGAAACTGACCGGAGCTTGAACGCTCAACGTAATAACCGGAGTCTGGATACCCAACGAAACTGACCTGAGCCTGAACGCTCAACGTAACAACCGGAGTCTGGATACACAACGAAATTGACCGGAGCCTGAACGCTCAACAAAATAACCGGAGTCTGGATACCCAACGAAACTGACCGGAGCCTAAACGCTCAACGTAATAACCGGAGTCTGGATACCAAAAGAAACTGACCGGAGCCTGAACGCTCAACTTAATAACCGGAGTCTGGATACCCAACGAAACTGATCGGAGCCTGAACGCTCAACGTAATAACCGGAGTCTGGATACACAAAGAAACTGACCGGAGCCTGAACGCTCAACGTAATAACCGGAGTCTGGATACCCAACGAAACTGACCGGAGCCTGAACCCTCAACATAATAACCGGAGTCTGGATACCCAACAAAACTGACCGGAGCCTAAACGCTCAATGTAAAAACCAGAGTCTGGATACCCAACGAAACTGACCGGAGCCTGAATGCTCAACGTAATAACCGGAGTCTGGATACCCAACGAAACTGACCGGAGCCTGAACGTTCAACGTAATAAACGGAGTCTGGATACCCAACGAAACTGACTGGAGCCTGAACGCTCTACGTAATAACCGGAGTCTGGATACCCAACGAAATTGACTGGAGCCTGAACGATCAACGTAATAACCGGAGTCTGGATACACAACGAAATTGACCGGAGCCTGAACGCTCAACAAAATAACCGGAGTCTGGATACCCAACGAAACTGACCGGAGGCTGAACGCTCAACGTAATAACCGGAGTCTGGATACCCAAAGAAACTGACCGGAGCTTGAACGCTCAACGTAATAACCGGAGTCTGGATACCCAACGAAACTGACCTGAGCCTGAACGCTCAACGTAACAACCGGAGTCTGGATACACAACGAAATTGACCGGAGCCTGAACGCTCAACAAAATAACCGGAGTCTGGATACCCAACGAAACTGACCGGAGCCTAAACGCTCAACGTAATAACCGGAGTCTGGATACCAAAAGAAACTGACCGGAGCCTGAACGCTCAACTTAATAACCGGAGTCTGGATACCCAACGAAACTGATCGGAGCCTGAACGCTCAACGTAATAACCGGAGTCTGGATACACAAAGAAACTGACCGGAGCCTGAACGCTCAACGTAATAACCGGAGTCTGGATACCCAACGAAACTGACCGGAGCCTGAACCCTCAACATAATAACCGGAGTCTGGATACCCAACAAAACTGACCGGAGCCTAAACGCTCAATGTAAAAACCAGAGTCTGGATACCCAACGAAACTGACCGGAGCCTGAATGCTCAACGTAATAACCGGTGTCTGGATACCCAACAAAACTGACCGGAGCCTGAATGTTCAACGTAATAAACGGAGTCTGGATACCCAACGAAACTGACCGGAGCCTGAACGCTCAACGTAATAACCGAAGTCTGGATACCAAACGAAACTGACCGGAGCCTGAACGCTCTACGTAATAACCGGAGTCTGGATACCCAACGAAATTGACTGGAGCCTGAACGCTCAACGTAAAAAACCGGAGTCTGGATACCCAACGAAACTGACCGGAGCCTGGACGCTCAACGTAATAACCAGAGTCTGGATACACAACGAAACTGACCGGTGCCTGAAAGCCCAACGTAATAACCGGAGTCTGGATACCCAAAGAAACTGACCGGAGCCAAAATGCTCAACGTAATAACCTGAGTCTGGATACCCAACGAAACTGACCGGAGCCTGAACACTCAAGTAAGAACCGGAGTCTGGATACCCAACGAAACTGACCGGAGCCTGAACCCTCAACATAATAACCGGAGTCTGGATACCCAACAAAACTGACCGGAGCCTAAACGCTCAACGTAAACACCAGAGTCTGGATACCCAATGAAACTGACCGGAGCCTGAATGCTCAACGTAATAACCGGAGTCTGGATACCCAACGAAACTGACCGGAGCCTGAACGTTCAACGTAATAAATGGAGTCTGGATACCCAACGAAACTGACCGGAGCCTGAACGCTCAACGTAATAACCAAAGTCTGGATACCAAACGAAACTGACCGGAGCCTGAACGCTCAACGTAATAACCGGAGTCTGGATACGCAAAGAAACTGACCGGAGCCTGAACGCTCAACATAATAACCGGAGTCTGGATACCCAAAGAAACTGACCGGAGCCTGAACGCTCAACGTAATAACCGGAGTCTGGATACCCAACAAAACTGACCGGAGCCTGAACGCTCAACGTAATAACCGGAGTCTGGATACCCAAAGAAACTGACAGGAGCCTGAACGCTCAACGTAATAACCGGAGTCTGGATAACCAAAGAAACTGACCGGAGCCTGAATGTTTAACGTAATAAACGGAGTCTGGATACCCAACGAAACTGACCGGAGCCTGAACGCTCAACGTAATAACCGAAGTCTGGATACCAAACGAAACTGACCGGAGCCTGAATGATCTACGTAATAACCGGAGTCTGGATACCCAACGAAACTGACCGGAGCCTGAATGATCAATGTAATAACCGGAGTCTGGATACACAACGAAACTGACCGGAGCCTGAACGTTCAACGTAATAAACGGAGTCTGGATACCCAACGAAACTGACCGGAGGCTGAACGCTCAACGTAATAACCGAAGTCGGGATACCAAACGAAACTGACCGGAGCCTGAATGCTCTACGTAATAACCGGAGTCTGGATACCAAACGAAATTGACTGGAGCCTGAACGATCAACGTAATAACCGGAGTCTGGATACACAACGAAATTGACCGGAGCCTGAACGCTCAACAAAATAACCGGAGTCTGGATACCCAACGAAACTGACCGGAGCCTGAACGCTAAACGTAATAACCGGAGTCTGGATACCAAAAGAAACTGACCGGAGCCTGAACGCTCAACTTAATAACCGGAGTCTGGATACCCAACGAAACTGATCGGAGCCTGAACGCTCAACGTAATAACCGGAGTCTGGATACACAAAGAAACTGACCGGAGCCTGAACGCTCAACGTAATAACCGGAGTCTGGATACCCAACGAAACTGACCGGAGCCGGAACCCTCAACATAATAACCGGAGTCTGGATACCCAACAAAACTGACCGGAGCCTAAACGCTCAATGTAAAAACCAGAGTCTGGATACCCAACGAAACTGACCGGAGCCTGAATGCTCAACGTAATAACCGGAGTCTGGATACCCAACAAAACTGACCGGAGCCTGAACGTTCAACGTAATAAACGGAGTCTGGATACCCAACGAAACTGACCGGAGCCTGAACGCTCAACGTAATAACCGAAGTCTGGATACCAAACGAAACTGACCGGAGCCTGAACGCTCTACGTAATAACCGGAGTCTGGATACCCAACGAAATTGACTGGAGCCTGAACGCTCAACGTAAAAAACCGGAGTCTGGATACCCAACGAAACTGACCGGAGCCTGGACGCTCAACGTAATAACCAGAGTCTGGATACACAACGAAACTGACCGGTGCCTGAAAGCCCAACGTAATAACCGGAGTCTGGATACCCAAAGAAACTGACCGGAGCCAAAACGCTCAACGTAATAACCTGAGTCTGGATACCCAACGAAACTGACCGGAGCCTGAACACTCAAGTAAGAACCGGAGTCTGGATACCCAACGAAACTGACCGGAGCCTGAACCCTCAACATAATAACCGGAGTCTGGATACCCAACAAAACTGACCGGAGCCTAAACGCTCAACGTAAACACCAGAGTCTGGATACCCAATGAAACTGACCGGAGCCTGAATGCTCAACGTAATAACCGGAGTCTGGATACCCAACGAAACTGACCGGAGCCTGAACGTTCAACGTAATAAACGGAGTCTGGATACCCAACGAAACTGACCGGAGCCTGAACGCTCAACGTAATAACCAAAGTCTGGATACCAAACGAAACTGACCGGAGCCTGAACGCTCGACGTAATAACCGGAGTCTGGATACCCAAAGAAACTGACCGGAGCCTGAACGCTCAACATAATAACCGGAGTCTGGATACCCAAAGAAACTGACCGGAGCCTGAACGCTCAACGTAATAACCGGAGTCTGGATACCCAACAAAACTGATCGGAGCCTGAACGCTCAACGTAATAACCGGAGTCTGGATACCCAAAGAAACTGACAGGAGCCTGAACGCTCAACGTAATAACCGGAGTCTGGATAACCAAAGAAACTGACCGGAGCCTGAATGTTTAACGTAATAAACGGAGTCTGGATACCCAACGAAACTGACCGGAGCCTGAACGCTCAACGTAATAACCGAAGTCTGGATACCAAACGAAACTGACCGGAGCCTGAACGCTCTACGTAATAACCGGAGTCTGGATACCCAACGAAATTGACTGGAGCCTGAATGCTCAACGTAAAAAACCGGAGTCTGGATACCCAACGAAACTGACCGGAGCCTGGACGCTCAACGTAATAACCAGAGTCTGGATACACAACGAAACTGACCGGTGCCTGAAAGCCCAACGTAATAACCGGAGTCTGGATACCCAAAGAAACTGACCGGAGCCAAAACGCTCAACGTAATAACCTGAGTCTGGATACCCAACGAAACTGACCGGAGCCTGAACACTCAAGTAAGAACCGGAGTCTGGATACCCAACGAAACTGACCGGAGCCTGAACCCTCAACATAATAACCGGAGTCTGGATACCCAACGAAACTGACCGGAGCCTGAACGCTAAACGTAATAACCGGAGTCTGGATACCAAAAGAAACTGACCGGAGCCTGAACGCTCAACTTAATAACCGGAGTCTGGATACCCAACGAAACTGATCGGAGCCTGAACGCTCAACGTAATAACCGGAGTCTGGATACACAAAGAAACTGATCGGAGCCTGAACGCTCAACGTAATAACCGGAGTCTGGATACCCAACGAAACTGACCGGAGCCGGAACCCTCAACATAATAACCGGAGTCTGGATACCCAACAAAACTGACCGGAGCCTAAACGCTCAATGTAAAAACCAGAGTCTGGATACCCAACGAAACTGACCGGAGCCTGAATGCTCAACGTAATAACCGGAGTCTGGATACCCAACAAAACTGACCGGAGCCTGAACGTTCAACGTAATAAACGGAGTCTGGATACCCAACGAAACTGACCGGAGCCTGAACGCTCAACGTAATAACTGAAGTCTGGATACCAAACGAAACTGACCGGAGCCTGAACGCTCTACGTAATAACCGGAGTCTGGATACCCAACGAAATTGACTGGAGCCTGAACGCTCAACGTAAAAAACCGGAGTCTGGATACCCAACGAAACTGACCGGAGCCTGGACGCTCAACGTAATAACCAGAGTCTGGATACACAACGAAACTGACCGGTGCCTGAAAGCCCAACGTAATAACCGGAGTCTGGATACCCAAAGAAACTGACCGGAGCCAAAACGCTCAACGTAATAACCTGAGTCTGGATACCCAACGAAACTGACCGGAGCCTGAACACTCAAGTAAGAACCGGAGTCTGGATACCCAACGAAACTGACCGGAGCCTGAACCCTCAACATAATAACCGGAGTCTGGATACCCAACAAAACTGACCGGAGCCTAAACGCTCAACGTAAACACCAGAGTCTGGATACCCAATGAAACTGACCGGAGCCTGAATGCTCAACGTAATAACCGGAGTCTGGATACCCAACGAAACTGACCGGAGCCTGAACGTTCAACGTAATAAACGGAGTCTGGATACCCAACGAAACTGACCGGAGCCTGAACGCTCAACGTAATAACCAAAGTCTGGATACCAAACGAAACTGACCGGAGCCTGAACGCTCGACGTAATAACCGGAGTCTGGATACCCAAAGAAACTGACCGGAGCCTGAACGCTCAACATAATAACCGGAGTCTGGATACCCAAAGAAACTGACCGGAGCCTGAACGCTCAACGTAATAACCGGAGTCTGGATACCCAACAAAACTGATCGGAGCCTGAACGCTCAACGTAATAACCGGAGTCTGGATACCCAAAGAAACTGACAGGAGCCTGAACGCTCAACGTAATAACCGGAGTCTGGATAACCAAAGAAACTGACCGGAGCCTGAATGTTTAACGTAATAAACGGAGTCTGGATACCCAACGAAACTGACCGGAGCCTGAACGCTCAACGTAATAACCGAAGTCTGGATACCAAACGAAACTGACCGGAGCCTGAACGCTCTACGTAATAACCGGAGTCTGGATACCCAACGAAATTGACTGGAGCCTGAATGCTCAACGTAAAAAACCGGAGTCTGGATACCCAACGAAACTGACCGGAGCCTGGACGCTCAACGTAATAACCAGAGTCTGGATACACAACGAAACTGACCGGTGCCTGAAAGCCCAACGTAATAACCGGAGTCTGGATACCCAAAGAAACTGACCGGAGCCAAAACGCTCAACGTAATAACCTGAGTCTGGATACCCAACGAAACTGACCGGAGCCTGAACACTCAAGTAAGAACCGGAGTCTGGATACCCAACGAAACTGACCGGAGCCTGAACCCTCAACATAATAACCGGAGTCTGGATACCCAACGAAACTGACCGGAGCCTGAACGCTAAACGTAATAACCGGAGTCTGGATACCAAAAGAAACTGACCGGAGCCTGAACGCTCAACTTAATAACCGGAGTCTGGATACCCAACGAAACTGATCGGAGCCTGAACGCTCAACGTAATAACCGGAGTCTGGATACACAAAGAAACTGATCGGAGCCTGAACGCTCAACGTAATAACCGGAGTCTGGATACCCAACGAAACTGACCGGAGCCGGAACCCTCAACATAATAACCGGAGTCTGGATACCCAACAAAACTGACCGGAGCCTAAACGCTCAATGTAAAAACCAGAGTCTGGATACCCAACGAAACTGACCGGAGCCTGAATGCTCAACGTAATAACCGGAGTCTGGATACCCAACAAAACTGACCGGAGCCTGAACGTTCAACGTAATAAACGGAGTCTGGATACCCAACGAAACTGACCGGAGCCTGAACGCTGAACGTAATAACTGAAGTCTGGATACCAAACGAAACTGACCGGAGCCTGAACGCTCTACGTAATAACCGGAGTCTGGATACCCAACGAAATTGACTGGAGCCTGAACGCTC
Organism: Lathyrus sativus; assembly: GCA_963859935.3. Classification (NCBI taxonomy): domain Eukaryota; kingdom Viridiplantae; phylum Streptophyta; class Magnoliopsida; order Fabales; family Fabaceae; genus Lathyrus; species Lathyrus sativus. The sequence continues at coordinate 313,318 of CAWUDS030000755.1, forward strand.
AACGTAAAAAACCGGAGTCTGGATACCCAACGAAACTGACCGGAGCCTGGACGCTCAACGTAATAACCAGAGTCTGGATACACAACGAAACTGACCGGTGCCTGAAAGCCCAACGTAATAACCGGAGTCTGGATACCCAAAGAAACTGACCGGAGCCAAAACGCTCAACGTAATAACCTGAGTCTGGATACCCAACGAAACTGACCGGAGCCTGAACACTCAAGTAAGAACCGGAGTCTGGATACCCAACGAAACTGACCGGAGCCTGAACCCTCAACATAATAACCGGAGTCTGGATACCCAACAAAACTGACCGGAGCCTAAACGCTCAACGTAAACACCAGAGTCTGGATACCCAATGAAACTGACCGGAGCCTGAATGCTCAACGTAATAACCGGAGTCTGGATACCCAACGAAACTGACCGGAGCCTGAACGTTCAACGTAATAAACGGAGTCTGGATACCCAACGAAACTGACCGGAGCCTGAACGCTCAACGTAATAACCAAAGTCTGGATACCAAACGAAACTGACCGGAGCCTGAACGCTCGACGTAATAACCGGAGTCTGGATACCCAAAGAAACTGACCGGAGCCTGAACGCTCAACATAATAACCGGAGTCTGGATACCCAAAGAAACTGACCGGAGCCTGAACGCTCAACGTAATAACCGGAGTCTGGATACCCAACAAAACTGATCGGAGCCTGAACGCTCAACGTAATAACCGGAGTCTGGATACCCAAAGAAACTGACAGGAGCCTGAACGCTCAACGTAATAACCGGAGTCTGGATAACCAAAGAAACTGACCGGAGCCTGAATGTTTAACGTAATAAACGGAGTCTGGATACCCAACGAAACTGACCGGAGCCTGAACGCTCAACGTAATAACCGAAGTCTGGATACCAAACGAAACTGACCGGAGCCTGAACGCTCTACGTAATAACCGGAGTCTGGATACCCAACGAAATTGACTGGAGCCTGAATGCTCAACGTAAAAAACCGGAGTCTGGATACCCAACGAAACTGACCGGAGCCTGGACGCTCAACGTAATAACCAGAGTCTGGATACACAACGAAACTGACCGGTGCCTGAAAGCCCAACGTAATAACCGGAGTCTGGATACCCAAAGAAACTGACCGGAGCCAAAACGCTCAACGTAATAACCTGAGTCTGGATACCCAACGAAACTGACCGGAGCCTGAACACTCAAGTAAGAACCGGAGTCTGGATACCCAACGAAACTGACCGGAGCCTGAACCCTCAACATAATAACCGGAGTCTGGATACCCAACGAAACTGACCGGAGCCTGAACGCTAAACGTAATAACCGGAGTCTGGATACCAAAAGAAACTGACCGGAGCCTGAACGCTCAACTTAATAACCGGAGTCTGGATACCCAACGAAACTGATCGGAGCCTGAACGCTCAACGTAATAACCGGAGTCTGGATACACAAAGAAACTGATCGGAGCCTGAACGCTCAACGTAATAACCGGAGTCTGGATACCCAACGAAACTGACCGGAGCCGGAACCCTCAACATAATAACCGGAGTCTGGATACCCAACAAAACTGACCGGAGCCTAAACGCTCAATGTAAAAACCAGAGTCTGGATACCCAACGAAACTGACCGGAGCCTGAATGCTCAACGTAATAACCGGAGTCTGGATACCCAACAAAACTGACCGGAGCCTGAACGTTCAACGTAATAAACGGAGTCTGGATACCCAACGAAACTGACCGGAGCCTGAACGCTCAACGTAATAACTGAAGTCTGGATACCAAACGAAACTGACCGGAGCCTGAACGCTCAACTTAATAACCGGAGTCTGGATACCCAACGAAACTGATCGGAGCCTGAACGCTCAACGTAATAACCGGAGTCTGGATACACAAAGAAACTGATCGGAGCCTGAACGCTCAACGTAATAACCGGAGTCTGGATACCCAACGAAACTGACCGGAGCCGGAACCCTCAACATAATAACCGGAGTCTGGATACCCAACAAAACTGACCGGAGCCTAAACGCTCAATGTAAAAACCAGAGTCTGGATACCCAACGAAACTGACCGGAGCCTGAATGCTCAACGTAATAACCGGAGTCTGGATACCCAACAAAACTGACCGGAGCCTGAACGTTCAACGTAATAAACGGAGTCTGGATACCCAACGAAACTGACCGGAGCCTGAACGCTCAACGTAATAACCGAAGTCTGGATACCAAACGAAACTGACCGGAGCCTGAACGCTCTACGTAATAACCGGAGTCTGGATACCCAACGAAATTGACTGGAGCCTGAACGCTCAACGTAAAAAACCGGAGTCTGGATACCCAACGAAACTGACCGGAGCCTGGACGCTCAACGTAATAACCAGAGTCTGGATACACAACGAAACTGACCGGTGCCTGAAAGCCCAACGTAATAACCGGAGTCTGGATACCCAAAGAAACTGACCGGAGCCAAAACGCTCAACGTAATAACCTGAGTCTGGATACCCAACGAAACTGACCGGAGCCTGAACACTCAAGTAAGAACCGGAGTCTGGATACCCAACGAAACTGACCGGAGCCTGAACCCTCAACATAATAACCGGAGTCTGGATACCCAACAAAACTGACCGGAGCCTAAACGCTCAACGTAAACACCAGAGTCTGGATACCCAATGAAACTGACCGGAGCCTGAATGCTCAACGTAATAACCGGAGTCTGGATACCCAACGAAACTGACCGGAGCCTGAACGTTCAACGTAATAAACGGAGTCTGGATACCCAACGAAACTGACCGGAGCCTGATAGCTCAACGTAATAACCAAAGTCTGGATACCAAACGAAACTGACCGGAGCCTGAACGCTCGACGTAATAACCGGAGTCTGGATACCCAAAGAAACTGACCGGAGCCTGAACGCTCAACATAATAACCGGAGTCTGGATACCCAAAGAAACTGACCGGAGCCTGAACGCTCAACGTAATAACCGGAGTCTGGATACCCAACAAAACTGATCGGAGCCTGAACGCTCAACGTAATAACCGGAGTCTGGATACCCAAAGAAACTGACAGGAGCCTGAACGCTCAACGTAATAACCGGAGTCTGGATAACCAAAGAAACTGACCGGAGCCTGAATGTTTAACGTAATAAACGGAGTCTGGATACCCAACGAAACTGACCGGAGCCTGAACGCTCAACGTAATAACCGAAGTCTGGATACCAAACGAAACTGACCGGAGCCTGAACGCTCTACGTAATAACCGGAGTCTGGATACCCAACGAAATTGACTGGAGCCTGAATGCTCAACGTAAAAAACCGGAGTCTGGATACCCAACGAAACTGACCGGAGCCTGGACGCTCAACGTAATAACCAGAGTCTGGATACACAACGAAACTGACCGGTGCCTGAAAGCCCAACGTATTAACCGGAGTCTGGATACCCAAAGAAACTGACCGGAGCCAAAACGCTCAACGTAATAACCTGAGTCTGGATACCCAACGAAACTGACCGGAGCCTGAACACTCAAGTAAGAACCGGAGTCTGGATACCCAACGAAACTGACCGGAGCCTGAACCCTCAACATAATAACCGGAGTCTGGATACCCAACGAAACTGACCGGAGCCTGAACGCTAAACGTAATAACCGGAGTCTGGATACCAAAAGAAACTGACCGGAGCCTGAACGCTCAACTTAATAACCGGAGTCTGGATACCCAACGAAACTGATCGGAGCCTGAACGCTCAACGTAATAACCGGAGTCTGGATACACAAAGAAACTGATCGGAGCCTGAACGCTCAACGTAATAACCGGAGTCTGGATACCCAACGAAACTGACCGGAGCCGGAACCCTCAACATAATAACCGGAGTCTGGATACCCAACAAAACTGACCGGAGCCTAAACGCTCAATGTAAAAACCAGAGTCTGGATACCCAACGAAACTGACCGGAGCCTGAATGCTCAACGTAATAACCGGAGTCTGGATACCCAACAAAACTGACCGGAGCCTGAACGTTCAACGTAATAAACGGAGTCTGGATACCCAACGAAACTGACCGGAGCCTGAACGCTCAACGTAATAACTGAAGTCTGGATACCAAACGAAACTGACCGGAGCCTGAACGCTCTACGTAATAACCGGAGTCTGGATACCCAACGAAATTGACTGGAGCCTGAACGCTCAACGTAAAAAACCGGAGTCTGGATACCCAACGAAACTGACCGGAGCCTGGACGCTCAACGTAATAACCAGAGTCTGGATACACAACGAAACTGACCGGTGCCTGAAAGCCCAACGTAATAACCGGAGTCTGGATACCCAAAGAAACTGACCGGAGCCAAAACGCTCAACGTAATAACCTGAGTCTGGATACCCAACGAACCTGACCGGAGCCTGAACACTCAAGTAAGAACCGGAGTCTGGATACCCAACGAAACTGACCGGAGCCTGAACCCTCAACATAATAACCGGAGTCTGGATACCCAACAAAACTGACCGGAGCCTAAACGCTCAACGTAAACACCTGAGTCTGGATACCCAATGAAACTGACCGGAGCCTGAATGCTCAACGTAATAACCAGAGTCTGGATACCCAACGAAACTGACCGGAGCCTGAACGTTCAACGTAATAAACGGAGTCTGGATACCCAACGAAACTGACCGGAGCCTGAACGCTCAACGTAATAACCAAAGTCTGGATACCAAACGAAACTGACCGGAGCCTGAACGCTCAACGTAATAACCGGAGTCTGGATACCCAAAGAAACTGACCGGAGCCTGAACGCTCAACATAATAACCGGAGTCTGGATACCCAAAGAAACTGACCGGAGCCTGAACGCTCAACGTAATAACCGGAGTCTGGATACCCAACAAAACTGACCGGAGCCTGAACGCTCAACGTAATAACCGGAGTCTGGATACCCAAAGAAACTGACAGGAGCCTGAACGCTCAACGTAATAACCGGAGTCTGGATAACCAAAGAAACTGACCGGAGCCTGAATGTTTAACGTAATAAACGGAGTCTGGATACCCAACGAAACTGACCGGAGCCTGAACGCTCAACGTAATAACCGAAGTCTGGATACCAAACGAAACTGACCGGAGCCTGAATGATCTACGTAATAACCGGAGTCTGGATACCCAACGAAACTGACCGGAGTCTGAATGATCAACGTAATAACCGGAGTCTGGATACACAACGAAACTGACCGGAGCCTGAACGTTCAACGTAATAAACGGAGTCTGGATACCCAACGAAACTGACCGGAGGCTGAACGCTCAACGTAATAACCGAAGTCGGGATACCAAACGAAACTGACCGGAGCCTGAATGCTCTACGTAATAACCGGAGTCTGGATACCAAACGAAATTGACTGGAGCCTGAACGATCAACGTAATAACCGGAGTCTGGATACACAACGAAATTGACCGGAGCCTGAACGCTCAACAAAATAACCGGAGTCTGGATACCCAACGAAACTGACCGGAGCCTGAACGCTAAACGTAATAACCGGAGTCTGGATACCAAAAGAAACTGACCGGAGCCTGAACGCTCAACTTAATAACCGGAGTCTGGATACCCAACGAAACTGATCGGAGCCTGAACGCTCAACGTAATAACCGGAGTCTGGATACACAAAGAAACTGACCGGAGCCTGAACGCTCAACGTAATAACCAGAGTCTGGATACCCAACGAAACTGACCGGAGCCTGAACCCTCAACATAATAACCGGAGTCTGGATACCCAACAAAACTGACCGGAGCCTAAACGCTCAATGTAAAAACCAGAGTCTGGATACCCAACGAAACTGACCGGAGCCTGAATGCTCAACGTAATAACCGGAGTCTGGATACCCAACAAAACTGACCGGAGCCTGAACGTTCAACGTAATAAACGGAGTCTGGATACCCAACGAAACTGACCGGAGCCTGAACGCTCAACGTAATAACTGAAGTCTGGATACCAAACGAAACTGACCGGAGCCTGAACGCTCTACGTAATAACCGGAGTCTGGATACCCAACGAAATTGACTGGAGCCTGAACGCTCAACGTAAAAAACCGGAGTCTGGATACCCAACGAAACTGACCGGAGCCTGGACGCTCAACGTAATAACCAGAGTCTGGATACACAACGAAACTGACCGGTGCCTGAAAGCCCAACGTAATAACCGGAGTCTGGATACCCAAAGAAACTGACCGGAGCCAAAACGCTCAACGTAATAACCTGAGTCTGGATACCCAACGAACCTGACCGGAGCCTGAACACTCAAGTAAGAACCGGAGTCTGGATACCCAACGAAACTGACCGGAGCCTGAACCCTCAACATAATAACCGGAGTCTGGATACCCAACAAAACTGACCGGAGCCTAAACGCTCAACGTAAACACCTGAGTCTGGATACCCAATGAAACTGACCGGAGCCTGAATGCTCAACGTAATAACCAGAGTCTGGATACCCAACGAAACTGACCGGAGCCTGAACGTTCAACGTAATAAACGGAGTCTGGATACCCAACGAAACTGACCGGAGCCTGAACGCTCAACGTAATAACCAAAGTCTGGATACCAAACGAAACTGACCGGAGCCTGAACGCTCAACGTAATAACCGGAGTCTGGATACCCAAAGAAACTGACCGGAGCCTGAACGCTCAACATAATAACCGGAGTCTGGATACCCAAAGAAACTGACCGGAGCCTGAACGCTCAACGTAATAACCGGAGTCTGGATACCCAACAAAACTGACCGGAGCCTGAACGCTCAACGTAATAACCGGAGTCTGGATACCCAAAGAAACTGACAGGAGCCTGAACGCTCAACGTAATAACCGGAGTCTGGATAACCAAAGAAACTGACCGGAGCCTGAATGTTTAACGTAATAAACGGAGTCTGGATACCCAACGAAACTGACCGGAGCCTGAACGCTCAACGTAATAACCGAAGTCTGGATACCAAACGAAACTGACCGGAGCCTGAATGATCTACGTAATAACCGGAGTCTGGATACCCAACGAAACTGACCGGAGTCTGAATGATCAACGTAATAACCGGAGTCTGGATACACAACGAAACTGACCGGAGCCTGAACGTTCAACGTAATAAACGGAGTCTGGATACCCAACGAAACTGACCGGAGGCTGAACGCTCAACGTAATAACCGAAGTCGGGATACCAAACGAAACTGACCGGAGCCTGAATGCTCTACGTAATAACCGGAGTCTGGATACCAAACGAAATTGACTGGAGCCTGAACGATCAACGTAATAACCGGAGTCTGGATACACAACGAAATTGACCGGAGCCTGAACGCTCAACAAAATAACCGGAGTCTGGATACCCAACGAAACTGACCGGAGCCTGAACGCTAAACGTAATAACCGGAGTCTGGATACCAAAAGAAACTGACCGGAGCCTGAACGCTCAACTTAATAACCGGAGTCTGGATACCCAACGAAACTGATCGGAGCCTGAACGCTCAACGTAATAACCGGAGTCTGGATACACAAAGAAACTGACCGGAGCCTGAACGCTCAACGTAATAACCAGAGTCTGGATACCCAACGAAACTGACCGGAGCCTGAACCCTCAACATAATAACCGGAGTCTGGATACCCAACAAAACTGACCGGAGCCTAAACGCTCAATGTAAAAACCAGAGTCTGGATACCCAACGAAACTGACCGGAGCCTGAATGCTCAACGTAATAACCGGAGTCTGGATACCCAACAAAACTGACCGGAGCCTGAACGTTCAACGTAATAAACGGAGTCTGGATACCCAACGAAACTGACCGGAGCCTGAACGCTCAACGTAATAACCGAAGTCTGGATACCAAACGAAACTGACCGGAGCCTGAACGCTCTACGTAATAACCGGAGTCTGGATACCCAACGAAATTGAGTGGAGCCTGAACGCTCAACGTAAAAAACCGGAGTCTGGATACCCAACGAAACTGACCGGAGCCTGGACGCTCAACGTAATAACCAGAGTCTGGATACACAACGAAACTGACCGGTGCCTGAAAGCCCAACGTAATAACCGGAGTCTGGATACCCAAAGAAACTGACCGGAGCCAAAACGCTCAACGTAATAACCTGAGTCTGGATACCCAACGAAACTGACCGGAGCCTGAACACTCAAGTAAGAACCGGAGTCTGGATACCCAACGAAACTGACCGGAGCCTGAACCCTCAACATAATAACCGGAGTCTGGATACCCAACAAAACTGACCGGAGCCTAAACGCTCAACGTAAACACCAGAGTCTATATACCCAATGAAACTGACCGGAGCCTGAATGCTCAACGTAATAACCGGAGTCTGGATACCCAACGAAACTGACCGGAGCCTGAACGTTCAACGTAATAAACGGAGTCTGGATACCCAACGAAACTGACCGGAGCCTGAACGCTCAACGTAATAACCAAAGTCTGGATACCAAACGAAACAGACCGGAGCCTGAACGCTCAACGTAATAACCGGAGTCTGGATACCCAAAGAAACTGACCGGAGCCTGAACGCTCAACATAATAACCGGAGTCTGGATACCCAAAGAAACTGACCGGAGCCTGAACGCTCAACGTAATAACCGGAGTCTGGATACCCAACAAAACTGACCGGAGCCTGAACGCTCAACGTAATAACCGGAGTCTGGATACCCAAAGAAACTGACAGGAGCCTGAACGCTCAACGTAATAACCGGAGTCTGGATAACCAAAGAAACTGACCGGAGCCTGAATGTTTAACGTAATAAACGGAGTCTGGATACCCAACGAAACTGACCGGAGCCTGAACGCTCAACGTAATAACCGAAGTCTGGATACCAAACGAAACTGACCGGAGCCTGAATGATCTACGTAATAACCGGAGTCTGGATACCCAACGAAACTGACCGGAGCCTGAATGATCAACGTAATAACCGGAGTCTGGATACACAACGAAACTGACCGGAGCCTGAACGTTCAACGTAATAAACGGAGTCTGGATACCCAACGAAACTGACCGGAGGCTGAACGCTCAACGTAATAACCGAAGTCGGGATACCAAACGAAACTGACCGGAGCCTGAATGCTCTACGTAATAACCGGAGTCTGGATACCAAACGAAATTGACTGGAGCCTGAACGATCAACGTAATAACCGGAGTCTGGATACACAACGAAATTGACCGGAGCCTGAACGCTCAACAAAATAACCGGAGTCTGGATACCCAACGAAACTGACCGGAGCCTGAACGCTAAACGTAATAACCGGAGTCTGGATACCAAAAGAAACTGACCGGAGCCTGAACGCTCAACTTAATAACCGGAGTCTGGATACCCAACGAAACTGATCGGAGCCTGAACGTTCAACGTTATAACCGGAGTCTGGATACCCAAAGAAACTGACCGGAGTCTGAACGCTCAACGTAATAACCGGAGTCTGGATACCCAACGAAACTGACCGGAGCCTGAACGCTCAATGTAATAACCTGAGTTTGGATACCCAACGAAACTGACAAGAGCCTGAACCCACAACATAATAACCGAAGTCTGGATACCCAACAAAACTGACCGGAGCCTAAACGCTCAATGTAAAAACCAGAGTCTGGATACCCAACGAAACTGACCGGAGCATGAATGCTCAACGTAATAACCGGAGTCTGGATAACCAACGAAACTGACCGGAGCCTGAATGTTCAACGTAATAAACGGAGTCTGGATACACAACGAAACTGACCGGAGCCTGAACGCTCAACGTAATAACCGAAGTCTGGATACCAAACGAAATTGACCGGAGCCTGAACGCTCAACGCAATAACCGGAGTATGGATACCCAAAGAAACTGACCGGAGCTTGAACGCTCAACGTAATAACCGGAGTCTGGATACCCAACGAAACTGACCGGAGCCTGAACGCTCAATGTAACAACCGGAGTCTGGATACCCAACAAAATTGACCGGAGTCTGAACGCTCAACAAAATAACCGGAGTCTGGATACCCAACGAAACTGACCGGAGCCTAAACGCTCAACGTAATAACCGGAGTCTGGATACCAAAAGAAACTGACCGGAGCCTGAACGCTCAACTTAATAACCGGAGTCTGGATACCCAACGAAACTGATCGGAGCCTGAACGCTCAACGTAATAACCGGAGTCTGGATACACAAAGAAACTGACCGGAGCCTGAACGCTCAACGTAATAACCGGAGTCTGGATACCCAACGAAACTGACCGGAGCCTGAACCCTCAACATAATAACCGGAGTCTGGATACCCAACAAAACTGACCGGAGCCTAAACGCTCAATGTAAAAACCAGAGTCTGGATACCCAACGAAACTGACCGGAGCCTGAATGCTCAACGTAATAACCAGAGTCTGGATACCCAACGAAACTGACCGGAGCCTGAACGTTCAACGTAATAAACGGAGTCTGGATACCCAACGAAACTGACCGGAGCCTGAACGCTCAACGTAATATCCGAAGTCTCGATACCAAACGAAACTGACCGGAGCCTGAACGCTCTACATAATAACCGGAGTCTGGATACACAACGAAATTGACCGGAGCCTGAACGATCAACATAATAACCGGAGTCTGGATACACAACAAAATTGACCGGAGGCTGAACGCTCAACAAAATAACCGGAGTCTGGATACCCAACGAAACTGACAGGAGGATGAACGCTCAACGTAATAACCGGAGTCTGGATACCCAAAGAAACTGACCGGAGCCTGAACGCTCAACGTAATAACCGGAGTCTGGATACCCAACGAAACTGTCCGGAGCCTGAACGCTTAACGTAATAACCGGAGTCTGGATACCCAACGAATCTGACCAGAGCCTGAACCCTTAACGTAAAAACCGGAGTCTGGATACCGAACAAAACTGACTAGAGCCTGAACGTTCAACGTAATAACCGGAGTCTGGATACACAACGAAACTGACCGGTGCCTGAACGCTCAACGTAATAACCTGAGTCTGGATACCCAACGAAACTGATCAGAGCCTGAACGCTCAACATAATAACCGGAGTCTGGATACCCAACGAAACTGACCGGAGCCTGAACGCTCAACGTAATAACCAGAGTCTGGATACCCAACGAAACTGACCAGAGCCTGAACGCTCAACGTAAAAAACCGGAGTCTGGATACCCAACGAAACTGACCAGAGCCTGGACGCTCAACGTAATAACCAGAGTCTGGATACACAACGAAACTGACCGGTGCCTAAAAGCCCAACGTAATAACCGGAGTCTGGATACCCAAAGAAACTGACCGGAGCCAAAACGCTCAACGTAATAACCTGAGTCTGGATACCCAACGAAACTGACCGGAGCCTGAACACTCAAGTAAGAACCGGAGTCTGGATACCCAACGAAACTGACCGGAGCCTGAACCCTCAACATAATAACCGGACTCTGGATACCCAACAAAACTGACCGGAGCCTAAACGCTCAACGTAAACACCAGAGTCTGGATACCCAATGAAACTGACCGGAGCCTGAATGCTCAACGTAATAACCGGAGTCTGGATACCCAACGAAACTGACCGGAGCCTGAACGTTCAACGTAATAAACGGAGTCTGGATACCCAACGAAACTGACCGGAGCCTGAACGCTCAACGTAATAACCAAAGTCTGGATACCAAACGAAACTGACCGGAGCCTGAACGCTCAACGTAATAACCGGAGTCTGGATACCCAAAGAAACTGACCGGAGCCTGAACGCTCAACATAATAACCGGAGTCTGGATACCCAAAGAAACTGACCGGAGCCTGAACGCTCAACGTAATAACCGGAGTCTGGATACCCAACAAAACTGACCGGAGCCTGAACGCTCAACGTAATAACCGGAGTCTGGATACCCAAAGAAACTGACAGGAGCCTGAACGCTCAACGTAATAACCGGAGTCTGGATAACCAAAGAAACTGACCGGAGCCTGAATGTTTAACGTAATAAACGGAGTCTGGATACCCAACGAAACTGACCGGAGCCTGAACGCTCAACGTAATAACCGAAGTCTGGATACCAAACGAAACTGACCGGAGCCTGAATGATCTACGTAATAACCGGAGTCTGGATACCCAACGAAACTGACCGGAGTCTGAATGATCAACGTAATAACCGGAGTCTGGATACACAACGAAACTGACCGGAGCCTGAACGTTCAACGTAATAAACGGAGTCTGGATACCCAACGAAACTGAACGGAGGCTGAACGCTCAACGTAATAACCGAAGTCGGGATACCAAACGAAACTGACCGGAGCCTGAATGCTCTACGTAATAACCGGAGTCTGGATACCAAACGAAATTGACTGGAGCCTGAACGATCAACGTAATAACCGGAGTCTGGATACACAACGAAATTGACCGGAGCCTGAACGCTCAACAAAATAACCGGAGTCTGGATACCCAACGAAACTGACCGGAGCCTGAACGCTAAACGTAATAACCGGAGTCTGGATACCAAAAGAAACTGACCGGAGCCTGAACGCTCAACTTAATAACCGGAGTCTGGATACCCAACGAAACTGATCGGAGCCTGAACGTTCAACGTTATAACCGGAGTCTGGATACCCAAAGAAACTGACCGGAGTCTGAACGCTCAACGTAATAACCGGAGTCTGGATACCCAACGAAACTGACCGGAGCCTGAACGCTCAATGTAATAACCTGAGTTTGGATACCCAACGAAACTGACAAGAGCCTGAACCCACAACATAATAACCGAAGTCTGGATACCCAACAAAACTGACCGGAGCCTAAACGCTCAATGTAAAAACCAGAGTCTGGATACCCAACGAAACTGACCGGAGCATGAATGCTCAACGTAATAACCGGAGTCTGGATAACCAACGAAACTGACCGGAGCCTGAATGTTCAACGTAATAAACGGAGTCTGGATACACAACGAAACTGACCGGAGCCTGAACGCTCAACGTAATAACCGAAGTCTGGATACCAAACGAAATTGACCGGAGCCTGAACGCTCAACGCAATAACCGGAGTATGGATACCCAAAGAAACTGACCGGAGCTTGAACGCTCAACGTAATAACCGGAGTCTGGATACCCAACGAAACTGACCGGAGCCTGAACGCTCAATGTAACAACCGGAGTCTGGATACCCAACAAAATTGACCGGAGTCTGAACGCTCAACAAAATAACCGGAGTCTGGATACCCAACGAAACTGACCGGAGCCTAAACGCTCAACGTAATAACCGGAGTCTGGATACCAAAAGAAACTGACCGGAGCCTGAACGCTCAACTTAATAACCGGAGTCTGGATACCCAACGAAACTGATCGGAGCCTGAACGCTCAACGTAATAACCGGAGTCTGGATACACAAAGAAACTGACCGGAGCCTGAACGCTCAACGTAATAACCGGAGTCTGGATACCCAACGAAACTGACCGGAGCCTGAACCCTCAACATAATAACCGGAGTCTGGATACCCAACAAAACTGACCGGAGCCTAAACGCTCAATGTAAAAACCAGAGTCTGGATACCCAACGAAACTGACCGGAGCCTGAATGCTCAACGTAATAACCAGAGTCTGGATACCCAACGAAACTGACCGGAGCCTGAACGTTCAACGTAATAAACGGAGTCTGGATACCCAACGAAACTGACCGGAGCCTGAACGCTCAACGTAATATCCGAAGTCTCGATACCAAACGAAACTGACCGGAGCCTGAACGCTCTACATAATAACCGGAGTCTGGATACACAACGAAATTGACCGGAGCCTGAACGATCAACATAATAACCGGAGTCTGGATACACAACAAAATTGACCGGAGGCTGAACGCTCAACAAAATAACCGGAGTCTGGATACCCAACGAAACTGACAGGAGGATGAACGCTCAACGTAATAACCGGAGTCTGGATACCCAAAGAAACTGACCGGAGCCTGAACGCTCAACGTAATAACCGGAGTCTGGATACCCAACGAAACTGTCCGGAGCCTGAACGCTTAACGTAATAACCGGAGTCTGGATACCCAACGAATCTGACCAGAGCCTGAACCCTTAACGTAAAAACCGGAGTCTGGATACCGAACAAAACTGACTAGAGCCTGAACGTTCAACGTAATAACCGGAGTCTGGATACACAACGAAACTGACCGGTGCCTGAATGCTCAACGTAATAACCTGAGTCTGGATACCCAACGAAACTGATCAGAGCCTGAACGCTCAACATAATAACCGGAGTCTGGATACCCAACGAAACTGACCGGAGCCTGAACGCTCAACGTAATAACCAGAGTCTGGATACCCAACGAAACTGACCAGAGCCTGAACGCTCAACGTAAAAAACCGGAGTCTGGATACCCAACGAAACTGACCAGAGCCTGGACGCTCAACGTAATAACCAGAGTCTGGATACACAACGAAACTGACCGGTGCCTAAAAGCCCAACGTAATAACCGGAGTCTGGATACCCAAAGAAACTGACCGGAGCCAAAACGCTCAACGTAATAACCTGAGTCTGGATACCCAACGAAACTGACCGGAGCCTGAACACTCAAGTAAGAACCGGAGTCTGGATACCCAACGAAACTGACCGGAGCCTGAACCCTCAACATAATAACCGGACTCTGGATACCCAACAAAACTGACCGGAGCCTAAACGCTCAACGTAAACACCAGAGTCTGGATACCCAATGAAACTGACCGGAGCCTGAATGCTCAACGTAATAACCGGAGTCTGGATACCCAACGAAACTGACCGGAGCCTGAACGTTCAACGTAATAAACGGAGTCTGGATACCCAACGAAACTGACCGGAGCCTGAACGCTCAACGTAATAACCAAAGTCTGGATACCAAACGAAACTGACCGGAGCCTGAACGCTCAACGTAATAACCGGAGTCTGGATACCCAAAGAAACTGACCGGAGCCTGAACGCTCAACATAATAACCGGAGTCTGGATACCCAAAGAAACTGACCGGAGCCTGAACGCTCAACGTAATAACCGGAGTCTGGATACCCAACAAAACTGACCGGAGCCTGAACGCTCAACGTAATAACCGGAGTCTGGATACCCAAAGAAACTGACAGGAGCCTGAACGCTCAACGTAATAACCGGAGTCTGGATAACCAAAGAAACTGACCGGAGCCTGAATGTTTAACGTAATAAACGGAGTCTGGATACCCAACGAAACTGACCGGAGCCTGAACGCTCAACGTAATAACCGAAGTCTGGATACCAAACGAAACTGACCGGAGCCTGAATGATCTACGTAATAACCGGAGTCTGGATACCCAACGAAACTGACCGGAGTCTGAATGATCAACGTAATAACCGGAGTCTGGATACACAACGAAACTGACCGGAGCCTGAACGTTCAACGTAATAAACGGAGTCTGGATACCCAACGAAACTGAACGGAGGCTGAACGCTCAACGTAATAACCGAAGTCGGGATACCAAACGAAACTGACCGGAGCCTGAATGCTCTACGTAATAACCGGAGTCTGGATACCAAACGAAATTGACTGGAGCCTGAACGATCAACGTAATAACCGGAGTCTGGATACACAACGAAATTGACCGGAGCCTGAACGCTCAACAAAATAACCGGAGTCTGGATACCCAACGAAACTGACCGGAGCCTGAACGCTAAACGTAATAACCGGAGTCTGGATACCAAAAGAAACTGACTGGAGCCTGAACGCTCAACTTAATAACCGGAGTCTGGATACCCAACGAAACTGATCGGAGCCTGAACGCTCAACGTAATAACCGGAGTCTGGATACACAAAGAAACTGACCGGAGCCTGAACGCTCAACGTAATAACCGGAGTCTGGATACCCAACGAAACTGACCGGAGCCTGAACCCTCAACATAATAACCGGAGTCTGGATACCCAACAAAACTGACCGGAGCCTAAACGCTCAATGTAAAAACCAGAGTCTGGATACCCAACGAAACTGACCGGAGCCTGAATGCTCAACGTAATAACCGGAGTCTGGATACCCAACAAAACTGACCGGAGCCTGAACGTTCAACGTAATAAACGGAGTCTGGATACCCAACGAAACTGACCGGAGCCTGAACGCTCAACGTAATAACCGAAGTCTGGATACCAAACGAAACTGACCGGAGCCTGAACGCTCTACGTAATAACCGGAGTCTGGATACCCAACGAAATTGACTGGAGCCTGAACGCTCAACGTAAAAAACCGGAGTCTGGATACCCAACGAAACTGACCGGAGCCTGGACGCTCAACGTAATAACCAGAGTCTGGATACACAACGAAACTGACCGGTGCCTGAAAGCCCAACGTAATAACCGGAGTCTGGATACCCAAAGAAACTGACCGGAGCCAAAACGCTCAACGTAATAACCTGAGTCTGGATACCCAACGAAACTGACCGGAGCCTGAACACTCAAGTAAGAACCGGAGTCTGGATACCCAACGAAACTGACCGGAGCCTGAACCCTCAACATAATAACCGGAGTCTGGATACCCAACAAAACTGACCGGAGCCTAAACGCTCAACGTAAACACCAGAGTCTGGATACCCAATGAAACTGACCGGAGTCTGAATGCTCAACGTAATAACCGGAGTCTGGATACCCAACGAAACTGACCGGAGCCTGAACGTTCAACGTAATAAACGGAGTCTGGATACCCAACGAAACTGACCGGAGCCTGAACGCTCAACGTAATAACCAAAGTCTGGATACCAAACGAAACTGACCGGAGCCTGAACGCTCAACGTAATAACCGGTGTCTGGATACCCAAAGAAACTGACCGGAGCCTGAACGCTAAACATAATAACCGGAGTCTGGATACCCAGAGAAACTGACCGGAACCTGAACGCTCAACGTAATAACCGGAGTCTGGATACCCAACAAAACTGACCGGAGCCTGAACGCTCAACGTAATAACCGGAGTCTGGATACCCAAAGAAACTGACAGGAGCCTGAACGCTCAACGTAATAACCGGAGTCTGGATAACCAAAGAAACTGACCGGAGCCTGAATGTTTAACGTAATAAACGGAGTCTGGATACCCAACGAAACTGACCGGAGCCTGAACGCTCAACGTAATAACCGAAGTCTGGATACCAAACGAAACTGACCGGAGCCTGAATGATCTACGTAATAACCGGAGTCTGGATACCCAACGAAACTGACCGGAGCCTGAATGATCAACGTAATAACCGGAGTCTGGATACACAACGAAACTGACCGGAGCCTGAACGTTCAACGTAATAAACGGAGTCTGGATACCCAACGAAACTGACCGGAGGCTGAACGCTCAACGTAATAACCGAAGTCGGGATACCAAACGAAACTGACCGGAGCCTGAATGCTCTACGTAATAACCGGAGTCTGGATACCAAACGAAATTGACTGGAGCCTGAACGATCAACGTAATAACCGGAGTCTTGATACACAACGAAATTGACCGGAGCCTGAACGCTCAACAAAATAACCGGAGTCTGGATACCCAACGAAACTGACCGGAGCCTGAACGCTAAACGTAATAACCGGAGTCTGGATACCAAAAGAAACTGACCGGAGCCTGAACGCTCAACTTAATAACCGGAGTCTGGATACCCAACGAAACTGATCGGAGCCTGAACGTTCAACGTTATAACCGGAGTCTGGATACCCAAAGAAACTGACCGGAGTCTGAACGCTCAACGTAATAACCGGAGTCTGGATACCCAACGAAACTGACCGGAGCCTGAACGCTCAATGTAATAACCTGAGTTTGGATACCCAACGAAACTGACAAGAGCCTGAACCCACAACATAATAACCGGAGTCTGGATACCCAACAAAACTGACCGGAGCCTAAACGCTCAATGTAAAAACCAGAGTCTGGATACCCAACGAAACTGACCGGAGCCTGAATGCTCAACGTAATAACCGGAGTCTGGATAACCAACGAAACTGACCGGAGCCTGAATGTTCAACGTAATAAACGGAGTCTGGATACACAACGAAACTGACCGGAGCCTGAACGCTCAACGTAATAACCGAAGTCTGGATACCAAACGAAATTGACCGGAGCCTGAACGCTCAACGCAATAACCGGAGTCTGGATACCCAAAGAAACTGACCGGAGCTTGAACGCTCAACGTAATAACCGGAGTCTGGATACCCAACGAAACTGACCGGAGCCTGAACGCTCAATGTAACAACCGGAGTCTGGATACCCAACAAAATTGACCGGAGTCTGAACGCTCAACAAAATAACCGGAGTCTGGATACCCAACGAAACTGACCGGAGCCTAAACGCTCAACGTAATAACCGGAGTCTGGATACCAAAAGAAACTGACCGGAGCCTGAACGCTCAACTTAATAACCGGAGTCTGGATACCCAACGAAACTGATCGGAGCCTGAACGCTCAACGTAATAACCGGAGTCTGGATACACAAAGAAACTGACCGGAGCCTGAACGCTCAACGTAATAACCGGAGTCTGGATACCCAACGAAACTGACCAGAGCCTGAACCCTCAACATAATAACCGGAGTCTGGATACCCAACGAAACTGACCGGAGCCTGAACGTTCAACGTAATAAACGGAGTCTGGATACCCAACGAAACTGACCGGAGCCTGAACGCTCAACGTAATATCCGAAGTCTCGATACCAAACGAAACTGACCGGAGCCTGAACGCTCTACATAATAACCGGAGTCTGGATACACAACGAAATTGACCGGAGCCTGAACGATCAACATAATAACCGGAGTCTGGATACACAACAAAATTGACCGGAGGCTGAACGCTCAACAAAATAACCGGAGTCTGGATACCCAACGAAACTGACAGGAGGATGAACGCTCAACGTAATAACCGGAGTCTGGATACCCAAAGAAACTGACCGGAGCCTGAACGCTCAACGTAATAACCGGAGTCTGGATACCCAACGAAACTGTCCGGAGCCTGAACGCTTAACGTAATAACCGGAGTCTGGATACCCAACGAATCTGACCAGAGCCTGAACCCTTAACGTAAAAACCGGAGTCTGGATACCGAACAAAACTGACTAGAGCCTGAACGTTCAACGTAATAACCGGAGTCTGGATACACAACGAAACTGACCGGTGCCTGAACGCTCAACGTAATAACCTGAGTCTGGATACCCAACGAAACTGATCAGAGCCTGAACGCTCAACATAATAACCGGAGTCTGGATACCTAACGAAACTGACCGGAGCCTGAACGCTCAACGTAATAACCGGAGTCTGGATACCCAACGAAACTGACCAGAGCCTGAACGCTCAACGTAAAAAACCGGAGTCTTGATACCCAACGAAACTGACCGGAGCCTGGACGCTCAACGTAATAACCAGAGTCTGGATACACAACGAAACTGACCGGTGCCTGAAAGCCCAACGTAATAACCGGAGTCTGGATACCCAAAGAAACTGACCGGAGCCAAAACGCTCAACGTAATAACCTGAGTCTGGATACCCAACGAAACTGACCGGAGCCTGAACACTCAAGTAAGAACCGGAGTCTGGATACCCAACGAAACTGACCGGAGCCTGAACCCTCAACATAATAACCGGAGTCTGGATACCCAACAAAACTGACCGGAGCCTAAACGCTCAACGTAAACACCAGAGTCTGGATACCCAATGAAACTGACCGGAGCCTGAATGCTCAACGTAATAACCGGAGTCTGGATACCCAACGAAACTGACCGGAGCCTGAACGTTCAACGTAATAAACGGAGTCTGGATACCCAACGAAACTGACCGGAGCCTGAACGCTCAACGTAATAACCAAAGTCTGGATACCAAACGAAACTGACCGGAGCCTGAACGCTCAACGTAATAACCGGAGTCTGGATACCCAAAGAAACTGACCGGAGCCTGAACGCTCAACATAATAACCGGAGTCTGGATACCCAAAGAAACTGACCGGAGCCTGAACGCTCAACGTAATAACCGGAGTCTGGATACCCAACAAAACTGACCGGAGCCTGAACGCTCAACGTAATAACCGGAGTCTGGATACCCAAAGAAACTGACAGGAGCCTGAACGCTCAACGTAATAACCGGAGTCTGGATAACCAAAGAAACTGACCGGAGCCTGAATGTTTAACGTAATAAACGGAGTCTGGATACCCAACAAAACTGACCGGAGCCTGAACGCTCAACGTAATAACCGAAGTCTGGATACCAAACGAAACTGACCGGAGCCTGAATGATCTACGTAATAACCGGAGTCTGGATACCCAACGAAACTGACCGGAGTCTGAATGATCAACGTAATAACCGGAGTCTGGATACACAACGAAACTGACCGGAGCCTGAACGTTCAACGTAATAAACGGAGTCTGGATACCCAACGAAACTGACCGGAGGCTGAACGCTCAACGTAATAACCGAAGTCGGGATACCAAACGAAACTGACCGGAGCCTGAATGCTCTACGTAATAACCGGAGTCTGGATACCAAACGAAATTGACTGGAGCCTGAACGATCAACGTAATAACCGGAGTCTGGATACACAACGAAATTGACCGGAGCCTGAACGCTCAACAAAATAACCGGAGTCTGGATACCCAACGAAACTGACCGGAGCCTGAACGCTAAACGTAATAACCGGAGTCTGGATACCAAAAGAAACTGACTGGAGCCTGAACGCTCAACTTAATAACCGGAGTCTGGATACCCAACGAAACTGATCGGAGCCTGAACGCTCAACGTAATAACCGGAGTCTGGATACACAAAGAAACTGACCGGAGCCTGAACGCTCAACGTAATAACCGGAGTCTGGATACCCAACGAAACTGACCGGAGCCTGAACCCTCAACATAATAACCGGAGTCTGGATACCCAACAAAACTGACCGGAGCCTAAACGCTCAATGTAAAAACCAGAGTCTGGATACCCAACGAAACTGACCGGAGCCTGAATGCTCAACGTAATAACCGGAGTCTGGATACCCAACAAAACTGACCGGAGCCTGAACGTTCAACGTAATAAACGGAGTCTGGATACCCAACGAAACTGACCGGAGCCTGAACGCTCAACGTAATAACCGAAGTCTGGATACCAAACGAAACTGACCGGAGCCTGAACGCTCTACGTAATAACCGGAGTCTGGATACCCAACGAAATTGACTGGAGCCTGAACGCTCAACGTAAAAAACCGGAGTCTGGATACCCAACGAAACTGACCGGAGCCTGGACGCTCAACGTAATAACCAGAGTCTGGATACACAACGAAACTGACCGGTGCCTGAAAGCCCAACGTAATAACCGGAGTCTGGATACCCAAAGAAACTGACCGGAGCCAAAACGCTCAACGTAATAACCTGAGTCTGGATACCCAACGAAACTGACCGGAGCCTGAACACTCAAGTAAGAACCGGAGTCTGGATACCCAACGAAACTGACCGGAGCCTGAACCCTCAACATAATAACCGGAGTCTGGATACCCAACAAAACTGACCGGAGCCTAAACGCTCAACGTAAACACCAGAGTCTGGATACCCAATGAAACTGACCGGAGTCTGAATGCTCAACGTAATAACCGGAGTCTGGATACCCAACGAAACTGACCGGAGCCTGAACGTTCAACGTAATAAACGGAGTCTGGATACCCAACGAAACTGACCGGAGCCTGAACGCTCAACGTAATAACCAAAGTCTGGATACCAAACGAAACTGACCGGAGCCTGAACGCTCAACGTAATAACCGGAGTCTGGATACACAAAGAAACTGACCGGAGCCTGAACGCTCAACATAATAACCGGAGTCTGGATACCCAAAGAAACTGACCGGAGCCTGAACGCTCAACGTAATAACCGGAGTCTGGATACCCAACAAAACTGACCGGAGCCTGAACGCTCAACGTAATAACCGGAGTCTGGATACCCAAAGAAACTGACAGGAGCCTGAACGCTCAACGTAATAACCGGAGTCTGGATAACCAAAGAAACTGACCGGAGCCTGAATGTTTAACGTAATAAACGGAGTCTGGATACCCAACAAAACTGACCGGAGCCTGAACGCTCAACGTAATAACCGAAGTCTGGATACCAAACGAAACTGACCGGAGCCTGAATGATCTACGTAATAACCGGAGTCTGGATACCCAACGAAACTGACCGGAGCCTGAATGATCAACGTAATAACCGGAGTCTGGATACACAACGAAACTGACCGGAGCCTGAACGTTCAACGTAATAAACGGAGTCTGGATACCCAACGAAACTGACCGGAGGCTGAACGCTCAACGTAATAACCGAAGTCGGGATACCAAACGAAACTGACCGGAGCCTGAATGCTCTACGTAATAACCGGAGTCTGGAAACCAAACGAAATTGACTGGAGCCTGAACGATCAACGTAATAACCAGAGTCTGGATACACAACGAAATTGACCGGAGCCTGAACGCTCAACAAAATAACCAGAGTCTGGATACCCAACGAAACTGACCGGAGCCTGAACGCTAAACGTAATAACCGGAGTCTGGATACCAAAAGAAACTGACCGGAGCCTGAACGCTCAACTTAATAACCGGAGTCTGGATACCCAACGAAACTGATCGGAGCCTGAACGTTCAACGTTATAACCGGAGTCTGGATACCCAAAGAAACTGACCGGAGTCTGAACGCTCAACGTAATAACCGGAGTCTGGATACCCAACGAAACTGACCGGAGCCTGAACGCTCAATGTAATAACCTGAGTTTGGATACCCAACGAAACTGACAAGAGCCTGAACCCACAACATAATAACCGGAGTCTGGATACCCAACAAAACTGACCGGAGCCTAAACGCTCAATGTAAAAACCAGAGTCTGGATACCCAACGAAACTGACCGGAGCCTGAATGCTCAACGTAATAACCGGAGTCTGGATAACCAACGAAACTGACCGGAGCCTGAATGTTCAACGTAATAAACGGAGTCTGGATACACAACGAAACTGACCGGAGCCTGAACGCTCAACGTAATAACCGAAGTCTGGATACCAAACGAAATTGACCGGAGCCTGAACGCTCAACGCAATAACCGGAGTCTGGATACCCAAAGAAACTGACCGGAGCTTGAACGCTCAACGTAATAACCGGAGTCTGGATACCCAACGAAACTGACCGGAGCCTGAACGCTCAATGTAACAACCGGAGTCTGGATACCCAACAAAATTGACCGGAGTCTGAACGCTCAACAAAATAACCGGAGTCTGGATACCCAACGAAACTGACCGGAGCCTAAACGCTCAACGTAATAACCGGAGTCTGGATACCAAAAGAAACTGACCGGAGCCTGAACGCTCAACTTAATAACCGGAGTCTGGATACCCAACGAAACTGATCGGAGCCTGAACGCTCAACGTAATAACCGGAGTCTGGATACACAAAGAAACTGACCGGAGCCTGAACGCTCAACGTAATAACCGGAGTCTGGATACCCAACGAAACTGACCGGAGCCTGAACCCTCAACATAATAACCGGAGTCTGGATACCCAACAAAACTGACCGGAGCCTAAACGCTCAATGTAAAAACCAGAGTCTGGATACCCAACGAAACTGACCGGAGCCTGAATGCTCAACGTAATAACCGGAGTCTGGATACCCAACGAAACTGACCGGAGCCTGAACGTTCAACGTAATAAACGGAGTCTGGATACCCAACGAAACTGACCGGAGCCTGAACGCTCAACGTAATATCCGAAGTCTCGATACCAAACGAAACTGACCGGAGCCTGAACGCTCTACATAATAACCGGAGTCTGGATACACAACGAAATTGACCGGAGCCTGAACGATCAACATAATAACCGGAGTCTGGATACACAACAAAATTGACCGGAGGCTGAACGCTCAACAAAATAACCGGAGTCTGGATACCCAACGAAACTGACAGGAGGATGAACGCTCAACGTAATAACCGGAGTCTGGATACCCAAAGAAACTGACCGGAGCCTGAACGCTCAACGTAATAACCGGAGTCTGGATACCCAACGAAACTGACCGGAGCCTGAACGCTTAACGTAATAACCGGAGTCTGGATACCCAACGAATCTGACCAGAGCCTGAACCCTTAACGTAAAAACCGGAGTCTGGATACCGAACAAAACTGACTAGAGCCTGAACGTTCAACGTAATAACCGGAGTCTGGATACACAACGAAACTGACCGGTGCCTGAACGCTCAACGTAATAACCTGAGTCTGGATACCCAACGAAACTGATCAGAGCCTGAACGCTCAACATAATAACCGGAGTCTGGATACCCAACGAAACTGACCGGAGCCTGAACGCTCAACGTAATAACCGGAGTCTGGATACCCAACGAAACTGACCAGAGCCTGAACGCTCAACGTAAAAAACCGGAGTCTGGATACCCAACGAAACTTACCGGAGCCTGAACGCTCAACGTAATAACCAGAGTCTGGATACACAACGAAACTGACCGGTGCATGAACGCTCAACGTAATAACCGGAGTCTGGATACCCAAAGAAACTGACCGGAGCCTGAACGCTCAACGTAATAACCTAAATCTGGATACCCAACGAAACTGACCGGAGCCTGAACACTCAACGTAATAACCGGAGTCTGGATACCCAACAAAACTGACCGGAGCCTGAACCCTCAACATAATAACCGGAGTCTGGATACCCAACAAAACTGACCGGAGCCTAAACGCTCAACGTAAAAACCAGAGTCTGAATACCCAACGAAACTGACCGGAGCCTGAATGCTCAACGTAATAACCGGAGTCTGGATACCCAACGAAACTGACCGGAGCCTGAATGTTCAACGTAATAAACGGAGTCTGGATACCCAACGAAATTGACCGGAGCCTGAACGCTCAACGTAATAACCGAAGTCTGGATACCAAACGAAACTGACCGGAGCCTGAACGCTCTACGTAATAACCGGAGTCTGGATACCCAACGAAATTGACTCGAGCCTGAACGATCAACGTAATAACCGGAGTCTGGATACACAACGAAATTGACCGGAGCCTGAACGTCAACGAAATAACCGGAGTCTGGATACCCAACGAAACTGACCAGAGCCTGAACCCACAACGTAAAAACCGAAGTCTGGATACCCAACAAAACTGACTGGAGCCTGAACGATCAACGTAATAACCGGAGTCTGGATACCCAACGAAACTGACCGGAGCCTGAACGCTCAACGTAATAACCGGAGTCTGGATACCCAACGAAACTGACCGGAGCCTGAACCCTCAACGTAAAAACCGGAGTCTAGATACCCAACAAAATTGACTGGAGCCTGAACGCTCAACAAAATAACCGGAGTCTGGATACCCAACGAAACTGACCGGAGCCTGAGCGCTCAACGTAATAACCGGAGTCTGGATACCAAAAGAAACTGACCGGAGCCTGAATGCTCAACTTAATAACCGGAGTCTGGATACCCAACGAAACTGATCGGAGCCTGAACGCTCAACGTAATAACCGGTGTCTGGATACCCAAAGAAACTGACCGGAGCCTGAACGCTCAACGTAATAAACGGAGTCTGGATACCCAACGAAACTGACCGGAGTCCGAACGCTCAATGTAATAACCTGAGTTTGGATACCCAACGAAACTGACAAGAGCCTGAACCCACAACATAATAACCGGAGTCTGGATACCCAACAAAACTGACCGGAGCCTGAACGCTCAACGTAATAACCGGAGTCTGGATACCCAACGAAACTGACCGGAGCCTGAATGCTCAACGTAGTAACCGGAGTCTGGATAACCAACGAAACTGACCGGAGCCTGAACGTTCAACGTAATAAACGGAGTCTGGATACCCCACGAAACTGACCGAAGCCTGAACGCTCAACGTAATAACCGAAGTCTGGATACCAAACGAAACTGACCAGAGCCTGAACGCTCTACGTAATAACCGGAGTCTGGATACCCAACGAAATTGACTGGAGCCTGAACGATCAACGTAATAACCGGAGTCTGGATACACAATGAAATTGACCGGAGCCTGAACGCTCAACAAAATAACCGGAGTTTGGATACCAAAAGAAACTGACCGGAGCCTGAACGCTCAACTTAATAACCGGAATCTGGATACCCAACGAAACTGATCGGAGCCTGAACGCTCAACGTAATAACCGGAGTCTGGATACCCAAAGAAACTGAGCGGAGCCTGAACGCTCAACGTAATAACCGGAGTCTGGATACCCAACGAAACTGACCGGAGCCTGAACCCTCAACATAATAACCGGAGTCTGGATACCCAACAAAACTGACCGGAGCCTGAACGCTCAACGTAATAACCGGAGTCTGGATACCCAAAGAAACTGACAGGAGCCTGAACGCTCAACGTAATAACCGGAGTCTGGATAACCAAAGAAACTGACCGGAGCCTGAATGTTTAACGTAATAAACGGAGTCTGGATACCCAACGAAACTGACCGGAGCCTGAACGCTCAACGTAATAACCGAAGTCTGGATACCAAACGAAACTGACCGGAGCCTGAATGATCTACGTAATAACCGGAGTCTGGATACCCAACGAAACTGACCGGAGCCTGAATGATCAACGTAATAACCGGAGTCTGGATACACAACGAAACTGACCGGAGCCTGAACGTTCAACGTAATAAACGGAGTCTGGATACCCAACGAAACTGACCGGAGGCTGAACGCTCAACGTAATAACCGAAGTCGGGATACCAAACGAAACTGACCGGAGCCTGAATGCTCTACGTAATAACCGGAGTCTGGATACCAAACGAAATTGACTGGAGCCTGAACGATCAACGTAATAACCAGAGTCTGGATACACAACGAAATTGACCGGAGCCTGAACGCTCAACAAAATAACCGGAGTCTGGATACCCAACGAAAATGACCGGAGCCTGAACGCTAAACGTAATAACCGGAGTCTGGATACCAAAAGAAACTGACCGGAGCCTGAACGCTCAACTTAATAACCGGAGTCTGGATACCCAACGAAACTGATCGGAGCCTGAACGTTCAACGTTATAACCGGAGTCTGGATACCCAAAGAAACTGACCGGAGTCTGAACGCTCAACGTAATAACCGGAGTCTGGATACCCAACGAAACTGACCGGAGCCTGAACGCTCATTGTAACAACCGGAGTCTGGATACCCAACAAAATTGACCGGAGTCTGAACGCTCAACAAAATAACCGGAGTCTGGATACCCAACGAAACTGACCGGAGCCTAAACGCTCAACGTAATAACCGGAGTCTGGATACCAAAAGAAACTGACCGGAGCCTGAACGCTCAACTTAATAACCGGAGTCTGGATACCCAACGAAACTGATCGGAGCCTGAACGCTCAACGTAATAACCGGAGTCTGGATACACAAAGAAACTGACCGGAGCCTGAACGCTCAACGTAATAACCGGAGTCTGGATACCCAACGATACTGACCGGAGCCTGAACCCTCAACATAATAACCGGAGTCTGGATACCCAACAAAACTGACCGGAGCCTAAACGCTCAATGTAAAAACCAGAGTCTGGATACCCAACGAAACTGACCGGAGCCTGAATGCTCAACGTAATAACCGGAGTCTGGATACCCAACGAAACTGACCGGAGCCTGAACGTTCAACGTAATAAACGGAGTCTGGATACCCAACGAAACTGACCGGAGCCAGAACGCTCAACGTAATATCCGAAGTCTCGATACCAAACGAAACTGACCGGAGCCTGAACGCTCTACATAATAACCGGAGTCTGGATACACAACGAAATTGACCGGAGCCTGAACGATCAACATAATAACCGGAGTCTGGATACACAACAAAATTGACCGGAGGCTGAACGCTCAACAAAATAACCGGAGTCTGGATACCCAACGAAACTGACAGGAGGATGAACGCTCAACGTAATAACCGGAGTCTGGATACCCAAAGAAACTGACCGGAGCCTGAACGCTCAACGTAATAACCGGAGTCTGGATACCCAACGAAACTGACCGGAGCCTGAAAGCTTAACGTAATAACCGGAGTCTGGATACCCAACGAATCTGACCAGAGCCTGAACCCTTAACGTAAAAACCGGAGTCTGGATACCGAACAAAACTGACTAGAGCCTGAACGTTCAACGTAATAACCGGAGTCTGGATACACAACGAAACTGACCGGTGCCTGAACGCTCAACGTAATAACCTGAGTCTGGATACCCAACGAAACTGATCAGAGGCTGAACGCTCAACATAATAACCGGAGTCTGGATACCCAACGAAACTGACCGGAGCCTGAACGCTCAACGTAATAACCGGAGTCTGGATACCCAACGAAACTGACCAGAGCCTGAACGCTCAACGTAAAAAACCGGAGTCTGGATACCCAACGAAACTTACCGGAGCCTGAACGCTCAACGTAATAACCAGAGTCTGGATACACAACGAAACTGACCGGTGCCTGAACGCTCAACGTAATAACCGGAGTCTGGATACCCAAAGAAACTGACCGGAGCCTGAACGCTCAACGTAATAACCTAAATCTGGATACCCAACGAAACTGACCGGAGCCTGAACACTCAACGTAATAACCGGAGTCTGGATACCCAACAAAACTGACCGGAGCCTGAACCCTCAACATAATAACCGGAGTCTGGATACCCAACAAAACTGACCGGAGCCTAAACGCTCAACGTAAAAACCAGAGTCTGAATACCCAACGAAACTGACCGGAGCCTGAATGCTCAACGTAATAACCGGAGTCTGGATACCCAACGAAACTGACCGGAGCCTGAATGTTCAACGTAATAAACGGAGTCTGGATACCCAACGAAATTGACCGGAGCCTGAACGCTCAACATAATAACCGAAGTCTGGATACCAAACGAAACTGACCGGAGCCTGAACGCTCTACGTAATAACCGGAGTCTGGATACCCAACGAAATTGACTCGAGCCTGAACGATCAACGTAATAACCGGAGTCTGGATACACAACGAAATTGACCGGAGCCTGAACGTCAACGAAATAACCGGAGTCTGGATACCCAACGAAACTGACCAGAGCCTGAACCCACAACGTAAAAACCGAAGTCTGGATACCCAACAAAACTGACTGGAGCCTGAACGATCAACGTAATAACCGGAGTCTGGATACCCAACGAAACTGACCGGAGCCTGAACGCTCAACGTAATAACCGGAGTCTGGATACCCAACGAAACTGACCGGAGCCTGAACCCTCAACGTAAAAACCGGAGTCTAGATACCCAACAAAACTGACTGGAGCCTGAACGCTCAACAAAATAACCGGAGTCTGGATACCCAACGAAACTGACCGGAGCCTGAGCGCTCAACGTAATAACCGGAGTCTGGATACCAAAAGAAACTGACCGGAGCCTGAATGCTCAACTTAATAACCGGAGTCTGGATACCCAACGAAACTGATCGGAGCCTGAACGCTCAACGTAATAACCGGTGTCTGGATACCCAAAGAAACTGACCGGAGCCTGAACGCTCAACGTAATAAACGGAGTCTGGATACCCAACGAAACTGACCGGAGTCCGAACGCTCAATGTAATAACCTGAGTTTGGATACCCAACGAAACTGACAAGAGCCTGAACCCACAACATAATAACCGGAGTCTGGATACCCAACAAAACTGACCGGAGCCTAAACGCTCAATGTAAAAACCAGAGTCTGGATACCCAACGAAACTGACCGGAGCCTGAATGCTCAACGTAGTAACCGGAGTCTGGATAACCAACGAAACTGACCGGAGCCTGAACGTTCAACGTAATAAACGGAGTCTGGATACCCCACGAAACTGACCGAAGCCTGAACGCTCAACGTAATAACCGAAGTCTGGATACCAAACGAAACTGACCAGAGCCTGAACGCTCTACGTAATAACCGGAGTCTGGATACCCAACGAAATTGACTGGAGCCTGAACGATCAACGTAATAACCGGAGTCTGGATACACAACGAAATTGACCGGAGCCTGAACGCTCAACAAAATAACCGGAGTTTGGATACCAAAAGAAACTGACCGGAGCCTGAACGCTCAACTTAATAACCGGAATCTGGATACCCAACGAAACTGATCGGAGCCTGAACGCTCAACGTAATAACCGGAGTCTGGATACCCAAAGAAACTGAGCGGAGCCTGAACGCTCAACGTAATAACCGGAGTCTGGATACCCAACGAAACTGACCGGAGCCTGAACCCTCAACATAATAACCGGAGTCTGGATACCCAATAAAACTGACCGGAGCCTAAACGCTCAATGTAAAAACCAGAGTCTGGATACCCAACGAAACTGACCGGAGCCTGAATGCTCAACGTAATAACCGGAGTCTGGATACCCAACGAAACTGACCAGAGCCTGAACGTTCAACGTAATAAACGGAGTCTGGATACCCAACGAAACTGACCGGAGCCTGAACGCTCAACGTAATAACCGAAGTCTGGATACCAAACGAAACTGACCGGAGCATGAACGCTCTACGTAATAACCGGAGTCTGGATACCCAACGAAATTGACTGGAGCCTGAACGATCAACGTAATAACCGGAGTCTGGATACACAACGAAATTGACCGGAGCCTGAACGTCAACGAAATAACCGGAGTCTGGATACCCAACGAAACTGACCGGAGCCTTAACCCTCAACGTAAAAACCGAAGTCTGGATACCCAACAAAACTGACTGGAGCTTGAACGATCAACGTAATAACCGGAGTCTGGATACCCAACGAAACTGACCGGAGCCTGAACGCTCAACGTAATAACCGGAGTCTGGATACCCAACGAAACTGACCGGAGCCTGAACGCTCAACGTAATAACCGGAGTCTGGATACCCAAAGAAACTGACAGGAGCCTGAACGCTCAACGTAATAACCGTAGTCTGGATAACCAAAGAAACTGACCGGAGCCTGAATGTTTAACGTAATAAACGGAGTCTGGATACCCAACGAAACTGACCGGAGCCTGAATGCTCAACGTAATAACCGAAGTCTGGATACCAAACGAAACTGACCGGAGCCTGAATGATCTCGTAATAACCGGAGTCTGGATACCCAACGAAACTGACCGGAGCCTGAATGATCAAGTAATAACCGGAGTCTGGATACACAACGAAACTGACCGGAGCCTGAACGTTCAACGTAATAAACGGAGTCTGGATACCCAACGAAACTGACCGGAGGCTGAACGCTCAACGTAATAACCGAAGTCTAGATACCAAACGAAACTGACCGGAGCCTGAATACTCTACGTAATAACCGGAGTCTGGATACCCAACGAAATTGACTGGAGCCTGAACGATCAACGTAATAACCGGAGTCTGGATACACAACGAAATTGACCGGAGCCTGAACGCTCAACAAAATAACCGGAGTCTGGATACCCAACGAAACTGACCGGAGCCTAAACGCTCAACGTAATAACCAGAGTCTGGATACCAAAAGAAACTGACCGGAGCCTGAACGCTAAACTTAATAACCGAAGTCTGGATACCCAACGAAACTGATCGGAGCCTGAACGTTCAACGTTATAACCGGAGTCTGGATACCCAAAGAAACTGACCGGAGCCTGAACGCTCAACGTAATAACCGGAGTTTGGATACCCAACGAAACTGACCGGAGCCTGAACGCTCAATGTAATAACCTGAGTTTGGATACCCAACGAAACTGACAAGAGCCTGAACCCACAACATAATAACCGGAGTCTGGATACCCAACAAAACTGACCGGAGCCTAAACGCTCAATGTAAAAACCAGAGTCTGGATACCCAACGAAACTGACCGGAGCCTGAATGCTCAACGTAATAACCGGAGTCTGGATAACCAACGAAACTGACTGGAGCCTGAATGTTCAACGTAATAAACGGAGTCTGGATACACAACGAAACTGACCGGAGCCTGAACGCTCAACGTAATAACCGAAGTCTGGATACCAAACGAAATTGACCGGAGCCTGAACGCTCAACGCAATAACCGGAGTCTGGATACCCAAAGAAACTGACCGGAGCTTGAACGCTCAACGTAATAACCGGAGTCTGGATACCCAACGAAACTGACCGGAGCCTGAAAGCTCAATGTAACAACCGGAGTCTGGATACACAACGAAATTGACCGGAGCCTGAACGTTCAACAAAATAACCGGAGTCTGGATACCCAACGAAACTGACCGGAGCCTAAACGCTCAACGTAATAACCGGAGTCTGGATACCAAAAGAAACTGACCGGAGCCTGAACGCTCAACTTAATAACCGGAGTCTGGATACCCTACAAAACTGATCGGAGCCTGAACGCTCAACGTAATAACCGGAGTCTGGATACCCAAAGAAACTGACCGGAGCCTGAACGCTCAATGTAATAACCGAAGTCTGGATACCAAACGAAACTGACCGGAGCCTGAACGCTCTATGTAATAACCGGAGTCTGGATACCCAACGAAATTGACTGGAGCCTGAACGATCAACGTAATAACCGGAGTCTGGATACATAACGAAATTGACCGGAGCCTGAACGTCAACGAAATAACCGGAGTCTGGATACCCAACGAAACTGACCAGAGCCTGAACCCTCAACGTAAAAACCGAAGTCTGGATACCCAACAAAACTGACTGGAGCTTGAACGATCAACGTAATAACCGGAGTCTGGATACCCAACGAAACTGACCGGAGCCTGAACGCTCAACGTAATAACCGGAGTCTGGATACCCAACGAAACTGACCGGAGCCTGAACCCTCAACGTAAAAACCGGAGTCTAGATACCCAACAAAACTGACTGGAGCCTGAACGCTCAACAAAATAACCGGAGTCTGGATACCCAACGAAACTGACCGGAGCCTGAGCGCTCAACGTAATAACCGGAGTCTGGATACCAAAAGAAACTGACCGGAGCCTGAATGCTCAACTTAATAACCGGAGTCTGGATACCCAACGAAACTGATCGGAGCCTGAACGCTCATAGTAATAACCGGTGTCTGGATACCCAAAGAAACTGACCGGAGCCTGAACGCTCAACGTAATAAACGGAGTCTGGATACCCAACGAAACTGACCGGAGTCCGAACGCTCAATGTAATAACCTGAGTTTGGATACCCAACGAAACTGACAAGAGCCTGAACCCATAACATAATAACCGGAGTCTGGATACCCAACAAAACTGACCGGAGCCTAAACGCTCAATGTAAAAACCAGAGTCTGGATACCCAACGAAACTGACCGGAGCCTGAATGCTCAACGTAGTAACCGGAGTCTGGATAACCAACGAAACTGACCGGAGCCTGAACGTTCAACGTAATAAACGGAGTCTGGATACCCCACGAAATTGACCGAAGCCTGAACGCTCAACGTAATAACCGAAGTCTGGATACCAAACGAAACTGACCAGAGCCTGAACGCTCTACGTAATAACCGGAGTCTGGATACCCAACGAAATTGACTGGAGCCTGAACGATCAACGTAATAACCGGAGTCTGGATACACAACGAAATTGACCGGAGCCTGAACGCTCAACAAAATAACCGGAGTTTGGATACCAAAAGAAACTGACCGGAGCCTGAACGCTCAACTTAATAACCGGAATCTGGATACCCAACGAAACTGATCGGAGCCTGAACGCTCAACGTAATAACCGGAGTCTGGATACCCAAAGAAACTGAGCGGAGCCTGAACGCTCAACGTAATAACCGGAGTCTGGATACCCAACGAAACTGACTGGAGCCTGAACCCTCAACATAATAACCGGAGTCTGGATACCCAACAAAACTGACCGGAGCCTAAACGCTCAATGTAAAAACCAGAGTCTGGATACCCAACGAAACTGACCGGAGCCTGAATGCTCAACGTAATAACCGGAGTCTGGATACCCAACGAAACTGACCAGAGCCTGAACGTTCAACGTAATAAACGGAGTCTGGATACCCAACGAAACTGACCGGAGCCTGAACGCTCAACGTAATAACCGAAGTCTGGATACCAAACGAAATTGACCGGAGCCTGAACGCTCAACGCAATAACCGGAGTCTGGATACCCAAAGAAACTGACCGGAGCTTGAACGCTCAACGTAATAACCGGAGTCTGGATACCCAACGAAACTGACCGGAGCCTGAAAGCTCAATGTAACAACCGGA
Organism: Lathyrus sativus; assembly: GCA_963859935.3. NCBI lineage: Eukaryota > Viridiplantae > Streptophyta > Magnoliopsida > Fabales > Fabaceae > Lathyrus > Lathyrus sativus. The sequence continues at coordinate 347,374 of CAWUDS030000755.1, forward strand.
GTCTGGATACACAACGAAATTGACCGGAGCCTGAACGTTCAACAAAATAACCGGAGTCTGGATACCCAACGAAACTGACCGGAGCCTAAACGCTCAACGTAATAACCGGAGTCTGGATACCAAAAGAAACTGACCGGAGCCTGAACGCTCAACTTAATAACCGGAGTCTGGATACCCTACAAAACTGATCGGAGCCTGAACGCTCAACGTAATAACCGGAGTCTGGATACCCAAAGAAACTGACCGGAGCCTGAACGCTCAATGTAATAACCGAAGTCTGGATACCAAACGAAACTGACCGGAGCCTGAACGCTCTACGTAATAACCGGAGTCTGGATACCCAACGAAATTGACTGGAGCCTGAACGATCAACGTAATAACCGGAGTCTGGATACACAACGAAATTGACCGGAGCCTGAACGTCAACGAAATAACCGGAGTCTGGATACCCAACGAAACTGACCAGAGCCTGAACCCTCAACGTAAAAACCGAAGTCTGGATACCCAACAAAACTGACTGGAGCTTGAACGATCAACGTAATAACCGGAGTCTGGATACCCAACGAAACTGACCGGAGCCTGAACGCTCAACGTAATAACCGGAGTCTGGATACCCAACGAAACTGACCGGAGCCTGAACCCTCAACGTAAAAACCGGAGTCTAGATACCCAACAAAACTGACTGGAGCCTGAACGCTCAACAAAATAACCGGAGTCTGGATACCCAACGAAACTGACCGGAGCTTGAGCGCTCAACGTAATAACCGGAGTCTGGATACCAAAAGAAACTGACCGGAGCCTGAATGCTCAACTTAATAACCGGAGTCTGGATACCCAACGAAACTGATCGGAGCCTGAACGCTCAACATAATAACCGGTGTCTGGATACCCAAAGAAACTGACCGGAGCCTGAACGCTCAACGTAATAAACGGAGTCTGGATACCCAACGAAACTGACCGGAGTCCGAACGCTCAATGTAATAACCTGAGTTTGGATACCCAACGAAACTGACAAGAGCCTGAACCCACAACATAATAACCGGAGTCTGGATACCCAACAAAACTGACCGGAGCCTAAACGCTCAATGTAAAAACCAGAGTCTGGATACATAACGAAACTGACCGGAGCCTGAATGCTCAACATAGTAACCGGAGTCTGGATAACCAACGAAACTGACCGGAGCCTGAACGTTCAACGTAATAAACGGAGTCTGGATACCCCACGAAACTGACCGAAGCCTGAACGCTCAACGTAATAACCGAAGTCTGGATACCAAACGAAACTGACCAGAGCCTGAACGCTCTACGTAATAACCGGAGTCTGGATACCCAACGAAATTGACTGGAGCCTGAACGATCAACGTAATAACCGGAGTCTGGATACACAACGAAATTGACCGGAGCCTGAACGCTCAACAAAATAACCGGAGTTTGGATACCAAAAGAAACTGACCGGAGCCTGAACGCTCAACTTAATAACCGGAATCTGGATACCCAACGAAACTGATCGGAGCCTGAACGCTCAACGTAATAACCGGAGTCTGGATACCCAAAGAAACTGAGCAGAGCCTGAACGCTCAACGTAATAACCGGAGTCTGGATACCCAACGAAACTGACCGGAGCCTGAACCCTCAACATAATAACCGGAGTCTGGATACCCAACAAAACTGACCGGAGCCTAAACGCTCAATGTAAAAACCAGAGTCTGGATACCCAACGAAACTGACCGGAGCCTGAATGCTCAACGTAATAACCGGAGTCTGGATACCCAACGAAACTGACCAGAGCCTGAACGTTCAACGTAATAAACGGAGTCTGGATACCCAACAAAACTGACCGGAGCCTGAACGCTCAACGTAATAACCGAAGTCTGGATACCAAACGAAACTGACCGGAGCATGAACGCTCTACGTAATAACCGGAGTCTGGATACCCAACGAAATTGACTGGAGCCTGAACGATCAACGTAATAACCGGAGTCTGGATACACAACGAAATTGACCGGAGCCTGAACGCTCAACAAAATAACCGGAGTTTGGATACCAAAAGAAACTGACCGGAGCCTGAACGCTCAACTTAATAACCGGAATCTGAATACCCAACGAAACTGATCGGAGCCTGAACGCTCAACGTAATAACCGGAGTCTGGATACCCAAAGAAACTGAGCGGAGCCTGAACGCTCAACGTAATAACCGGAGTCTGGATACCCAACGAAACTGACCGGAGCCTGAACCCTCAACATAATAACCGGAGTCTGGATACCCAACAAAACTGACCGGAGCCTAAACGCTCAATGTAAAAACCAGAGTCTGGATACCCAACGAAACTGACCGGAGCCTGAATGCTCAACGTAATAACCGGAGTCTGGATACCCAACGAAACTGACCAGAGCCTGAACGTTCAACGTAATAAACGGAGTCTGGATACCCAACGAAACTGACCGGAGCCTGAACGCTCAACGTAATAACCGAAGTCTGGATACCAAACGAAACTGACCGGAGCATGAACGCTCTACGTAATAACCGGAGTCTGGATACCCAACGAAATTGACTGGAGCCTGAACGATCAACGTAATAACCGGAGTCTGGATACACAACGAAATTGACCGGAGCCTGAACGTCAACGAAATAACCGGAGTCTGGATACCCAACGAAACTGACCGGAGCCTTAACCCTCAACGTAAAAACCGAAGTCTGGATACCCAACAAAACTGACTGGAGCCTGAACGATCAACGTAATAACCGGAGTCTGGATACCCAACGAAACTGACCGGAGCCTGAACGCTCAACGTAATAACCGGAGTCTGGATACCCAACGAAACTGACCGGAGCCTGAACGCTCAACGTAATAACCGGAGTCTGGATACCCAAAGAAACTGACAGGAGCCTGAACGCTCAACGTAATAACCGTAGTCTGGATAACCAAAGAAACTGACCGGAGCCTGAATGTTTAACGTAATAAACGGAGTCTGGATACCCAACGAAACTGACCGGAGCCTGAATGCTCAACGTAATAACCGAAGTCTGGATACCAAACGAAACTGACCGGAGCCTGAATGATCTCGTAATAACCGGAGTCTGGATACCCAACGAAACTGACCGGAGCCTGAATGATCAAGTAATAACCGGAGTCTGGATACACAACGAAACTGACCGGAGCCTGAACGTTCAACGTAATAAACGGAGTCTGGATACCCAACTAAACTGACCGGAGGCTGAACGCTCAACGTAATAACCGAAGTCTAGATACCAAACGAAACTGACCGGAGCCTGAATACTCTACGTAATAACCGGAGTCTGGATACCCAACGAAATTGACTGGAGCCTGAACGATCAACGTAATAACCGGAGTCTGGATACACAACGAAATTGACCGGAGCCTGAACGCTCAACAAAATAACCGGAGTCTGGATACCCAACGAAACTGACCGGAGCCTAAACGCTCAACGTAATAACCAGAGTCTGGATACCAAAAGAAACTGACCGGAGCCTGAACGCTAAACTTAATAACCGAAGTCCGGATACCCAACGAAACTGATCGGAGCCTGAACGTTCAACGTTATAACCGGAGTCTGGATACCCAAAGAAACTGACCGGAGCCTGAACCCACAACATAATAACCGGAGTCTGGATACCCAACAAAACTGACCGGAGCCTAAACGCTCAATGTAAAAACCAGAGTCTGGATACCCAACGAAACTGACCGGAGCCTGAATGCTCAACGTAATAACCGGAGTCTGGATAACCAACGAAACTGACTGGAGCCTGAATGTTCAACGTAATAAACGGAGTCTGGATACACAACGAAACTGACCGGAGCCTGAACGCTCAACGTAATAACCGAAGTCTGGATACCAAACGAAATTGACCGGAGCCTGAACGCTCAACGCAATAACCGGAGTCTGGATACCCAAAGAAACTGACCGGAGCTTGAACGCTCAACGTAATAACCAGAGTCTGGATACCCAACGAAACTGACCGGAGCCTGAAAGCTCAATGTAACAACCGGAGTCTGGATACACAACGAAATTGACCGGAGCCTGAACGTTCAACAAAATAACCGGAGTCTGGATACCCAACGAAACTGACCGGAGCCTAAACGCTCAACGTAATAACCGGAGTCTGGATACCAAAAGAAACTGACCGGAGCCTGAACGCTCAACTTAATAACCGGAGTCTGGATACCCTACAAAACTGATCGGAGCCTGAACGCTCAACGTAATAACCGGAGTCTGGATACCCAAAGAAACTGACCGGAGCCTGAACGCTCAATGTAATAACCGGAGTCTGGATACCCAACGAAACTGACCGGAGCCTGAACCCTCAACATAATAACCGGAGTCTGGATACCCAACAAAACTGACCGGAGCCTAAACGCTCAATGTAAAAACCAGAGTCTGGATACCCAACGAAACTGACCGGAGCCTGAATGCTCAACGTAATAACCGGAGTCTGGATACCCAACGAAACTGACCGGAGCCTGAATGTTCAACGTAATAAACGGAGTCTGGATACCCAACGAAACTGACTGGAGCCTGAACGCTCTACGTAATAACCGGAGTCTGGATACCCAACGAAATTGACTGGAGCCTGAACGATCAACGTAATAACCAGAGTCTGGATACACAACGAAATTGACCGGAGCCGGAAGGCTCAACAAAATAACCGGAGTCTGGATACCCAACGAAACTGACCGGAGGCTGAACGCTCAACGTAATAACCGGAGTCTGGATACCCAAAGAAACTGACCGGAGCTTGAACGCTCACCGTAATAACCGGAGTTTGGATACCCAACGAAACTGACCGGAGCCTGAACGCTCAACGTAACAACCGGAGTCTAGATACACAACGAAATTGACCGGAGTCTGAACGCTCAACAAAATAACCGGAGTCTGGATACCCAACGAAACTGACCGGAGCCTAAACGCTCAACGTAATAACCGGAGTCTGGATACCAAAAGAAACTGACCGGAGCCTGAACGCTCAACTTAATAACCGGAGTCTGGATACCCAACGAAACTGATCGGAGCCTGAACGCTCAACATCATAACCGGAGTCTGGATACACAAAGAAACTAACCGGAGCCTGAACGCTCAACGTAATAACCGGAGTCTGGATACCCAACGAAACTGACCGGAGCCTGAACGCTCAATGTAACAACCGGAGTCTGGATACACAACGAAATTGACCGGAGCCTGAACGTTCAACAAAATAACCGGAGTCTGGATACCCAACGAAACTGACCGGAGCCTAAACGCTCAACGTAATAACCGGAGTCTGGATACCAAAAAAACTGACCGGAGCCTGAACGCTCAACTTAATAACCGGAGTCTGGATACCCTACGAAACTGATCGGAGCCTGAACGCTCAACGTAATAACCGAAGTCTGGATACCCAAAGAAACTGACCGGAGCCTGAACGCTCAATGTAATAACCGGAGTCTGGATACCCAACGAAACTGACCGGAGCCTGAACCCTCAACATAATAACCGGAGTCTGGATACCCAACAAAACTGACCGGAGCCTAAACGCTCAATGTAAAAACCAGAGTCTGGATACCCAACGAAACTGACCGGAGCCTGAATGCTCAACGTAATAACCGGAGTCTGGATACCCAACGAAACTGACCGGAGCCTGAACGTTCAACGTAATAAACGGAGTCTGGATACCCAACGAAACTGACTGGAGCCTGAACGCTCTACGTAATAACCGGAGTCTGGATACCCAACGAAATTGACTGGAGCCTGAACGATCAACGTAATAACCGGAGTCTGGATACACAACGAAATTGACCGGAGCCTGAACGCTCAACAAAATAACCGGAGTCTGGATACCCAACGAAACTGACCGGAGGCTGAACGCTCAACGTAATAACCGGAGTCTGGATACCCAAAGAAACTGACCGGAGCTTGAACGCTCAACGTAATAACCGGAGTCTGGATACCCAACGAAACTGACTGGAGCCTGAACGCTCAACGTAACAACCGGAGTCTGGATACACAACGAAATTGACCGGAGTCTGAACGCTCAACAAAATAACCGGAGTCTGGATACCCAACGAAACTGACCGGAGCCTAAACGCTCAACATAATAACCGGAGTCTGGATACCAAAAGAAACTGACCAGAGCCTGAACGCTCAACTTAATAACCGGAGTCTGGATACCCAACGAAACTGATCGGAGCCTGAACGCTCAACGTAATAACCGGAGTCTGGATACACAAAGAAACTGACCGGAGCCTGAACGCTCAACGTAATAACCGGAGTCTGGATACCCAACGAAACTGACCGGAGCCTGAACCCTCAACATAATAACCGAAGTCTGGATACCCAACAAAACTGACCGGAGCCTAAACGCTCAATGTAAAAACCAGAGTCTGGATACCCAACGAAACTGACCGGAGCCTGAATGCTCAACGTAATAACCGGAGTCTGGATACCCAACGAAACTGACCGGAGCCTGAACGTTCAACGTAATAAACGGAGTCTGGATACCCAATGAAACTGACCGGAGCCTGAACGCTCAACGTAATATCCGAAGTCTCGACACCAAACGAAACTGACCGGAGCCGGAACGCTCTACATAATAACCGGAGTCTGGATACCCAACGAAATTGACTGGAGCCTGAACGATCAACGTAATAACCGGAGTCTGGATACACAACAAAATTGACCGGAGCCTGAACGCTCAACAAAATAACCGGAGTCTGGATACCCAACGAAACTGACAGGAGGATGAACGCTCAACGTAATAACCATAGTCTGGATACCCAAAGAAACTGACCGGAGCCTGAACGCTCAACGTAATAACCGGAGTCTGGATACCCAACGAAACTGACCGGAGCCTGAACGCTTAACGTAATAACCGGAGTCTGGATACCTAACGAATCTGACCAGAGCCTGAACCCTTAACGTAAAAACCGGAGTCTGGATACCCAACAAAACTGACTAGAGCCTGAACGCTCAACGTAATAACCGGAGTCTGGATACACAACGAAACTGACCGGTGCCTGAACGCTCAACGTAATAACCTGAGTCTGGATACCCAACGAAACTGATCAGAGCCTGAACGCTCAACGTAATAACCGGAGTCTGGATACCCAACGAAACTGACCGGAGCCTGAACGCTCAACGTAATAACCGGAGTCTGGATACCCAACGAAACTGACCAGAGCCTGAACGCTCAACGTAAAAAACCGGAGTCTGGATACCCAACGAAACTTACCAGAGCCTGAACGCTCAACGTAATAACCGGAGTCTGGATACACAACGAAACTGACCGGTGCCTGAACGCTCAACGTAATAACCGGAGTCTGGATACCCAAAGAAACTGACCGGAGCCTGAACGCTCAACGTAATAACCTGAGTCTGGATACCCAACAAAACTGAACGGAGCCTGAACACTCAACGTAATAACCGGAGTCTGGATACCCAACAAAACTGACCGGAGCCTGAACCCTCAACATAATAACCGAAGTCTGGATACCCAACAAAACTGACCGGAGCCTAAACGCTCAACGTAAAAACCAGAGTCTGAATACCCAACGAAACTGACCGGAGCCTGAATGCTCAACGTAATAATCGGAGTCTGGATACCCAACGAAACTGACCGGAGCCTGAATGTTCAACGTAATAAACGGAGTCTGGATACCCAACGAAATTGACCGGAGCCTGAACGCTCAACGTAATAACCGAAGTATGGATACCAAACGAAACTGACCGGAGCCTGAACGCTCTACGTAATAACCGGAGTCTGGATACCCAACGAAACTGACCGGAGCTTGAACGCTCAACGTAATAACCGGAGTCTGGATACCCAACGAAACTGACCGGAGCCTGAACGCTCAACGTAACAACCGGAGTCTGGATACACAACGAAATTGAACGTAGTCTGAACGCTCAACAAAATAACCGGAGTCTGGATACCCAACGAAACTGACCGGAGCCTAAACGCTCAACATAATAACCGGAGTCTGGATACCAAAAGAAACTGACCAGAGCCTGAACGCTCAACTTAATAACCGGAGTCTGGATACCCAACGAAACTGATCGGAGCCTGAACGCTCAACGTAATAACCGGAGTCTGGATACACAAAGAAACTGACCGGAGCCTGAACGCTCAACGTAATAACCGGAGTCTGGATACCCAACGAAACTGACCAGAGCCTGAACCCTCAACATAATAACCGAAGTCTGGATACCCAACAAAACTGACCGGAGCCTAAACGCTCAATGTAAAAACCAGAGTCTGGATACCCAACGAAACTGACCGGAGCCTGAATGCTCAACGTAATAACCGGAGTCTGGATACCCAACGAAACTGACCAGAGCCTGAACGTTCAACGTAATAAACGGAGTCTGGATACCCAATGAAACTGACCGGAGCCTGAACGCTCAACGTAATATCCGAAGTCTCGACACCAAACGAAACTGACCGGAGCCTGAACGCTCTACATAATAACCGGAGTCTGGATACCCAACGAAATTGACTGGAGCCTGAACGATCAACGTAATAACCGGAGTCTGGATACACAACAAAATTGACCGGAGCCTGAACGCTCAACAAAATAACCGGAGTCTGGATACCCAACGAAACTGACAGGAGGATGAACGCTCAACGTAATAACCATAGTCTGGATACCCAAAGAAACTGACCGGAGCCTGAACGCTCAACGTAATAACCGGAGTCTGGATACCCAACGAAACTGACAGGAGGATGAACGCTCAACGTAATAACCATAGTCTGGATACCCAAAGAAACTGACCGGAGCCTGAACGCTCAACGTAATAACCGGAGTCTGGATACCCAACGAAACTGACCGGAGCCTGAACGCTTAACGTAATAACCGGAGTCTGGATACCCAACGAATCTGACCAGAGCCTGAACCCTTAACGTAAAAACCGGAGTCTGGATACCCAACAAAACTGACTAGAGCCTGAACGCTCAACGTAATAACCGGAGTCTGGATACACAACGAAACTGACCGGTGCCTGAACGCTCAACGTAATAACCTGAGTCTGGATACCCAACGAAACTGATCAGATCCTGAACGCTCAACGTAATAACCGGAGTCTGGATACCCAACGAAACTGACCGGAGCCTGAACGCTCAACGTAATAACCGGAGTCTGGATACCCAACGAAACTGACCAGAGCCTGAACGCTCAACGTAAAAAACCGGAGTCTGGATACCCAACGAAACTTACCGGAGCCTGAACGCTCAACGTAATAACCGGAGTCTGGATACACAACGAAACTGACCGGTGCCTGAACGCTCAACGTAATAACCGGAGTCTGGATACCCAAAGAAACTGACCGGAGCCTGAACGCTCAACGTAATAACCTGAGTCTGGATACCCAATGAAACTGACCGGAGCCTGAACACTCAACGTAATAACCGGAGTCTGGATACCCAACAAAACTGACCGGAGCCTGAACCCTCAACATAATAACCGGAGTCTGGATACCCAACAAAACTGACCGGAGCCTAAACGCTCAACGTAAAAACCAGAGTCTGAATACCCAACGAAACTGACCGGAGCCTGAATGCTCAACGTAATAATCGGAGTCTGGATACCCAACGAAACTGACCGGAGCCTGAATGTTCAACGTAATAAACGGAGTCTGGATACCCAACAAAATTGACCGGAGCCTGAACGCTCAACGTAATAACCGAAGTCTGGATACCAAACGAAACTGACCGGAGCCTGAACGCTCTACGTAATAACCGGAGTCTGGATACCCAACGAAACTGACCGGAGCTTGAACGCTCAACGTAATAACCGGAGTCTGGATACCCAACGAAACTGACCGGAGCCTGAACGCTCAACGTAACAACCGGAGTCTGGATACACAACGAAATTGACCGGAGTCTGAACGCTCAACAAAATAACCGGAGTCTGGATACCCAACGAAACTGACCGAAGCCTAAACGCTCAACATAATAACCGGAGTCTGGATACCAAAAGAAACTGACCAGAGCCTGAACGCTCAACTTAATAACCGGAGTCTGGATACCCAACGAAACTGATCGGAGCCTAAACGCTCAACGTAATAACCGGAGTCTGGATACACAAAGAAACTGACCGGAGCCTGAACGCTCAACGTAATAACCGGAGTCTGGATACCCAACGAAACTGACCGGAGCCTGAACCCTCAACATAATAACCGAAGTCTGGATACCCAACAAAACTGACCGGAGCCTAAACGCTCAATGTAAAAACCAGAGTCTGGATACCCAACGAAACTGACCGGAGCCTGAATGCTCAACGTAATAACCGGAGTCTGGATACCCAACGAAACTGACCGGAGCCTGAACGTTCAACGTAATAAACGGAGTCTGGATACCCAATGAAACTGACCGGAGCCTGAACGCTCAACGTAATATCCGAAGTCTCGACACCAAACGAAACTGACCGGAGCCTGAACGCTCTACATAATAACCGGAGTCTGGATACCCAACGAAATTGACTGGAGCCTGAACGATCAACGTAATAACCGGAGTCTGGATACACAACAAAATTGACCGGAGCCTGAACGCTCAACAAAATAACCGGAGTCTGGATACCCAACGAAACTGACAGGAGGATGAACGCTCAACGTAATAACCATAGTCTGGATACCCAAAGAAACTGACCGGAGCCTGAACGCTCAACGTAATAACCGGAGTCTGGATACCCAACGAAATTGACCGGAGCCTGAACGCTTAACGTAATAACCGGAGTCTGGATACCCAACGAATCTGACCAGAGCCTGAACCCTTAACGTAAAAACCGGAGTCTGGATACCCAACAAAACTGACTAGAGCCTGAACGCTCAACGTAATAACCGGAGTCTGGATACACAACGAAACTGACCGGTGCCTGAACGCTCAACGTAATAACCTGAGTCTGGATACCCAACGAAACTGATCAGAGCCTGAACGCTCAACGTAATAACCGGAGTCTGGATACCCAACGAAACTGACCGGAGCCTGAACGCTCAACGTAATAACCGGAGTCTGGATACCCAACGAAACTGACCAGAGCCTGAACGCTCAACGTAAAAAACCGGAGTCTGGATACCCAACGAAACTTACCGGAGCCTGAACGCTCAACGTAATAACCGGAGTCTGGATACACAACAAAACTGACCGGTGCCTGAACGCTCAACGTAATAACCGGAGTCTGGATACCCAAAGAAACTGACCGGAGCCTGAACGCTCAACGTAATAACCTGAGTCTGGATACCCAACGAAACTGACCGGAGCCTGAACACTCAACGTAATAACCGGAGTCTGGATACCCAACAAAACTGACCGGAGCCTGAACCCTCAACATAATAACCGGAGTCTGGATACCCAACAAAACTGACCGGAGCCTAAACGCTCAACGTAAAAACCAGAGTCTGAATACCCAACGAAACTGACCGGAGCCTGAATGCTCAACGTAATAATCGGAGTCTGGATACCCAACGAAACTGACCGGAGCCTGAATGTTCAACGTAATAAACGGAGTCTGGATACCCAACGAAATTGACCGGAGCCTGAATGCTCAACGTAATAACCGAAGTCTGGATACCAAACGAAACTGATCGGAGCCTGAACGCTCTACGTAATAACCGGAGTCTGGATACCCAACGAAATTGACTGGAGCCTGAATGATCAACGTAATAACCGGAGTCTGGATACACAACGAAATTGACCGGAGCCTGAACGTCAACGAAATAACCGGAGTCTGGATACCCAACGAAACTGACCGGAGCCTGAACCCTCAACGTAAAAACCGAAGTCTGGATACCCAACAAAACTGACTGGAGCCTGAACGATCAACGTAATAACCGGAGTCTGGATACCCAACGAAACTGACCGGAGCCTGAACGCTCAACGTAATAACCGAAGTCTGGATACCCAACGAAACTGACCGGAGCCTGAACCCTCAACGTAAAAACCGGAGTCTAGATACCCAACAAAACTGACTGGAGCCTGAACGCTCAACAAAATAACCGGAGTCTGGATACCCAACGAAACTGACTGGAGCCTGAGCGCTCAACGTAATAACCGGAGTCTGGATACCAAAAGAAACTGACCGGAGCCTGAACGCTCAACTTAATAACCGGAGTCTGGATACCCAACGAAACTGATCGGAGCCTGAACGCTCAACGTAATAACCGGAGTCTGGATACCCAAAGAAACTGACCGGAGCCTGAACGCTCAACGTAATAACCGGAGTCTGGATACCCAACGAAACTGACCGGAGTCCGAACGCTCAATGTAATAACCTGAGTTTGGATACCCAACGAAACTGACAAGAGCCTGAACCCACAACATAATAACCGGAGTCTGGATACCCAACAAAACTGACCGGAGCCTAAACGCTCAATGTAAAAACCAGAGTCTGGATACCCAACGAAACTGACCGGAGCCTGAATGCTCAACGTAATAACCGGAGTCTGGATAACCAACGAAACTAACCGGAGCCTGAACGTTCAACGTAATAAACGGAGTCTGGATACCCCACGAAACTGACCGGAGCCTGAACGCTCAACGTAATAACCGAAGTCTGGATACCAAACGAAACTGACCGGAGCCTGAACGCTCTACGTAATAACCGGAGTCTGGATACCCAACGAAATTGACTGGAGCCTGAAAGATCAACGTAATAACCGGAGTCTGGATACACAACGAAATTGATCGGAGCCTGAACGCTCAACAAAATAACCGGAGTCTGGATACCCAACGAAACTGACTGGAGGCTGAACGCTCAACGTAATAACCGGAGTCTGGATACCCAAAGAAACTGACCGGAGCTTGAACGCTCAACGTAATAACCGGAGTCTGGATACCCAACGAAACTGACCGGAGCCTGAACGCTCAACGTAATAACCGGAGTCTGGATACACAACGAAATTGACCGGAGCCTGAACGCTCAACAAAATAATCGGAGTCTGGATACCCAACGAAACTGACCGGAGCCTAAACGCTCAACGTAATAACCGGAGTCTGGATACCAAAAGAAACTGACCGGAGCCTGAACGCTCAACTTAATAACCGGAATCTGGATACCCAACGAAACTGATCGGAGCCTGAACGCTCAACGTAATAACCGGAGTCTGGATACCCAAAGAAACTGAGCGGAGCCTGAACGCTCAACGTAATAACCGGAGTCTGGATACCCAACGAAACTGACTGGAGCCTGAACCCTCAACATAATAACCGGAGTCTGGATACCCAACAAAACTGACCGGAGCCTAAACGCTCAATGTAAAAACCAGAGTCTGGATACCCAACGAAACTGACCGGAGCCTGAATGCTCAACGTAATAACCGGAGTCTGGATACCCAACGAAACTGACCAGAGCCTGAACGTTCAACGTAATAAACGGAGTCTGGATATCCAACGAAACTGACCGGAGCCTGAACGCTCAACGTAATAACCGAAGTCTAGATACCAAACGAAACTGACCGGAGCCTGAACGCTCTACGTAATAACCGGAGTCTGGATAGCCAACGAAATTGACTGGAGCCTGAACGATCAACGTAATAACCGGAGTCTGGATACACAACGAAATTGACCGGTGTTGCACCCTAAAATTTGACCAACCGGTTCTCCTATCTGACTCGTGGTTTAAATGCATACTTGTGCACAGACAGAGGATATCAGAGTTACAACTTGGGTTTCATTTACTAGATATGGCAGATCCAGTCCAGATCATCAGGGTTTTATTTTTGGGAAATTGTGCGCTCCTCGGTGTTTGCAGCTCACATGGTGATTTCAGGATATTCTGATGCCCAGGGGGGTTTACTGTTCGATTCGATCTGGTCTCGCGCGCTCTTTTATGGTGGTCATTTGCATTTGTCTGCATTTTTTAGGGTTTAATAGCTTTCTGTAGATTTTTAATAGGCTTTGGGGATTTTTTAGGATTTAAATAGATTTTTTTACATTTTTTAATAGTTTAAATTTTTTTTTAGAATTTTATATAGAATTTTTTTTAAATAGATTTAATGGTTTTTATCATTTTTAGAATGTAATAGATTTTAAAATAGTTTTAATTGTTTTTAGAATAATATAAAAAGAATATAGTTTTCTTTTATTAATAATAGAATTTTAATAGTTTTAAATAAATAATGTAGAGTTTATTAGAATTTTAATAGAAATTTAATAGATTTAAATCAGTAGAGGTTGTTAGAGTTTTATTAATTTTAGTTTAATATTAGGTTTAATCAGATTTTTAATCATTTTTAGATTTAACCAGGTTAATTAGGATTTTAATCATCTTTAGATCTAATTAGGATTAAGATAGTTTAATTTTCGGATTAGTCAGGTTAATTAGTTAATTAGGTTTTGATTGGTTAGACTTAATCAGTTTTAATCCATGTTCATGTTCAGTTTTATGGAGTTTTGCAATCAATTTCGTGGGCCCAGCAAGTTGGAGGCCCAATGGTATTTTCAGTCCAGTTTTTTGTTTGTGTGTGCAGTTTTTGGTCCAGAATTGGCGAGTGACACTTGTCACTATATAAGATGATCCACGCGTTCACACCAGGTCCCACCAACACACCACTCATAACTTCCCCAGAACCTGACACCTGCCCCACTATTTCTCCACTCTCTCTCCACGCAACGCCACGCGTCCTCCATGCAGACTCCCCACTGAGACACTTGTCTCCACTTCACACATCGCCTGAGAAGCCACCGGCGGCCATGCATCCGCCTTAACCAACTCCCGCCGGCAGCCCCAACCGTCACCGGACCACCGCAACCATCGCCGGAACTGATTTTCTGCCCAGAATCCCCAGAAACGCTTCGTTCTTCTCCGATCTTCCTCCATCCACCTTCATCTATACCTCACCGGAGAACTCAACATCGCCGGAAACTGCATCATCTCGCCCAGATTCATCCATCAATCTTCAAAGAAAATCTCCAGAAAACCCAGAAATTCTTCAAACCTTCATTGTTCTTCACGTTTCCAACACCTTCAACCTTCCTCCATTTCCAGATCGTGAGGACACTCGAGATTCCCAAAACTTCTCCAAGATCTTCAGAACGCTTCAAACGCAATTTTCCCAGAACAAGGTCAAACCTTCATTGTTCTTCCAGAATTTTCCAGCGGCCTTCAACTTTCAGTTTTTCCAGAACGATCTCCTATCATCTTCTCAAGATCGTTCGAACGAGCAACTTCTAGAGAACCTCCAGATCTTCGTCTCTCTCGCGGCGACTTCCTTTGAAGCTTCAAGAACTCCAAGAACTGGTTCTTGATTCGTCTCCAGGTACACATCTTTTCAAGCTTGAAGCTGGTTTTGCCTGATAGAATGAATGTTGATTAGGTTATTTCGCTGGGATTTAGATTTCATAGGATTTGCTTGTTTGTTTTTTTGGAGAAGGATCTTGAGAGTTTGTTAGAGGAATTGCAGAGAGGAGGAGGATGAGAGAGCGGCTAGGGTTTGCCTTAGGTGAACAGTGATCAGAGCAGTGGAGAGGAAGAGGGGTTTTGTGGTTAGGGTTTCTGATTAGGTTTGGGCTGGGTTAAGCCCAGCGTGTGGTTGCTAGGATCCACCCCCTGGTTTGCTCGTATCCCCCTGCGTGAGAATTGAGTGATGATTCTGGACTGGGCCTTAGGCCCCACTACTATTCGCACCCCCCCATAATGAAGCCCACTTAAAATGAACGGAAAAAACCTGCTAATTGCACCCACGCGTTGTCTTTTTTTGCTTTCAGCTGAATTTCTAATTGATGTGGGCCTGCGCCATTTGCTAGGCGCACCACCCCTCTCTGGCCCACCTTAGAATAACACTGGGCGCATGTGCTATCTGCACCCCCCTTCCCTTTTATTCATTTCTTTTATTCTTTGGATTTCTTTTATATTGTTAGCATTATTAAAAAAATCATAAAAAATAGGAAATTTGGTATTTTTAATTGGTTCTTTTTGCTATAGGTCCATACTTCTGTCTAGAAAAATATGAAAAAATAAAATTGACGTTTTATTTTGTTTTAATATTTTTCATGAATTTTTCTTGTAAATAGCATTTTGTGAAGTTTAGTTTGATGCTTAAATTTGATGATTTTTGTTCTAATAGATGCTTTAGTATTTTTAATCCTTTCTTTTTAGGTTGATTAGTAGACATTGTTAGCTTGTATATACAATTTAGTTCCCATTTTTAGGACTTAATTTTAGGTGTTTAGTTTAGGTGTGGATAACATGAACAAAATTAGGGTTTAAGTGATGACTTAGGAGAATTGAATCATTTCCTTTAGGACTTAGAGATTGAATATTTTAGATATGGGACTATAGGGACTATGGGTAGTTATTAGATCCCTTAGAAATCACTAGGATTCCCCTACTGCTATTAATATACTATCTATATTTGTTTGACTGGTGTGGTGTGCCCTCTGGGGATTATTGACTTGTCTGTATGGGTATGGGGATTGCTTGGGGATTGGGAGAGCTGAAGACTTGTGATGATGAAGCCATTGGAGATCCAGAGCTTGAAGACCAACTTCCAGAGTTGATGAGGAGATTCCTGCTAGCAGCTGTTGAGGAGATTAGGGTTTAGGGGCTAGGCAGAGCTCTAGATTAGAAAGCTTGTTTCTCAAACATGGAATGCCTTGTCTGCATCCATCCTTTCTCTATGATTCAAAGTCTCTTTCAAATATCCACATCCTTCCTTTGGAAGGATCAGTGAATGTATTTGAAAGATAGAACTTTTGAGATAAGACTGTCTATTTAATGTTAACAGTTGATGAACCACCCTTGGTAGGTAATTGACTGTCTAACATTCATTCACTTCATCTGGTTGACTGATATTCCTCCTGGAGATTGAGACTTGAAGAAAAGCCATTACGGATGGAAGATTGATGACAAAGACCTTGCTGGAAAGCTGTGGAGATAGAGATTTATGCTTGCTGAAGCTTGAAGACTGATGTGGTGCAGAGCTGCTGTGGCTGTTTATTTTCTGCTGTACTTCATTCTTGATGTATTGATTGGTTTTCTGGACTGTATTGTTTGCTGTTTAACCTGTTGGGTTGAAAGTGAATCCTGTTCACTTTTGCCTATTGTTTTCTAGGTTCGAGGTTGAGTGGGACTCCCTTGCCTCGCTTGTATTGCTGCATCCATGCATTTTATTGCTTTACTGTATATATCTGATATTGTTTCTGTTTCTGTCAATTCCCTTAGGATCTCTGTTTCTCTCTGTGCAAGAGAGGAGCATGATAGACATTAGGTCTTAACCCATGCATGACAACACTAGGTTAGTTGATTCCCTTCGCAACCGTAGGTTAGAGTTCTGTCTCTCCTTCCTCAAAACAAATAGAAAAACACAATAAAATTTCAAACTCAATAAAAGACACTTCTTCCGTAAAAGAAGATGAACTCATCAAGACGTCATTTTTGTCCGCTTGGACTGCTAATCAGAAAAACCTTTTTCAGAAGGAATAAAATCAACCAAGACAAGCTTGTGTCGTACGTGGCCCGAACTACGTTTGCTCTGATCTTTCATGCTGTATGAAAGTACGTAGGCATAGGATGCGATATCCTAGCGAGCAACCTTCCCCTCCTTTCCAGTAGGTAGGCGAACTACGTTGACTCTGATTTCTCGTTCCAGATGGGAATACGTAGGCATAAAGTGCGATACTTTGCCGAGTCATTTTATTTTCTTTTTAACCCTGACCTTTAGCTTAGATAGAATAACAATCCATACCCGAAAACAAGCGTGGATCCCGTCGAGTACGACGGACGTGAGGGGTGCTAATACCTTCCCCTTGCGTAACCGACTCCCGAATCCAGGTTTTGGTTGCGACGACCATACCTTTCCCGTGTTGTGCGAGGTTTACTCTGAGCGTTTCCTTTCCCTCCTGTGGGATAAATAACGCACGGTGGCGACTCTTTTGTTCAGCCGGCGCCGATTTTCGCAGTAGCGACAGCTGGCGACTCTGCAGGGGATCCAACGTCCCCTGGCTGCTAAGGACTGCGATGGTTCTTATGCATTTGGGATCCAATGTCCCTTAAGAGAGTCAATCCTAACGCTTGTTTTCCCGTCGAGGATTTTGTATGGATTTATATTTCTGACCTTTATTTTCGGCATTATATATATTGATTATTATTGCTGTATTGGGTTGTGACGGGTGTTCTATGATTGAGAGATAAGCCGGACCTGGGCTTGAGTGCACCTAGAATTAGAGTAGAAAGTAGTGGGCACGTGCCGGCTTTGCTTGCATTAGTGTCTCATGAAGTCTACACTCGGACGAGGTTCTTCTGGTTGGCTTCTTTTTCTACCCTTTGGGTCGAAGGGGTTGTTGGTCAGCTGAATTGTCGACTCCGGGAACCGATCATTTGGAAGTTGGCTAAGTGAGGCCTCTTCAGGATTTGATGATGCCACTCCTTCTGGGAATCGTATCATCAACCCTGAAAGTCTGTGACGCCGACGACCGCATAGGATGCCATACCTTTGTCAGTTACTAGGACATCCACCTGTGAGAGGGTTTGGGGTTATGCAGGTAACTAGACCTTCAGACTACCGGTTTATTTCTTGATCAGAGATCCTGGGTATTTATGGAGAGTTATGAGGTCTGTCAGAGACCATTTGGAGCTGTGTTATGAGGTCTGTCAGAGACCAGTTGGATAGTTCTGGGGTCTGTCAGAGACCAGTTGGAGATGTGATTTGAGGTCTACCAGAGACCAGTTAGAGTTATGGTTTGAGGTCTGTCAGAGACCGTTGTTGGAGCTTTGTTGTAGGTCTATCTGAGACCAGGGTTTGAGGACTTCTATAGAGGCTATCTGAGACCTCTTGATATGGTTCAGGCTATTCAGCTACGGAATTTGGTCCCTGTTGTATGTTATTTGCATTGCATTGTTTGCATACCCATTATCATTGCATCCCATTAACGTGTGTCTGTGCTGCAGGTGCATTTGCATACCCTCCGATTCTAGTGCCCAGACTTCTGAGTATTGATTATGGCTGGTTTGAGGAAAACAGTTGCGTATAAGCTGCCTACACCTGATATTACTTCTTTGCTTGGTCTGATATCTCTTGCTGATGAGGAGGTTAGGAGAAGCTTCAGAATGAGTCATGGGAGATTACTAAGATTAGTCTGCAAGCCCACTACTGATGAGATGAACGGGCTGTACACCTTGATGCAGTTCTATGACCCCGCATTGAGATGTTTTACGTTTGCTGACTTCATTCTAGGGCCCACCATTGAGGAGTATGTGGAGTTTACGGAGCTACCCGTGCAGAACAAGGTTCCCTTTATTCACTCTGCTGCTGAGCCCAAGTTGGAGGATTTAGCCAAAGCCTTGCATATGGACGCTGCAGAACTGTTAGTGACTTCTTGGCTTGGGGTTTCAGGTTTCTCTCTTGATTTCTTGGTTGGCAAAGCTCAGGAGTATGCCAAGAGCGGATGTTGGGTGGTTTTCAATGCTATTTTGGCTCTATGCATTTATGGGATTGTGTTGTTTCCTAACTTGCCCAATTTCATAGACTTGGACGATTTCCATCTATTTGCTGCCGGCAATCCAGTGCCAACGTTGATCGGAGACTTCTACCACTCCTTGCACTACAAGAATGAAAACAGAAGGGGAAAGGTTGTTTACTGCTGTGCTCCTTTGTTGAATATGTGGTTCAAGAGTCATCTTCCCATGAAGGGATCTTTTGTGGAGAGTGCAACCACCGCTAGCTGGTCAGAGCGCCTGATGAGGCTATCTTCCGAAGACGTTGAATGGTTTGATAGAGATCTGCTGGGATCCGAGCTTATCTTCAGTTGTTCTGGGTACCCTAATGTCCCGCTGATAGGAAGAAAAGGGTGTATCAATTACAACTCTTCTCTGTTCATTCGCCAATTCGGATATGCGCTGAAGAGCCCACCAAAGGAGGAAGAAGTACAGGAATCTCTGTACTTCACCGGAGACTTGAAGGGGGAGTTATCGGCCAAGCTGCAGCATGCCTGGACGCGTATTAACCGAAGAGGGAAGCCGTTGTTAGGGAAGAATGACTGTCAGGCCTATGCACCTTACAGGGTTTGGATCCGGGAGAGAGCCGGTCAGTTGCGGATGCCGTTTCCAGATGCACCAGCCCTTGTTCCTATTCCGGTAGCAGAGCCAACTACTGTTTCTCGGGAAGCCTACGAGCAAGTTGTGAAAGAAAAAGAAGCCTTGATGAAGATCAACGAAGGGTTAGAGCAGGAACTAGCCCAGATACGCAGTGAGAAAAACAAGGCCGTGCACGCTTTCCAACAGCAGATCGAGCTAGTAAACAGACTAGGGGCTGAGTTAACTGAGGAGAAGAAGAAGCGCGAACGTCTGGGGCAAGATTTCAGAAGCTCCCATGACATGCTTGAATCCAAGAAGAAAGCGCTCGACGCAGCTCACCGAGAGATCTCTTCTTGCAATCAGACTTGGAATGCTACGCTCACCAACAATAAGAAGAGGGAAGATAAGTTGAAGCAACAAATTTCCGACCTCGAAGAGCAGTTGAAGTCCAGCATCAAGAAGTGTGAAGAAGAAGTGATGACCCGGTATAGTCTCCAGAACGCCCTAAACAAGGCCATCAAAGGCAGAGACGAAGCTGTGTCTCAGAAGTGTAAACTAGAGGATCGCTTCGGAGAAGGGGCATGGGAAGAAACTGCTGAAGACGTGCGACGTGTTCTTAAGAAAAGAAACCAACTTGTTGAAGGGCTGCTTGCTCGACCAAGTCATCCGGAGACCAAGAAGTTGCTAGAAGAATACCAGACTTATGGGAGTGTTTGATCTTTTCATGTAGTGACTTGTATGCTTTATTTGCATAGCGCTGACCATCACCAGGATTGTTGGTTGAGGTCATGCCTTCTTATTGTACTCTCAGTGATATTGTATTCTTGGCTTATTGGTTCCTCCGTAATATATGAGGCTTTCTGTGATCCAACTCCGATCTTTGTATTGCTAGCACTGTCACTGCACCGACACCTTCACACTAGAATCGGGGAATGAATTTCCCTAATGCACAGACACATATTGCATTGCATTCATATTCATATTGCATTGCAGGTAATTATTAAATTGTATCTCATCTCCTGTATCTTCCAGGTCCTCCCAGATTAGCGACCGAAGAATCCCCTGGCAGTCAACCAGAAGCAGCAGTAAGGAAGTCATGAGTCAGGAACAGACTGAGATGCAAGAGGTGCACGACAATATAATGCGGCTCATACAGGTAATGGAAGCCATGGCTGAGAGTCAGAAGCAGTTGCAGAATATGGTGCAGCCTCTGATTGCACGGGCTAATGATAGAGCTGCCGATTTTGCTCAGCCAGAGAATCAAGGTTTTCTCCCAGGCCGCATACGCCAACTTGTGGGGATAGATATCAAGCAGGTTCAAGCAGAATTGACGGATGTTCGAGGCAAGCTGGGGCAGTTCACGAGAGATATGCAAGTGTTGCGCTCGAATCAAGAGACGCTAGAAGAAGAGAACTGCTGATTGAAGGCACAGATAGGGTTGATGGCTGAAATATTAAGGAACGTACTCAGGAGAGAAGGATGTCAAATGTCGGAAGACGTGGCTGGCTTGTCTGCTCCTCAGGGGTCTGAAGAACCGCTACCCACGCACGATAGGCGTAAGAGACCCTCTCCACAATTTGAAGCTCAGGATTCTCCTCGTCAGCAGTCGCAATTGATCTTTCAGGATAACTCAAGAAGGTGTGGTAAGAGGATGAGGTCTTCTAACAGATTATTTGATGAGATCCCTGTGGATTATGATCAGCTGGTGCAACTCTTGTTCCAACTTCAACTGGTTGAGCCCTGTAACGCCCCGATTCTGAATTCCCATTAATTGTTGAGTCTTTTAATTTATTTAATTGATGTTTGTTTTAAATTGAGAAATTATACATTGCTATGTGGTGTTTTGCTTATTTTATCTATTTTTACCGATTCAGAGAGTTTTCGGGGAATTAGAGTAAAAAGGGCATTTTAGACATTTAGCACTTTAGTGTGAGAATTGATTGATAAGTGTTGGAAAGAATTTGAGAGGAAAGAAATAGAGATAGAAATAGAATAAGAGAGGAAAAAGGAAGAAGATAGTAACATAAGAAGAAAAACAAGAGAAAGAAAAGAGGAGAAGAGAAAGAGAAGAGAAAGAGAAGAGAAAGTGGAGAGGAAAACCTAGAATCATCAAGGAATCATTACCAAAGCTTGCAATCGATCGGTAAGGGTGTGAAACTCCATCATCTCTTTAATGTGTATGATTGTATGTGTATGTGTGTGGATTTTGTAGGGTTTCTACTCTTTTTCCACTTAGGTTAGAAGTTGGTTTTGTGAGTAGAATGAGGTTTTAATCGGTTAGAACTCGGATTAGACGATGTAGTTTAGTCGGGTGATGGTTGGGTTGTGCTACTGTGACCGGTTTGGATTTAATCGGTTGGTTGTGTGGAGTTTGGGCTTTGAGACAGCCATGGAAGTTCTGTCTTCGCAAGTTCGCCAGGCGAATGGCAGCGAAGCTTCGCCAGGCGAAGCCCAACGAGCTGTAGCGAAGCAAGTCAGAAGCTAATACCCTGTATTCGCTGGCAAGTTCGCCAGGCGAGGTGAGTTGGCGAAGGTTCGCCAGGCGAGTGGGTAGCGAGCCTCGGCGAGTAATTCCAGAATTACTCCCAGTGGACTTCGCTGGGGAGTTCGCCAGGCGAAGGCCAGCGAGCATTCGCTGCGTGGCTTCGCCAGGCGAAGGTTGGCGAACCTGGCAGTGTTATTTTGTTTTGTTGTTTGTTCAATGCATGATGTTTGATTGATTCAATTATGATTAATGCCTATATGAATGATTGATGTGTGAACTGTTTCAACATGTTGTGCTGTGGGTGGCCGAAAGGCGTGAATCCTAGATTGTGGAGCCGATTGTGAATCTTAATCATTTGATAATGTTGTGCGTTTGCTCGAATTAGATAGAAATGCATTGATGGATTAATAGGTATGTAAACCTTGTGTGAAATGGTGTATAATGTGAATGCATAATGAATATATGTGATAAATGTAATGAGTATGTTTGTGAACATAGTATGCATTTTTATGATTGATCCCGTGGAGGATTTGTAGAACCTCGTATGATACGATGGTTATATTCGATTCCGTGGAGAATCGGTTGCATTGAGTGATTCCTTGGAGAATCGGTTGCATTGTGTGATTCCTCGGAGAATCGGTCATAACATGTAATCCCGTGGAGGATTGGTTAGAGTATTTGATTCTGTGGAGAATCTGCTGAGTACTTGATCCCGTGGAGGATCTGCTGAATATTCGATTCCGTGGAGAATCTGATGAATATTTGATTCCGTGGAGAATCTGCTGAGTACTTGATCCCGTGGAGGATCTGCTGAATACTCGATTCCTTAGGGAATTTGTTGAATTAGTCGGTACCGCATTTGCATCTGCATAGAGTCGTGTGTCGGTCTCTATGAGTTGCATGAGTCATCTGTGTATGATGCATTGGTTGTGTGAATATAACTGCGTATGTTATATGTGATTTGTTTGGAGGAAATATAGTGAATGTTCATGTGTATGTGTAGAGACATGATTATTTGTATATGCTTAATGTGGTGAGAACATAATTTGAGTATAACTTGTATAATTATGGAGTTATGTATATATACAATTTTATGCATTAACTGTTATGATGTTGTTTCTCACCCTTCTGCTGTTTTATAATGCTCTATGAGGCATTGCAGAGTAGGAAGCTGGAGGTTCTTTTTGTGAAGCGATGTCTTCATTCTTTTTGGTCAATGGCTCTGATATGTAACATCTGGGTAGTTAGGAAGCCTTTGACTCTTTTGGAGTTACATTTGTTTTGATTCTTTTGTGATACATATGTGTATGTATCTGCTGTGGATATGTTGTAAAGCATGAATTAACTGATGGTTGTATATACCTTTATGAATGTGATCGATTCAATATTTGGATGTTTCCGCTTTATTCTAAATATTGTGATGTGGGTTACCCATTGTTGCATATCTATTTTGAGCAGGTATCGTATGTGTTTAATTTCATGATAATGTGATGCGCCTCTTTTATACCATGTTTTAATTAAACTCTGATGAAATAAATTTTCTAAGTGCCTAATTGATTTATTTAATTTATTTGGGGGTATAGAAAGGGGGTGTTACATTAAGTGGTATCAGAGCCAGTGTTGAGTCAGTCGTGTCTGTCTTGTTGTTGTGTTGGTTGAACGGTTGTTTAACCTTGTTGTTATTTTTGGGAATCCTCAGAATATGGCAGGTCGTAATGACAATGCTATGGCAGCGGCGTTAGAGGCTATGGCCAGAGCTGTGCAGGGTGCACCTAACGTGAATGCGAATGATGAGTTTAGGAAGAACCAGCCACCGGTGTTTAAAGGGAGATTTGATCCGGATGGTGCTCAGATATGGTTAAAGGAAATTGAGAGAATTTTTAGGGTGATGGATTGTGCTGAAGGGAATAAGGTGAGACTAGGGACTCACATGCTGAGAGAAGAGGCCGATGACTGGTGGGTCAGCATGAGGCAAGTTCTTGAGGTCGACGACGAGGAGATTACGTGGGATTTATTTCGTGCTGAGTTTCTAAGGAAGTATTATCCCGAAAGTGTTAAAGGGAAGAGAGAAATGGAATTTCTGGAGTTGAAACAAGGTAATATGTCGGTGGTGGACTACACCGCTAAGTTTACTGAGTTAGTGAAGTTTCACCCTCACTATGATGCGGTTACGACGGAATTTTCCAAATGTATCAAGTATGAGAATGGCTTGCGTCCGGAGATAAAGCAAGCGGTAGGTTATCAAAGGATAAGAAGATTTTCGGATTTGACCGAGTGCTGTAGGATTTATGAAGAAGACAGTAGAGCTCGTTCTACTCATTATAAGGGTTTGAGCGAGAGGAGAGGGAAGCAGCAAGTACGAAGCGAACCTTATGTGACGCCTGCTGATAAGGGCAAACATAGGGGAAACTTTGATAGGAGACCCGGAGGAGGTTCCGGTGCGATCAAATGTTTTAAGTGTGGCGTGATGGGCCACAAGTCTTATGATTGTGGAAAGTTCAAGGCGAAGTGTTCCAACTGTGGGCTCCTTGGACATGATGCAGCAGAGTGTAGAAAGAATGCTGTGAAGTGTTTTAATTGTGGCGAGGTGGGTCACATTAGCCCGAATTGTACCAAACCGAAGCAAGCTCCGGCGGGCGGAAAAGTATTCGCATTAGCAGGTTCAGACGCCACTAATGCGGCAGATCGTTTGATTAAAGGTACATGCTTTATTAATGATATGCCTTTAGTTGCTATTATTGATACTGGAGCGACTCACTCGTTCATTTCTCTTGCGTGTGCTAAGCGGTTGGATTTGTGTATGGTTTCTTTGAGTAGTGGTATGGTTATTGGGACTCCCGCTTCGGGGTCGGTAACTACTTCTTTGGTGTGTGCAAGTTGTCCTTTGACCATGTATGGTAAGGACTTCGTTATGGATTTAGTGTGTTTGCCGTTGGAAGGTTTGGACGTAATCTTGGGTATGAACTGGTTGCAATTTAATAGAGTTCATTTGGATTGCTATCACAAGTTAGTAAGGTTTCCTTCTTTGGAAGATGGTGAAAACGAGAGTTTTCTTTCCACTAAAGAGTTGAAGAAACTTTTAGCGGACGAAGCTCAGTTGTTTGGTTTGTTTGCATCGTTGTCGGTGGAGAGCAAAGTTGAGCTCGACGTGTTTCCTGTGGTTTGTGAATTTCCTGAAGTGTTTCCGGAAGATGTTGCGGATGTGCCGCCAAAGAGAGAGGTTGAATTTTCTATTGATCTAGTTCCGGGTACTAGACCGATTTCGATGGCCCCGTATCGGATGTCGGCATCGGAGTTGGTGGAATTGAAGAAGCAGTTGAATGATTTGTTGGATAAGAGATTTGTAAGACCAAGTGTTTCTCCTTGGGGTGCGCCGGTATTGTTGGTAAAGAAGAAGGATGGTAGTATGTGATTGTGTATTGATTATCGGCAGTTGAATAAGGTGACAATTAAGAACAAGTATCCGCTTCCAAGAATTGATGATTTGATGGATCAATTGGTTGGAGCCCGTGTTTTTAGTAAGATTGATTTGAGATCCGGTTATCACCAGATTCGGGTTAAGGAAGAAGATATTTCGAAGACGGCTTTTAGAACACGATATGGTCACTATGAGTATACGGTGATGCCATTCGGAGTTTCTAATGCGCCGGGTGTTTTCATGGAATATATGAACCGTATCTTCCACGAGCAGTTGGATCGTTTTGTGGTAGTGTTTATCGACGACATTTTGATTTATTCTAAGTCTCGAGAGGAACACGAAGAACATTTAAGGATTGTGTTGCGGATTTTGAAAGAGAAGAAGTTGTATGCAAAGTTATCTAAGTGTGAGTTTTGGTTGTCGGAGGTGAGTTTTCTTGGGCATATTATTTCCAGCAATGGTATTGGTGTGGATCCATCCAAGATCGATGCGGTAATGCAATGGGAGACTCCAAGATCGGTTACGGAAATTCGAAGCTTTTTGGGCTTGGCCGGTTACTACCGGAGGTTTATCGAAGGATTTTCAAGGTTAGCACTTCCGTTAACGCAGTTGACTTGTAAAGGAAAGGCTTTTATTTGGGATGTTAATTGTGAAGAGAGTTTCATGGAATTAAAGAGAAGGTTAACGTCAGCGCCAGTTTTGATTTTGCCGAATCCTACGGAACCTTTTGTGGTTTATTGCGATGCTTCTTTGTCAGGATTGGGTGGCGTATTAATGCAAGATGGGAAGGTCGTGGCGTATGCTTCTAGGCAGTTGAGAGTGCATGAAAAGAATTATCCTACTCATGATTTGGAGTTAGCGGCCGTGGTGTTCGTTTTGAAAATTTGGAGGCACTATCTTTATGGTGCAAGATTTGAAGTTTTTAGCGATCACAAGAGTTTGAAGTATTTGTTTGATCAAAAGGAATTGAATATGAGGCAAAGGAGATGGCTAGAACTTTTGAAGGACTATGATTTTGGTTTAAATTATCATCCGGGTAAGGCGAATGTGGTAGCCGATGCCTTAAGTCGGAAGTCGTTGCACGTGTCTACTTTGATGGTTAGAGAGTGGGAACTCTTGGAGAACTTTAGAGATTTGAGTTTGGTTTGTGAGTTAACGCCGAGTAGTGTGAAGCTTGGTATGTTGCATGTCACGAATGATTTTCTTGCTACGGTGTGTGAAAAGCAAAAGTTGGATTTGAAATTTGTGGATTTGATGACGAATGGGAATGAAGATTTCAAAGTTGATGAATTAGGAGTTTTGAGGTTTCGAGGTCGTATTTGTATTCCCGATGACGCGGATTTGAAAAAGATGATATTGGAAGAGGGACATCGGAGTAACTTAAGTATTCATCCGGGAGCGAATAAGATGTATCAGGATTTGAAGAAGATCTTTTGGTGGTCTGGATTGAAAAGCGATGTTGCTCGTTTTGTGTACTCGTGTTTGACTTGTCAGAAGTCTAAGGTGGAGCATCAGAAGCCTAGTGGATTGATGCAACCGTTGGATATTCCGGAATGGAAATGGGATAGTATATCGATGGATTTTGTTACGGGATTGCCGAATACGCAAAGAGGACACAATGCTATTTGGGTGATTGTTGATAGGCTTACTAAATCGGCTCACTTTATTCCGATTGATATTACTTATTCTTTGGAAAGGTTGGCCGAGATTTATGTTGGCACTATTGTGAAGCTTCATGGAGTTCCTAAGAGTATTGTGTCGGATAGAGATCCTAGATTTACTTCAAGATTTTGGGAGAGTTTGCAAGGTGCCTTGGGTTCTAAGTTGAGATTGAGTTCGGCATATCATCCGCAAACGGATGGTCAAACCGAGAGGACGATTCAATCGTTAGAAGATCTGTTGCGTGCTTGTGTGCTTGAACAAGGTGGTGCGTGGGACGGTTATTTAGCGTTGATTGAGTTCACCTATAATAACAGTTTCCATTCGAGTATCGGTATGGCGCCATTTGAGGCTTTATATAGACGGAGATGTCGAACACCTCTGTGTTGGCATGAGACGGGTGAAAGGTCGGTAGTTGGTCCTGAAATGGTACAGCAAACGACGGAAAAGGTGAAATTTATTCGGGAAAAGATGAGAGCTTCTCAGAATAGACAGAAAAGTTATCATGATAAAAGGAGAAAGGATCTCGAGTTTCAAGAGGGAGACCATGTGTTTTTGAGAGTTACACCAGTTACGGGTGTGGGTCGTGCCTTGAAGTCGAGAAAGTTGACTTCTCGTTTTATTGGTCCGTATCAGATTGTCGCACGGGTTGGTGCTGTGGCGTATCGTGTGGCGTTGCCTCCGAACCTTTCGAATTTGCATGATGTATTCCATGTCTCGCAACTTCGGAAGTATGTTCCGGATCCGTCACATGTGATCCCAATGGATGAAGTTGAAGTAAGAGATAACCTTACAGTTGAAGTTTTACCGGTTAGTATTTTGGACCGTGAAGTTAAGAAACTGAGAGGCAAGGATATTGCGCTTGTGAAAGTGTCCTGGGGAGGTGCCGCGGAAGGCAACATGACTTGGGAATTGGAGAGCAAGATGCGAGAATCGCATCCAGAGTTGTTTGAATCAGGTGATATTTTCGAGGACGAAAATTTCTAAAGTGGGGGAGAGTTGTAACGCCCCGATTCTGAATTCCCATTAATTGTTGAGTCTTTTAATTTATTTAATTGATGTTTGTTTTAAATTGAGAAATTATACATTGCTATGTGGTGTTTTGCTTATTTTATCTATTTTTACCGATTCAGAGAGTTTTCGGGGAATTAGAGTAAAAAGGGCATTTTAGACATTTAGCACTTTAGTGTGAGAATTGATTGATAAGTGTTGGAAAGAATTTGAGAGGAAAGAAATAGAGATAGAAATAGAATAAGAGAGGAAAAAGGAAGAAGATAGTAACATAAGAAGAAAAACAAGAGAAAGAAAAGAGGAGAAGAGAAAGTGGAGAGGAAAACCTAGAATCATCAAGGAATCATTACCAAAGCTTGCAATCGATCGGTAAGGGTGTGAAACTCCATCATCTCTTTAATGTGTATGATTGTATGTGTATGTGTGTGGATTTTGTAGGGTTTCTACTCTTTTTCCACTTAGGTTAGAAGTTGGTTTTGTGAGTAGAATGAGGTTTTAATCGGTTAGAACTCGGATTAGACGATGTAGTTTAGTCGGGTGATGGTTGGGTTGTGCTACTGTGACCGGTTTGGATTTAATCGGTTGGTTGTGTGGAGTTTGGGCTTTGAGACAGCCATGGAAGTTCTGTCTTCGCAAGTTCGCCAGGCGAATGGCAGCGAAGCTTCGCCAGGCGAAGCCCAGCGAGCTGTAGCGAAGCAAGTCAGAAGCTAATACCCTGTATTCGCTGGCAAGTTCGCCAGGCGAGGTGAGTTGGCGAAGGTTCGCCAGGCGAGTGGGTAGCGAGCCTCGGCGAGTAATTCCAGAATTACTCCCAGTGGACTTCGCTGGGGAGTTCGCCAGGCGAAGGCCAGCGAGCATTCGCTGCGTGGCTTCGCCAGGCGAAGGTTGGCGAACCTGGCAGTGTTATTTTGTTTTGCTGTTTGTTCAATGCATGATGTTTGATTGATTCAATTATGATTAATGCCTATATGAATGATTGATGTGTGAACTGTTTCAACATGTTGTGCTGTGGGTGGCCGAAAGGCGTGAATCCTAGATTGTGGAGCCGATTGTGAATCTTAATCGTTTGATAATGTTGTGCGTTTGCTCGAATTAGATAGAAATGCATTGATGGATTAATAGGTATGTAAACCTTGTGTGAAATGGTGTATAATGTGAATGCATAATGAATATATGTGATAAATGCAATGAGTATGTTTGTGAACATAGTATGCATTTTTATGATTGATCCCGTGGAGGATTTGTAGAACCTCGTATGATACGATGGTTATATTCGATTCCGTGGAGAATCGGTTGCATTGAGTGATTCCTTGGAGAATCGGTTGCATTGTGTGATTCCTCGGAGAATCAGTCATAACATGTAATCCCGTGGAGGATTGGTTAGAGTATTTGATTCCGTGGAGAATCTGCTGAGTACTTGATCCCGTGGAGGATCTGCTGAATATTCGATTCCGTGGAGAATCTGATGAATATTTGATTCCGTGGAGAATCTGCTGAGTACTTGATCCCGTGGAGGATCTGCTGAATACTCGATTCCTTAGGGAATTTGTTGAATTAGTCGGTACCGCATTTGCATCTGCATAGAGTCGTGTGTCGGTCTCTATGAGTTGCATGAGTCATCTGTGTATGATGCATTGGTTGTGTGAATATAACTGCGTATGTTATATGTGATTTGTTTGGAGGAAATATAGTGAATGTTCATGTGTATGTGTAGAGACATGATTATTTGTATATGCTTAATGTGGTGAGAACATAATTTGAGTATAACTTGTATAATTATGGAGTTATGTATATATACAATTTTATGCATTAACTGTTATGATGTTGTTTCTCACCCTTCTGCTGTTTTATAATGCTCTATGAGGCATTGCAGAGTAGGAAGCTGGAGGTTCTTTTTGTGAAGCGATGTCTTCATTCTTTTTGGTCAATGGCTCTGATATGTAACATCTGGGTAGTTAGGAAGCCTTTGACTCTTTTGGAGTTACATTTGTTTTGATTCTTTTGTGATACATATGTGTATGTATCTGCTGTGGATATGTTGTAAAGCATGAATTAACTGATGGTTGTATATACCTTTATGAATGTGATCGATTCAATATTTGGATGTTTCCGCTTTATTCTAAATATTGTGATGTGGGTTACCCATTGTTGCATATCTATTTTGAGCAGGTATCGTATGTGTTTAATTTCATGATAATGTGATGCGCCTCTTTTATACCATGTTTTAATTAAACTCTGATGAAATAAATTTTCTAAGTGCCTAATTGATTTATTTAATTTATTTGGGGGTATAGAAAGGGGGTGTTACAAGCCCCGCATTTTGGTCCCATTGACAGGGCAGCCGCCACCAGACTATGACCTGAACGCCCATTGTGCCTTCCACTCCGGCGCACCGGGGCATATCATTGCAAACTGCAAAGCTTTTAAGCATAAGATTCAAGATTTGCTGGATGAGAAAACAATTGAGTTTGTACCAGGGGGCATAAAAGTTTCAGGGACTGACATTCCCATTTCTCCGCCAGAGGTTGCAGACGAATCAAGGTATATCCCAGAGCCACTGGAAGCTAAGTCCCCATGTCCACAACAGTTGCCGATGCCAGGGTTGAATTTAAGGATGATAACGCGTGAGCCTGAGGAGTCGTCCGAGCAAAGCCAGCAGCCTGCGAAATGCCAGTATCCGGCCCAACAAAGAATTCGGGGAAAGAAGCCAAGGAGGGTGTTTGAAAAGCCTCCCTCAACGTACGCAGATTTGTTACAGACACTACTAAGATTGAACTTGGTGGAGAAAAGAACTCTGGCGCCAATAACCGGCACTCTGCCGGATGGCTATGATGCGAGCAGGCACTGTGAATTCCACTCCGGGGCTCCCAGACATGATATTGAAGGTTGCCACGCGTTCAAGCATAACGTCCAAGATTTAATCGACAGCAGGGTTATTAACTTCTCTGAAAGGGTCCCCAAGGTGGTGCAAGGCCATAGACAAGCAAAAGCCGGGGTGATGAAAAGGTTTCCCAGATTTGATCGGGCCGTTGAGAGAAGATCGAGACAGCAGTAGACTACCCCTGATGATCGCTTCTGAGGATGGTTGACTCGCCAATAAGTCAAAGTGCAGAAAGTCCAGTTCTGAGACACCGACATTTTTCATGTTATCTTGTTCATGTCCTCGCATTTGTAGTTTCTTTTCTGTGTAATTGCAAATTTCGCTCTTAAAACTTGTTGTTTTTTCAATTGATATTGATGAACCAAATGAATATGCATGTTTTGAATTAATCCAGTCGTGTTCACTCTTTGTTTTTCTTTAATGCTTAATGCTTATTTTAGCAGGAATCTGGGGAGGATGACAAAAACAGATGACGAATAATATTCCGATTGTATGCTTTTGGATAAAAAACTTGTTGATGAAATACAGGCATTGTTTCAATCCATAAACACAGGAGATATAAGGAAGATAATCCCTTGATAACCCCTTTCGAGCCAGTAGTAGGAGTTCCTTTTTGAAAATTAAAAAACCCTAAATCTTAAACCCGGGGCAGGGTAGGTGTCAGCTAGTTTGACCAAGCGGTCGAATTACGAAAAGAGTGCCCGTTTGAGGATAAATCACACTTGTATAGGTCGTGCCTAAAGAACCGCAATGGTTAAACCTTGCCGACAAAGAGTGAAACAGTCACATTATTCCACAAAAAGTCAGACAAACCAGTGTCACACGACTTGTTCAAAAAAAAAAAAACGAAAAGCGAAAAGAATCAAAAGCCCGCTAAGTCAAAGCTTGAAAACGAATGACATAGGCAAAAACAGGGGCATCCCGCTGGACTGGAAAATCGAAAGAATCTCAAAAGATACTCAGTCCAGGCAAAGGTTAGGGAATGAAAAAAACAACGAAAAACGAAAAGGATTGTCAAAGAAAAGAAAAAAAAGCCTTCGAAAAGGACAAAGTCGTGTGACTCCAGGCACCCAAAGACGAAAAGCAAATGACTGTCACTCAAAAAACAAAAAAATGTGTGGTATCCTGAACCATCACTCCTATCATTCCACCTCTAATAGGTGAACGCTGAAGTCAGATTAGCTGAACATAGGATTGGAGAACATCACGAAGAATGGGTGGGTCGAAATAAATTTTGAGCCTATATCTTTCCTTGTTAACCGTGAACCTGACCACGTTACAACCCGAAAAAGTCCTAATTGAAACAGGTTTTGGTCAAGAGCATACGTCAGTAAAGATCTCGTCGATTCTGACTCCTAAAAGGGTTCCTCCTACCAGCTTTCATATTGACATTTTGATAATTGATTCATTACATGTCACAAAATTTTTCAGTGAACAGACTTGGATTTTGAAACTGTCATATGCATTGCGTTTAATATATCTTTTATGCAGAACAACTTGTGTTACTTGCGAGTAAGCGCATGCCGACAGGAAAGATTCCTACAGTGGAAGGTATGATCGGGATAAAATGCAGAATGCCCAATGTTTCGTGAACTGGGGCAAGCTATACTGATTAATTCAGGCAGAGTCAGTCATCCTAGAATCAGCAAATCTGAGGCAGTCAGGTCAAGATTCAGCAAATCTCTCATAGTTATGGGCAGTGCTCCACGACTCAGTCGATCAGAGACAAAAGATTGTTGCGAGACCGGGGCAGGTCACCCTAGAAGCACGAAAGTTATGTTCTTGAAACACCCCTTCGAGGTCCGAAATGTAGAAGCAGTCCATGTCTGGTTGTCAGGATACAAAGACTATAGGGTCCATTCCAAAATTGTTGTAGATTCAGGGGCAAGCTAAGCAAAAATACAAACTGGGGCATGTTAGTATCCCCGAAGTAGAGTTCTCTCCTTTCAGCAAGTGTTCTTTCCTCCCAGTAGAACTCGAAGATTAAGACCATCCCCGCAGAGTTGGTTGTGCATCCAGGCGTTTATTTTGTCAGAATACCGTGGGATACCTGCTTACTCTCCAGCAGAAGTCCAATCATACTTGGCACATCTGCTATTCCCCAGCAGAGTTATATTCCCCAGCAGGATGTTACTTCAACAAGGTGCTTGGTTAAGTTCCCAATTTCCCAGCAGGGTTGACTTCACCCTTCCAGCATTTATTTTGCTGGAATAATTTTGTAGCACCTGGCTATCCCCAGCGGAGTTGGCATTATCTTCAGCATTTATTTTGCTGAAGAGGTTTCTGTATCCCGGCAGGTGGAGAGAGCTCTTGCCCAAATGAACTACCAAACGTTCAAGATCTCGGCATGAGATATTCAATGATAATGTCAGTTTCGGCAGTATTCCCCACAGAGTTATCAGGATAAGTTTCTCTTTATTCCCAGGCAGAGTTATTTGTCATCAGGGGTTTCATGAATCAGAATTTCAGAAGTTGCAACCGGTTATCAGAACAGGCGTCCAGTAGTTTGGTTTCCAAATATCCCCAGTAGAGTCAGCCTCAAAGCTACTGTAACGTCAGTGCTAAGAAGTTTGTGGGTTGGGATCGATGGAGCAATAAGTCCTGACGTGGACGGTGTATTCCCATATTGACTGGATTTCTTTGTGCTAGAGAGGTGGGGGTCCTAACGTGGACAGATTTATTTCCCCGGGCTGATAAGAGGTGTTAGTCCTAACGTGGACAGGGTCGATTTCTCAGAATTGATGGAATGTGAAGTCCTGACGTGGACAAATTGATTTCCTCAAATTGACGATATGTGCTAGTCCTAACGTGGACCGATTTGATTTCTCCGTATTGATTGAATGTGCAGTCCTGACGTGGACAAGATTGGTTATTCTTCGTGTTGGTGTCCTGACGTGGACAATTTATTTCCAGCAAGTGTCTTCCTTCTTAATGGTGAACTGTGTGTCCTGACGTGGGCAAATTTATAGTTTTTCGTGATGACAAGATGCGAGAGTCCTGACGTGGACAAATTTATCCTTCTTCGTGTTGTTGGCAGAGTGTGTGTCCTGACGTGGATGAGTTTTATTTCCCCAGCAAGTCGAGGACGCGCAAGTCCTGAAGTGGACAGGTTCTATTACTTCAGCAGGTGGAGATGTGAGTCCTGACGCGGACAAGTTTTTATCCTCAGCAAGTCAAGAGGTGAGTCCTGACGTGGACAAATCAAGACGATACGGTTTCCTTACGTGGAAAGATTGGAGTCCTTACGTGGACAAAGCAAGGTGAAAGTTGAGTCCTTACGTGGACAAATAAAAAAAAAAATGTATTCCTAACGTGGAAGAGTTTAGTCCTAACATGGACAGATACAAAGATTTATTCCTTACGCGGAAAGATTGAGTCCTTACGTGGACATATCAGACTGGAGTCCTTACGTGGACAGATGAAGAATTATTCCTTACGTGGAAAAATGGGAGTCCTTACGTGGATAAATCAAGAAGATTATTATTCCTAACATGGAAAAGTGGGTCCTAACGTGGACGATGTAGTCCTAACGCGGACAAGTTATTCCTTACGTGGAAAGATGGGTCCTAACGTGGATGATGTATTCCTTACGTGGAAGAAAAATAGTTTCCTTACGTGGAAAGAGTTGGAGATTCCTTACGTGGAAAGATGGAGATTCCTTACGTGGAAAGACGAGTTTATTCCTTACGTGGAAAGATTGAGTCCTTACGCGGACATATCAAGATTGATTCCTGACGTGGAAAGAAAGAGATTATTCCTGACGTGGAAGAGTTTAGTCCTGACGCGGACAGATCAAAGAAGTTATTCCTAATGTGGAAGAAGAAGATAGATTCCTTACGTGGAAAGTTTAGTCCTGACGTGGACGGATTCAGAAGAAATGATATTCCTTACGTGGAAAGAAGAAGTATTCCTAACGTGGAAAGAAAGCGTGTTCCTTACGTGGAAGAGAAAGAGAAATTTCAGTTCCTTACGTGGAAAAATGAGATTCCTTGCGTGGAAAAATGATCCCTTACGTGGAAAAGAGATTGTGTTCCTAACGTGGAAAGGCGGGTCCTAACGTGGATGATGTATTCCTTACGTGGAAAGAAAGTTGCATTCCTAACGTGGAAAAGAGGTGTTCCTTACGTGGAAAGATGACGTTCCTAACGTGGAAAGAAAGATTGATATAGTATTCCTCACGTGGAAGGATTGGAGTCCTGACGTGGACCTATCAAGTTATATTCCTTACGTGGAAAGATTAGGGTTCCTTACGTGGAAAATTTGTGATCCCTAACGTGGAAAAAGAAAGAGTCCTTACGTGGACAAAGCAAAAGAAGACGTATTCCTTACGTGGAAGAGGTTGACAAAGCAGAGAAAGAGTTATTCCTGACGGGGAAAAGCGGTTATTCCTAACGTGGAACGGTTATTCCTAACGTGGAAAGGGGAGTCCTAACGTGGACGGTGTTATTCCTAACGTGGAACGGTTATTCCTTACGTGGAAAGGGGAGTCCTAACGTGGACGGTGTTATTCTTAACGTGGACAATGTTATTCCTAACGTGGAAAGTGTAGTCCTGACGCGGACAAATCTTGACAAGAGTTTACTCCTAACGTGGACGATTTATTCCTTACGTGGAAAGACGAGCCATCCCTAGCATGGTCGCTAATGGATCAGTTGATTGCCGTAACAGTCAGATTCAGTTGATGAAAATAATTCCCAAGCAATGGCGCAGTTTATTTCTGCGGTTGGCAAATTTCTGGGTTCTTAGTATTCAACCGTCTCGTACCTCGAATGTTTGAAGGCCGTTCGCTCTTCACCCAATCGGGTCCAAGTCGCTTGAATAGGGGCAGATGTTGCACCCTAA
This sequence comes from Lathyrus sativus, assembly GCA_963859935.3. Taxonomy (NCBI): domain Eukaryota; kingdom Viridiplantae; phylum Streptophyta; class Magnoliopsida; order Fabales; family Fabaceae; genus Lathyrus; species Lathyrus sativus. The sequence continues at coordinate 383,667 of CAWUDS030000755.1, forward strand.
AATTTGACCAACCGGTTCTCCTATCTGACTCGTGGTTTAAATGCATACTTGTGCACAGACAGAGGATATCAGAGTTACAACTTGGGTTTCATTTACTAGATATGGCAGATCCAGTCCAGATCATCAGGGTTTTATTTTCGGGAAATTATGCGCTCCTCGGTGTTTGCAGCTCACATGGTGATTTCAGGATATTCTGATGCCCGGGGGGGTTTACTGTTCGATTCGATCTGGTCTCGCGCGCTCTTTTATGGTGGTCATTTGCATTTGTCTGCATTTTTTAGGGTTTAATAGCTTTCTGTAGATTTTTAATAGGCTTTGGGGATTTTTTAGGATTAAATAGATTTTTTTACATTTTTTAATAGTTTAAATTTTTTTTTAGAATTTTATATAGAATTTTTTTAAATAGATTTAATGGTTTTTATCATTTTTAGAATATAATAGATTTTAAAATAGTTTTAATAGTTTTTAGAATAATATAAAAAGAATATAGTTTTCTTTTATTAATAATAGAATTTTAATAGTTTTAAATAAATAATGTAGAGTTTATTAGAATTTTAATAGAAATTTAATAGATTTAAATCAGTAGAGGTTGTTAGAGTTTTATTAATTTTAGTTTAATATTAGGTTTAATCAGATTTTTAATCATTTTTAGATTTAACCAGGTTAATTAGGATTTTAATCATCTTTAGATCTAATTAGGATTAAGATAGTTTAATTTTCGGATTAGTCAGGTTAATTAGTTAATTAGGTTTTGATTGGTTAGACTTAATCAGTTTTAATCCATGTCCATGTTCAGTTTTATGGAGTTTTGCAATCAATTTCGTGGGCCCAGCAGGTTGGAGGCCCAATGGTATTTTCAGTCCAGTTTTTTGTTTGTGTGTGCAGTTTTTGGTCCAGAATTGGCGAGTGACACTTGTCACTATATAAGATGATCCACGCGTTCACACCAGGTCCCACCAACACACCACTCAGAACTTCCCCAGAACCTGACACCTGCCCCACTATTTCTCCACTCTCTCTCCATGCAACGCCACGCATCCTCCATGCAGACTCCCCACTGAGACACTTGTCTCCACTTCACACATCGCCTGAGAAGCCACCGGCGGCCATGCATCCGCCTTAACCAACTCCCGCCGGCAGCCCCAACCGTCACCGGACCACCGCAACCATCACCGGAACTGATTTTCTGCCCAGAATCCCCAGAAACGCTTCGTTCTTCTCCGATCTTCCTCCATCCACCTTCATCTATACCTCACCGGAGAACTCAACATCGCCGGAAACTACATCATCTCGCCCAGATTCATCCATCAATCTTCAAAGAAAATCTCCAAAAAACCCAGAAATTCTTCAAACCTTCATTGTTCTTCACGTTTCCAACACCTTCAACCTTCCTCCGTTTCCAGATCGTGAGGACACCCGAGATTCCCAGAACTTCTCCAAGATCTTCAGAACGCTTCAAACGCAATTTTCCCAGAACAAGGTCAAACCTTCATTGTTCTTCCAGAATTTTCCAGCGGCCTTCAACTTTCAGTTTTTCCAGAACGATCTCCTATCATCTTCTCAAGATCGTTCGAACGAGCAACTTCTAGAGAACCTCCAGATCTTCGTCTCTCTCGCGGCGACTTCCTTTGAAGCTTCAAGAACTCCAAGAGCTGGTTCTTGATTCGTCTCCAGGTACACATCTTTTCAAGCTTGAAGCTGGTTTTGCCTGATAGAATGAATGTTGATTAGGTTATTTCGCTGGGATTTAGATTTCATAGGATTTGCTTGTTTGTTTTTTTGGAGAAGGATCTTGAGAGTTTGTTAGAGGAATTGCAGAGAGGAGGAGGATGAGAGAGCGGCTAGGGTTTGCCTTAGGTGAACAGTGATCAGAGCAGTGGAGAGGAAGAGGGGTTTTGTGGTTAGGGTTTCTGATTAGGTTTGGGCTGGGTTAAGCCCAGCGTGTGGTTGCTAGGATCCACCCCCTGGTTTGCTCGTATCCCCCTGCGTGAGAATTGAGTGATGATTCTGGACTGGGCCTTAGGCCCCACTACTATTCGCACCCCCCATAATGAAGCCCACTTAAAATGAACGGAAAAAACCTGCTAATTGCACCCACGCGTTGTCTTTTTTTGCTTTCAGCTGAATTTCTGATTCATGTGGGCCTGCGCCATTTGCTAGGCGCACCACCCCTCTCTGGCCCACCTTAGAATAACACTGGGCGCATGTGCTATCTGCACCCCCCTTCCCTTTTATTCATTTCTTTTATTCTTTGGATTTCTTTTATATTGTTAGCATTATTAAAAAAATCATAAAAAATAGGAAATTTGGTATTTTTAATTGGTTCTTTTTGCTATAGGTCCATAATTCTGTCTAGAAAAATATGAAAAAAATAAAATTGACGTTTTATTTTGTTTTAATATTTTTCATGCATTTTTCTTGTAAATAGCATTTTGTGAAGTTTAGTTTGATGCTTAAATTTGATGATTTTTGTTCTAATAGATGCTTTAGTATTTTTAATCCCTTCTTTTTAGGTTGATTAGTAGACATTGTTAGCTTGTATATACAATTTAGTTCCCATTTTTAGGACTTAATTTTAGGTGTGGATAACATGAACAAAATTAGGGTTTAAGTGATGACTTAGGAGAATTGAATCATTTCCCTTAGGACTTAGAGATTGAATATTTTAGATATGGGACTATAGGGACTATGGGTAGTTATTAGATCCCTTAGAAATCACTAGGATTCCACTACTGCTATTAATATACTGTCTATATTTGTTTGACTGGTGTGGTGTGCCCTCTGGGGATTATTGACTTGTCTGTATGGGTATGGGGATTGCTTGGGGATTGGGAGAGCTGAAGACTTGTGATGATGAAGCCATTGGAGATCCAGAGCTTGAAGACCAACTTCCAGAGTTGATGAGGAGATTCCTGCTAGCAGCTGTTGAGGAGATTAGGGTTTAGGGGCTAGGCAGAGCTCTAGATTAGAAAGCTTGTTTCTCAAACATGGAATGCCTTGTCTGCATCCATCCTTTCTCTATGATTCAAAGTCTCTTTCAAATATCCACCTCCTTCCTTTGGAAGGATCAGTGAATGTATTTGAAAGATAGAACTTTTGAGAGAAAACTGTCTGTTTAATGTTAACAGTTGATGAACCACCCTTGGTAGGTAATTGACTGTCTAACATTCATTCACTTCATCTGGTTGACTGATATTCCTCCTGGAGATTGAGACTTGAAGAAAAGCCATTACGGATGGAAGATTGATGACAAAGACCTTGCTGGAAAGCTGTGGAGATAGAGATTGATGCTTGCTGAAGCTTGAAGACTGATGTGGTGCAGAGCTGCTGTGGCTGTTTATTTTCTGCTATACTTCATTCTTGATGTATTGATTGGTTTTCTGGACTGTATTGTTTGCTGTTTAACCTGTTGGGTTGAAAGTGAATCCTGTTCACTTTTGCCTATTGTTTTCTAGGTTCGAGGTTGAGTGGGACTCCCTTGCCTCGCTTGTATTGCTGCATCCATGCATTTTATTGCTTTACTGTATATATCTGATATTGTTTCTGTTTCTGTCAATTCCCTTAGGATCTCTGTTTCTCTCTGTGCAAGAGAGGAGCATGATAGACATTAGGTCTTAACCCATGCATGACAACACTAGGTTAGTTGATTCCCTTCGCAACCGTAGGTTAGAGTTCTGTCTCTCCTTCCTCAAAACAAAAAGAAAAACATAAAAGACACTTCTTCCGTAAAAGAAGATGAACTCATCAAGACGTCATTTTTCTCCGCTTGGACTGCTAATCAGAAAAACCTTTTTCAGAAGGAATAAAGTCAACCAAGACAAGCTTGTGTCGTACGTGGCCCGAACTACGTTTGCTCTGATCTTTCATGCTGTATGAAAGTACGTAGGCATAGGATGCGATATCCTAGCGAGCAACCTTCCCCTCCTTTCCAGTAGGTAGGCGAACTACGTTGACTCTGATTTCTCGTTCCAGACGGGAATACGTAGGCATAAAGTGCGATACTTTGCCGAGTCATTTTATTTTCTTTTTAACCCTGACCTTTAGCTTAGATAGAATAACAATCCATACCCGAAAACAAGCGTGGATCCCGTCGAGTACGACGGACGTGAGGGGTGCTAATACCTTCCCCTTGCGTAACCGACCCCCGAATCCAGGTTTTGGTTGCGACGACCATACCTTTCCCGTGTTGTGCGAGGTTTACTCTGAGCGTTTCCTTTCCCTCCTGTGGGATAAATAACACACGGTGGCGACTCTTCTGTTCAGCCGGCGCCGATTTTCGCAGTAGCGACAGCCGGAGCCTGAACGCTCAACAAAATAACCGGAGTCTGGATACCCAACGAAACTGACCGGAGGCTGAACGCTCAACGTAATAACCGGAGTCTGGATACCCAAAGAAACAGACCGGAGCCTGAACGCTCAACGTAATAACCGGAGTCTGGATACCCAACGAATCTGACCAGAGCCTGAACCCTTAACGTAAAAACCGGAGTCTGGATACCGAACAAAACTGACTAGAGCCTGAACGCTCAACGTAATAACCGGAGTCTGGATACACAACGAAACTGACCGGTGCCTGAACGCTCAACGTAATAACCTGAGTCTGGATACCCAACGAAACTGATCAGAGCCTGAACGCTCAACATAATAACCGGAGTCTGGATACCCAACGAAACTGACCGGAGCCTGAACGCTCAACGTAATAACCGGAGTCTGGATACCCAACAAAACTGACCGGAGCCTGAACGCTCAACGTAAAAAACCGGAGTCTGGATACCCAACGAAACTTACCGGAGCCTGAACGCTCAACGTAATAACCGGAGTCTGGATACCCAACGAAACTGACCGGTGCCTGAATGCTCAACGTAATAACCGGAGTCTGGATACCCAAAGAAACTAACCGGAGCCTGAACGCTCAACGTAATAACCTGAGTCTGGATACCCAACGAAACTGACCGGAGCCTGAACACTCAACGTAATAACCGGAGTCTGGATACCCAACAAAACTGACCGGAGCCTGAACCCTCAACATAATAACCGGAGTCTGGATACCCAACAAAACTGACCGGAGCCTAAACGCTCAACGCAAAAACCAGAGTCTGAATACCCAACGAAACTGACCGGAGCCTGAATGCTCAACGTAATAACCGGAGTCTGGATACCCAACGAAACTGACCGGAGCCTGAATGTTCAACGTAATAAACGGAGTCTGGATACCCAACGAAACTGGCCGGAGCCTGAACGCTCAACGTAATAACCGAAGTCTGGATACCAAACGAAATTGACCGGAGCCTGAACGCTCTACGTAATAACCGGAGTCTGGATACCCAACGAAATTGACTGGAGCCTGAACGATCAACGTAATAACCGGAGTCTGGATACACAACGAAATTGACCGGAGCCTGAACGTCAACGAAATAACCGGAGTCTGGATACCCAACGAAACTGACCGGAGCCTGAACCCTCAACGTAAAAACCGAAGTCTGGATACCCAACAAAACTGACTGGAGCCTGAACGATCAACGTAATAACCGGAGTCTGGATACCCAACGAAACTGACCGGAGCCTGAACGCTCAACGTAATAACCGGAGTCTGGATACCCAACGAAACCTACCGGAGCCTGAACCCTTAACGTAAAAACCGGAGTCTAGATACCCAACAAAACTAACTGGAGCCTGAACGCTCAACGTAATAACCGGAGTCTGGATACACAACGAAACTGACCGGTGCCTGAACGCTCAACGTAATAACCTGAGTCTGGATACCCAACGAAACTGATCAGAGCCTCATTCTCAACGTAATAACCTGAGTCTTGATACCCAACGAAACTGACCGGAGCCTGAACACTCAATGTAATAACCGGAGTCTGGATACCCAACGAAACTGACCGGAGCCTGAACCCTCAACATAATAACCGGATTCTGGATACCCAACAAAACTGACCGGAGCCTAAACGCTCAATGTAAAAACCAGAGTCTGGATACCCAACTAAACTGACCGGAGCCTGAATGCTCAACGTAATAACCGGAGTCTGGATACCCAACGAAACTGACCAGAGCCTGAACGTTCAACGTAATAAACGGAGTCTGGATACCCAACGAAACTGACCGGAGCCTGAATGCTCAACGTAATAACCGAAGTCTGGATACCAAACGAAATTGACCGGAGCCTAAACGCTCTACGTAATAACCGGAGTCTGGATACCCAACGAAATTGACTGGAGCCTGAACGATCAACGTAATAACCGGAGTCTGGATACACAACGAAATTGACTGAAGCTTGAACGCTCAACAAACTAACCGGAGTCTTGATACCCAACGAAACAGACCGGAGGCTGAACGCTCAACGTAATAACCGGAGTCTGGATACCCAAAGAAACTGATCGGAGCCTGAACGCTCAACGTAATAACCGGAGTCTGGATACCCAACGAAACTGACCGGAGCCTGAACGCTCAACGTAATAACCGGAGTGTGGATACCCAACGAAACTGACCAGAGCCTGAACCCTCAACGTAATAACCAAAGTCTGGATACACAACGAAACTGACCGGTGCCTGAACGCTCAACGTAATAACCTGAGTCTGGACACCCAACGAAACTGATCAGAGCCTGAACGCTCAACGTAATAACCTGAGTCTTGATACCCAACGAAACTGACCGGAGCCTGAACATTCAATGTAATAATCGGAGTCTGGATACCCAACAAAACTGACCGGAACCTGAACGCTCAACCTAAAAAACCGGAGTCTGGATACCCAACGAAACTGACCGGAGCCTGAACGCTCAACGTAATAACCGGAGTCTGGATACCCAACGAAACTGACCGGAGCCTGAACCCTCAACGTAAAAACCGGAGTCTGGATACCCAACAAAACTGACTGGAGCCTGAACGCTCAACGTAATAACCGGAGTCTGGATACACAACGAAACTGACCGGTGTCTGAACGCTCAACGTAATAACCTGAGTCTGGATACCCAACGAAACTGATCAGAGCCTCAACGCTCAACGTAATAACCTGAGTCTTGATACCCAACGAAACTGACCGGAGCCTGAACACTCAATGTAATAACCGGAGTCTGGATACCCAACGAAACTGACCGGAGCCTGAACGCTCAACGTAATAACCGGAGTCTGGATACCCAACGAAACTGACCGGAGCCTGAACGCTCAATGTAATAACGGGAGTCTGGATACCCAACGAAACTGACCGGAGCCTGAACCCTCAACATAATAACCGGAGTCTGGATACCCAACAAAACTGACCGGAGCCTAAACGCTCAATGTAAAAACCAGAGTCTGGATACCCAACGAAACTGACCGGATCCTGAATGCTCAACGTAATAACCGGAGTCTGGATACTCAACGAAACTGACCGGAGCCTGAATGTTCAACGTAATAAACGGAGTCTGGATACCCAACGAAACTGACCGGAGCCTGAATGCTCAACGTAATAACCGAAGTCTGGATACCAAACGAAACTGACCGGAGCCTAAACGCTCTACGTAATAACCGGAGTCTGGATACCCAACGAAATTGACTGGAGCCTGAACGATCAACGTAATAACCGGAGTCTGGATACACAACGAAATTGACTGGAGCTTGAACGCTCAACAAACTAACCGGAGTCTTGATACCCAACGAAACAGACCGGAGGCTGAACGCTCAACGTAATAACCGGAGTCTAGATACCCAAAGAAACTGATCGGAGCCTGAACGCTCAACGTAATAACCGGAGTCTGGATACCCAACGAAACTAACCGGAGCCTGAACGCTCAATGTAATAACCGGAGTCTGGATACCCAACGAAACTGACCAGAGCCTGAACCCTCAACGTAATAACCGGAGTCTGGATACACAACGAAACTGACCGGTGCCTGAACGCTCAACGTAATAACCTGAGTCTGGATACCCAACGAAACTGATCAGAGCCTGAACGCTCAACGTAATAACCTGAGTCTTGATACCCAACGAAATTGACCGGAGCCTGAACACTCAATGTAATAACCGGAGTCTGGATACCCAACAAAACTGACCGGAACCTGAACGCTCAACCTAAAAAACCGGAGTCTGGATACCCAACGAAACTGACCGGAGCCTGAACGCTCAACGTAATAACCGGAGTCTGGATACCCAACGAAACTGACCGGAGCCTGAACCCTCAACGTAAAAACCGGAGTCTGGATACCCAACAAAACTGACTGGAGACTGAACGCTCAACGTAATAACCGGAGTCTGGATACACAACGAAACTGACCGGTGCTTGAACGCTCAACGTAATAACCTGAGTCTGGATACCCAACGAAACTGATCAGAGCCTCAACGCTCAACGTAATAACCTGAGTCTTGATACCCAACGAAACTGACCAGAGCCTGAACACTCAATGTAATAACCGGAGTCTGGATACCCAACGAAACTGACCGGAGCCTGAACGCTCAACGTAATAACCGGAGTCTGGATACCCAACGAAACTGACCGGAGCCTGAACGCTCAATGTAATAACGGGAGTCTGGATACCCAACGAAACTGACCGGAGCCTGAACCCTCAACATAATAACCGGAGTCTGGATACCCAACAAAACTGACCGGAGCCTAAACGCTCAATGTAAAAACCAGAGTCTGGATACCCAACGAAACTGACCGGAGCCTGAATGCTCAACGTAATAACCGGAGTCTGGATACCCAACGAAACTGACCGGAGCCTGAATGTTCAACGTAATAAACGGAGTCTGGATACCCAACGAAACTGACCGGAGCCTGAATGCTCAACGTAATAACCGAAGTCTGGATACTAAACGAAACTGACCGGAGCCTAAACGCTCTACGTAATAACCGGAGTCTGGATACCCAACGAAATTGACTGGAGCCGGAACGATCAACGTAATAACCGGAGTCTGGATACACAACGAAATTGACTGGAGCTTGAACGCTCAACAAACTAACCGGAGTCTTGATACCCAACGAAACAGACCGGAGGCTGAACGCTCAACGTAATAACCGGAGTCTAGATACCCAAAGAAACTGATCGGAGCCTGAACGCTCAACGTAATAACCGGAGTCTGGATACCCAACGAAACTGACCAGAGCCTGAACCCTCAACGTAATAACCGGAGTCTGGATACACAACGAAACTGACCGGTGCCTGAACGCTCAACGTAATAACCTGGGTCTGGATACCCAACGAAACTGATCAGAGCCTGAACGCTCAACGTAATAACCTGAGTCTTGATACCCAACGAAACTGACCGGAGCCTGAACACTCAATGTAATAACCGGAGTCTGGATACCCAACAAAACTGACCGGAACCTGAACGCTCAACCTAAAAAACCGGAGTCTGGATACCCAAGGAAACTGACCGGAGCCTGAACGCTCAACGTAATAACCGGAGTCTGGATACCCAACGAAACTGACCGGAGCCTGAACCCTCAACGTAAAAACCGGAGTCTGGATACCCAACAAAACTGACTGGAGCCTGAACGCTCAACGTAATAACCGCAGTCTGGATACACAACGAAACTGACCGGTGCCTGAACGCTCAACGTAATAACCTGAGTCTGGATACCCAACGAAACTGATCAGAGCCTCAACGCTCAACGTAATAACCTGAGTCTTGATACCCAACGAAACTGACCGGAGCCTGAACACTCAATGTAATAACCGGAGTCTGGATACCCAACGAAACTGACCGGAGCCTGAACGCTCAACGTAATAACCAGAGTCTGGATACCCAACGAAACTGACCGGAGCCTGAACGCTCAATGTAATAACGGGAGTCTGGATACCCAACGAAACTGACCGGAGCCTGAACCCTCAACATAATAACCGGAGTCTGGATACCCAACAAAACTGACCGGAGCCTAAACGCTCAATGTAAAAACCAGAGTCTGGATACCCAACGAAACTGACCGGAGCCTGAATGCTCAACGTAATAACCGGAGTCTGGATACCCAACGAAACTGACCGGAGCCTGAATGTTCAACGTAATAAACGGAGTCTGGATACCCAACGAAACTGACCGGAGCCTGAACGCTCAACGTAATAACCGAAGTCTGGATACCAAACGAAATTGACCGGAGCCTGAACGCTCTACGTAATAACCGGAGTCTGGATACCCAACGAAATTGACTGGAGCCTGAACGATCAACGTAATAACCGGAGTCTGGATACACAACGAAATTGACCGGAGCCTGAACGTCAACGAAATAACCGGAGTCTGGATACCCAACGAAACTGACCGGAGCCTGAACCCTCAACGTAAAAACCGAAGTCTGGATACCCAACAAAACTGACTGGAGCCTGAACGATCAACGTAATAACCGGAGTCTGGATACCCAACGAAACTGACCGGAGCCTGAACGCTCAACGTAATAACCGGAGTCTGGATACCCAACGAAACTGACCGGAGCCTGAACCCTCAACGTAAAAACCGGAGTCTAGATACCCAACAAAACTGACTGGAGCCTGAACGCTCAACGTAATAACCGGAGTCTGGATACACAACGAAACTGACCGGTGCCTGAACGCTCAACGTAATAACCTGAGTCTGGATACCCAACGAAACTGATCAGAGCCTCAACGCTCAACGTAATAACCTGAGTCTTGATACCCAACGAAAATGACCGGAGCCTGAACACTCAATGTAATAACCGGAGTGTGGATACCCAACGAAACTGACCGGAGCCTAAACGCTCAACGTAATAACCGGAGTCTGGATACCCAACGAAACTGACCGAAGCCTGAACCCTCAACATAATAACCGGATTCTGGATACCCAACAAAACTGACCGGAGCCTAAACGCTCAATGTAAAAACCAGAGTCTGGATACCCAACGAAACTGACCGGAGCCTGAATGCTCAACGTAATAACCGGAGTCTGGATACCCAACGAAACTGACCAGAGCCTGAATGTTCAACGTAATAAACGGAGTCTGGATACCCAACGAAACTGACCGGAGCCTGAATGCTCAACGTAATAACCGAAGTCTGGATACCAAACGAAACTGACCGGAGCCTAAACGCTCTACGTAATAACCGGAGTCTGGATAGCCAACGAAATTGACTGGAGCCTGAACGATCAACGTAATAACCGGAGTCTGGATACACAACGAAATTGACTGGAGCTGGAACGCTCAACAAACTAACCAGAGTCTTAATACCCAACGAAACAGACCGGAGGCTGAACGCTCAACGTAATAACCGGAGTCTGGATACCCAAAGAAACTGATCGGAGCCTGAACGCTCAACGTAATAACCGGAGTCTGGATACCCAACGAAACTGACCGGAGCCTGAACGCTCAACGTAATAACCGGAGTCTGGATACCCAACGAAACTGACCAGAGCCTGAACCCTCAACGTAATAACCGGAGTCTGGATACACAACGAAACTGACCGGTGCCTGAACGCTCAACGTAATAACCTCAGTCTGGATACCCAACGAAACTGACCGGAGCCTGAACGCTCAACGTAATAACCTGAGTCTTGATACCCAACGAAACTGACCGGAGCCTGAACACTCAATGTAATAACCGGAGTCTGGATACCCAACAAAACTGACCGGAACCTGAACGCTCAACGTAAAAAACCGGAGTCTGGATACCCAACAAAACTGACCGGAGCCTGAACCCTCAACGTAAAAACCGGAGTCTGGATACCCAACAAAACTGACCGGAGCCTGAACGCTCAACGTAATAACCGGAGTCTGGATACACAACGAAACTGACCGGTGCCTGAACGCTCAACGTAATAACCTGAGTCTGGATACCCAACGAAACTGATCAGAGCCTCAACGCTCAACGTAATAACCTGAGTCTTGATACCCAACGAAACTGACCGGAGCCTGAACACTCAATGTAATAACCGGAGTCTGGATACCCAACGAAACTGACCGGAGCCTAAACGCTCAACGTAATAACCGGAGTCTGGATACCCAACAAAACTGACCGGAGCCTGAACGCTCAATGTAATAACGGGAGTCTGGATACCCAACGAAACTGACCGGAGCCTGAACCCTCAACATAATAACCGGAGTCTGGATACCCAACAAAACTGACCGGAGCCTAAACGCTCAATGTAAAAACCAGAGTCTGGATACCCAACGAAACTGACCGGAGCCTGAATGCTCAACGTAATAACCGGAGTCTGGATACCCAACGAAACTGACCGGAGCCTGAAAGTTCAACGTAATAAACGGAGTCTGGATACCCAACGAAACTGACCGGAGCCTGAACGCTCAACGTAATAATCGAAGTCTGGATACCAAACGAAACTGACCGGAGCCTGAACGCTCTACGTAATAACGGGAGTCTTGATACCCAACGAAATTGACTGGAGCCTGAACGATCAACGTAATAACCGGAGTCTGGATACACAACGAAACTGACCGGAGCTTGAACGCTCAACAAAATAACTGGAGTCTGGATACCCAACGAAACTGACCAGAGCCTGAACGCTCAACGTAATAACCGGAGTCTGGATACCCAAAGAAACTGACCGGAGCCTGAACGCTCAACGTAATAACCGGAGTCTGGATACCCAACGAATCTGACCAGAGCCTGAACCCTCAACGTAATAACCGGAGTCTGGATACCCAACGAAACTGACCAGAGCCTGAACCCTCAACGTGATAACCGGAGTCTGGATACACAACGAAACTGACCGGTGCCTGAACGCTCAACGTAATAACCTGAGTCTGGATACCCAACGAAACTGATCAGAGCCTGAACGCTCAACGTAATAACCTAAATCTTGATACCCAACGAAACTGACCGGAGCCTGAACACTCAATGTAATAACCGGAGTCTGGATACCCAACAAAACTGACCGGAACCTGAACGCTCAACGTAAAAAACCGGAGTCTGGATACCCAACGAAACTTACCGGAGCCTGAACGCTCAACGTAATAACCGGAGTCTGGATACACAACGAAACTGACTGGTGCCTGAACGTTCAACGTAATAACCGGAGTCTGGATACCCAAAGAAACTGACCGGAGCCTGAACGCTCAACGTAATAACCTGAGTCTGGATACCCAACGAAACTGACCGGAGCCTGAACACTCAACGTAATAACCGGAGTCTGGATACCCAACAAAACTGACCGGAGCCTGAACCCTCAACATATTAACCGAAGTCTGGATACCCAACAAAACTGACCGGAGCCTAAACGCTCAACGTAAAAACCAGAGTCTGAATACCCAACGAAACTGACCGGAGCCTGAATGCTCAACGTAATAACCGGAGTATGGATACCCAACGAAACTGACCGGAGCCTGAATGTTCAACATAATAAACGGAGTCTGGATACCCAACAAAACTGACCGGAGCCTGAACGCTCAACGTAATAACCGAAGTCTTGATACCAAACGAAATTGACCGGAGCCTGAACGCTCTACGTAATAACCGGAGTCTGGATACCCAACGAAATTGACTGGAGCCTGAACGATCAACGTAATAACCGGAGTCTGGATACACAACGAAATTGACCGGAGCCTGAACGTCAACGAAATAACCGGAGTCTGGATACCCAACGAAACTGACCGGAGCCTGAACCCTCAACGTTAAAACCGGAGTCTGGATACACAACGAAACTGACCGGAGCCTGAACGCTCAACGTAATAACCGGAGTCTGGATACACAACGAAACTGACCGGTGCCTGAACGCTCAACGTAATAACCTGAGTCTGGATACCCAACGAAACTGATCAGAGCCTCAACGCTCAACGTAATAACCTGAGTCTTGATACCCAACGAAACTGACCGGAGCCTGAACACTCAATGTAATAACCGGAGTCTGGATACCCAACGAAACTGACCGGAGCCTAAACGCTCAACGTAATAACCGGAGTCTGGATACCCAACAAAACTGACCGGAGCCTGAACGCTCAATGTAATAACGGGAGTCTGGATACCCAACGAAACTGACCGGAGCCTGAACCCTCAACATAATAACCGGAGTCTGGATACCCAACAAAACTGACCGGAGCCTAAACGCTCAATGTAAAAACCAGAGTCTGGATACCCAACGAAACTGACCGGAGCCTGAATGCTCAACGTAATAACCGGAGTCTGGATACCCAACGAAACTGACCGGAGCCTGAAAGTTCAACGTAATAAACGGAGTCTGGATACCCAACGAAACTGACCGGAGCCTGAACGCTCAACGTAATAATCGAAGTCTGGATACCAAACGAAACTGACCGGAGCCTGAACGCTCTACGTAATAACGGGAGTCTTGATACCCAACGAAATTGACTGGAGCCTGAACGATCAACGTAATAACCGGAGTCTGGATACACAACGAAACTGACCGGAGCTTGAACGCTCAACAAAATAACTGGAGTCTGGATACCCAACGAAACTGACCAGAGCCTGAACGCTCAACGTAATAACCGGAGTCTGGATACCCAAAGAAACTGACCGGAGCCTGAACGCTCAACGTAATAACCGGAGTCTGGATACCCAACGAATCTGACCAGAGCCTGAACCCTCAACGTAATAACCGGAGTCTGGATACCCAACGAAACTGACCAGAGCCTGAACCCTCAACGTGATAACCGGAGTCTGGATACACAACGAAACTGACCGGTGCCTGAACGCTCAACGTAATAACCTGAGTCTGGATACCCAACGAAACTGATCAGAGCCTGAACGCTCAACGTAATAACCTAAATCTTGATACCCAACGAAACTGACCGGAGCCTGAACACTCAATGTAATAACCGGAGTCTGGATACCCAACAAAACTGACCGGAACCTGAACGCTCAACGTAAAAAACCGGAGTCTGGATACCCAACGAAACTTACCGGAGCCTGAACGCTCAACGTAATAACCGGAGTCTGGATACACAACGAAACTGACTGGTGCCTGAACGTTCAACGTAATAACCGGAGTCTGGATACCCAAAGAAACTGACCGGAGCCTGAACGCTCAACGTAATAACCTGAGTCTGGATACCCAACGAAACTGACCGGAGCCTGAACACTCAACGTAATAACCGGAGTCTGGATACCCAACAAAACTGACCGGAGCCTGAACCCTCAACATATTAACCGGAGTCTGGATACCCAACAAAACTGACCGGAGCCTAAACGCTCAACGTAAAAACCAGAGTCTGAATACCCAACGAAACTGACCGGAGCCTGAATGCTCAACGTAATAACCGGAGTATGGATACCCAAC
Source organism: Lathyrus sativus (assembly GCA_963859935.3). Lineage (NCBI taxonomy): Eukaryota > Viridiplantae > Streptophyta > Magnoliopsida > Fabales > Fabaceae > Lathyrus > Lathyrus sativus. The sequence goes on from CAWUDS030000755.1 coordinate 398,843, forward strand.
GAAACTGACCGGAGCCTGAATGTTCAACATAATAAACGGAGTCTGGATACCCAACAAAACTGACCGGAGCCTGAACGCTCAACGTAATAACCGAAGTCTTGATACCAAACGAAATTGACCGGAGCCTGAACGCTCTACGTAATAACCGGAGTCTGGATACCCAACGAAATTGACTGGAGCCTGAACGATCAACGTAATAACCGGAGTCTGGATACACAACGAAATTGACCGGAGCCTGAACGTCAACGAAATAACCGGAGTCTGGATACCCAACGAAACTGACCGGAGCCTGAACCCTCAACGTTAAAACCGGAGTCTGGATACACAACGAAATTGACCGGAGCCTGAACGCTCAACGTAATAACCGGAGTCTGGATACCCAACGAAACTGATCAGAGCCTCAACGCTAAACGTAATAACCTGAGTCTTGATACCCAACGAAACTGACCGGAGCCTGAACACTCAATGTAATAACCGGAGTCTGGATACCCAACGAAACTGACAGGAGCCTGAACGCTCAACGTAAAAACCGGAGTCTAGATACCCAACGAAACTGACCAGAGCCTGAACCCTCAACATAATAACCGGATTCTGGATACCCAACAAAACTGACCGGAGCCTAAACGCTCAATTTAAAAACCAGAGTCTGGATACCCAACGAAACTGACCGGAGCCTGAATGCTCAACGTAATAACCGGAGTCTGGATACCCAACGAAACTGACCAGAGCCTGAACCCTCAACGTGATAACCGGAGTCTAGATACACAACGAAACTGACCGGTGCCTGAACGCTCAACGTAATAACCTGAGTCTGGATACCCAACGAAACTGATCAGAGCCTGAACGCTCAACGTAATAACCTAAATCTTGATACCCAACGAAACTGACCGGAGCCTGAACACTCAATGTAATAACCGGAGTCTGGATACCCAACAAAACTGACCGGAACCTGAACGCTCAACATAAAAAACCGGAGTCTGGATACCCAACGAAACTTACCGGAGCCTGAACGCTCAACGTAATAACCGGAGTCTGGATACACAACGAAACTGACCGGTGCCTGAACGTTCAACGTAATAACCGGAGTCTGGATACCCAAAGAAACTGACCGGAGCCTGAACGCTCAACGTAATAACCGAAGTCTGGATACCAAACGAAATTGACCGGAGCCTGAACGCTCTACGTAATAACCGGAGTCTGGATACCCAACGAAATTGACTGGAGCCTGAACGATCAACGTAATAACCGGAGTCTGGATACACAACGAAATTGACCGGAGCCTGAACGTCAACGAAATAACCGGAGTCTGGATACCCAACGAAACTGACCGGAGCCTGAACCCTCAACGTAAAAACCGAAGTCTGGATACCCAACAAAACTGACTGGAGCCTGAACGATCAACGTAATAACCGGAGTCTGGATACCCAACGAAACTGACCGGAGCCTGAACGCTCAACGTAATAACCGGAGTCTGGATACCCAACGAAACTGACCGGAGCCTGAACCCTCAACGTAAAAACCGGAGTCTAGATACCCAACAAAACTGACTGGAGCCTGAACGCTCAACGTAATAACCGGAGTCTGGATACACAACGAAACTGACCGGTGCCTGAACGCTCAACGTAATAACCTGAGTCTGGATACCCAACGAAACTGATCAGAGCCTCAACGCTCAACGTAATAACCTGAGTCTTGATACCCAACGAAAATGACCGGAGCCTGAACACTCAATGTAATAACCGGAGTGTGGATACCCAACGAAACTGACCGGAGCCTAAACGCTCAACGTAATAACCGGAGTCTGGATACCCAACGAAACTGACCGAAGCCTGAACCCTCAACATAATAACCGGATTCTGGATACCCAACAAAACTGACCGGAGCCTAAACGCTCAATGTAAAAACCAGAGTCTGGATACCCAACGAAACTGACCGGAGCCTGAATGCTCAACGTAATAACCGGAGTCTGGATACCCAACGAAACTGACCAGAGCCTGAATGTTCAACGTAATAAACGGAGTCTGGATACCCAACGAAACTGACCGGAGCCTGAATGCTCAACGTAATAACCGAAGTCTGGATACCAAACGAAACTGACCGGAGCCTAAACGCTCTACGTAATAACCGGAGTCTGGATAGCCAACGAAATTGACTGGAGCCTGAACGATCAACGTAATAACCGGAGTCTGGATACACAACGAAATTGACTGGAGCTGGAACGCTCAACAAACTAACCAGAGTCTTAATACCCAACGAAACAGACCGGAGGCTGAACGCTCAACGTAATAACCGGAGTCTGGATACCCAAAGAAACTGATCGGAGCCTGAACGCTCAACGTAATAACCGGAGTCTGGATACCCAACGAAACTGACCGGAGCCTGAACGCTCAACGTAATAACCGGAGTCTGGATACCCAACGAAACTGACCAGAGCCTGAACCCTCAACGTAATAACCGGAGTCTGGATACACAACGAAACTGACCGGTGCCTGAACGCTCAACGTAATAACCTCAGTCTGGATACCCAACGAAACTGACCGGAGCCTGAACGCTCAACGTAATAACCTGAGTCTTGATACCCAACGAAACTGACCGGAGCCTGAACACTCAATGTAATAACCGGAGTCTGGATACCCAACAAAACTGACCGGAACCTGAACGCTCAACGTAAAAAACCGGAGTCTGGATACCCAACAAAACTGACCGGAGCCTGAACCCTCAACGTAAAAACCGGAGTCTGGATACCCAACAAAACTGACCGGAGCCTGAACGCTCAACGTAATAACCGGAGTCTGGATACACAACGAAACTGACCGGTGCCTGAACGCTCAACGTAATAACCTGAGTCTGGATACCCAACGAAACTGATCAGAGCCTCAACGCTCAACGTAATAACCTGAGTCTTGATACCCAACGAAACTGACCGGAGCCTGAACACTCAATGTAATAACCGGAGTCTGGATACCCAACGAAACTGACCGGAGCCTAAACGCTCAACGTAATAACCGGAGTCTGGATACCCAACAAAACTGACCGGAGCCTGAACGCTCAATGTAATAACGGGAGTCTGGATACCCAACGAAACTGACCGGAGCCTGAACCCTCAACATAATAACCGGAGTCTGGATACCCAACAAAACTGACCGGAGCCTAAACGCTCAATGTAAAAACCAGAGTCTGGATACCCAACGAAACTGACCGGAGCCTGAATGCTCAACGTAATAACCGGAGTCTGGATACCCAACGAAACTGACCGGAGCCTGAAAGTTCAACGTAATAAACGGAGTCTGGATACCCAACGAAACTGACCGGAGCCTGAACGCTCAACGTAATAATCGAAGTCTGGATACCAAACGAAACTGACCGGAGCCTGAACGCTCTACGTAATAACGGGAGTCTTGATACCCAACGAAATTGACTGGAGCCTGAACGATCAACGTAATAACCGGAGTCTAGATACACAACGAAACTGACCGGAGCTTGAACGCTCAACAAAATAACTGGAGTCTGGATACCCAACGAAACTGACCAGAGCCTGAACGCTCAACGTAATAACCGGAGTCTGGATACCCAAAGAAACTGACCGGAGCCTGAACGCTCAACGTAATAACCGGAGTCTGGATACCCAACGAATCTGACCAGAGCCTGAACCCTCAACGTAATAACCGGAGTCTGGATACCCAACGAAACTGACCAGAGCCTGAACCCTCAACGTGATAACCGGAGTTTGGATACACAACGAAACTGACCGGTGCCTGAACGCTCAACGTAATAACCTGAGTCTGGATACCCAACGAAACTGATCAGAGCCTGAACGCTCAACGTAATAACCTAAATCTTGATACCCAACGAAACTGACCGGAGCCTGAACACTCAATGTAATAACCGGAGTCTGGATACCCAACAAAACTGACCGGAACCTGAACGCTCAACGTAAAAAACCGGAGTCTAGATACCCAACGAAACTTACCGGAGCCTGAACGCTCAACGTAATAACCGGAGTCTGGATACACAACGAAACTGACTGGTGCCTGAACGTTCAACGTAATAACCGGAGTCTGGATACCCAAAGAAACTGACCGGAGCCTGAACGCTCAACGTAATAACCTGAGTCTGGATACCCAACGAAACTGACCGGAGCCTGAACACTCAACGTAATAACCGGAGTCTGGATACCCAACAAAACTGACCGGAGCCTGAACCCTCAACATATTAACCGAAGTCTGGATACCCAACAAAACTGACCGGAGCCTAAACGCTCAACGTAAAAACCAGAGTCTGAATACCCAACGAAACTGACCGGAGCCTGAATGCTCAACGTAATAACCGGAGTATGGATACCCAACGAAACTGACCGGAGCCTGAATGTTCAACATAATAAACGGAGTCTGGATACCCAACAAAACTGACCGGAGCCTGAACGCTCAACGTAATAACCGAAGTCTTGATACCAAACGAAATTGACCGGAGCCTGAACGCTCTACGTAATAACCGGAGTCTGGATACCCAACGAAATTGACTGGAGCCTGAACGATCAACGTAATAACCGGAGTCTGGATACACAACGAAATTGACCGGAGCCTGAACGTCAACGAAATAACCGGAGTCTGGATACCCAACGAAACTGACCGGAGCCTGAACCCTCAACGTTAAAACCGGAGTCTGGATACACAACGAAACTGACCGGAGCCTGAACGCTCAACGTAATAACCGGAGTCTGGATACACAACGAAACTGACCGGTGCCTGAACGCTCAACGTAATAACCTGAGTCTGGATACCCAACGAAACTGATCAGAGCCTCAACGCTCAACGTAATAACCTGAGTCTTGATACCCAACGAAACTGACCGGAGCCTGAACACTCAATGTAATAACCGGAGTCTGGATACCCAACGAAACTGACCGGAGCCTAAACGCTCAACGTAATAACCGGAGTCTGGATACCCAACAAAACTGACCGGAGCCTGAACGCTCAATGTAATAACGGGAGTCTGGATACCCAACGAAACTGACCGGAGCCTGAACCCTCAACATAATAACCGGAGTCTGGATACCCAACAAAACTGACCGGAGCCTAAACGCTCAATGTAAAAACCAGAGTCTGGATACCCAACGAAACTGACCGGAGCCTGAATGCTCAACGTAATAACCGGAGTCTGGATACCCAACGAAACTGACCGGAGCCTGAAAGTTCAACGTAATAAACGGAGTCTGGATACCCAACGAAACTGACCGGAGCCTGAACGCTCAACGTAATAATCGAAGTCTGGATACCAAACGAAACTGACCGGAGCCTGAACGCTCTACGTAATAACGGGAGTCTTGATACCCAACGAAATTGACTGGAGCCTGAACGATCAACGTAATAACCGGAGTCTGGATACACAACGAAACTGACCGGAGCTTGAACGCTCAACAAAATAACTGGAGTCTGGATACCCAACGAAACTGACCAGAGCCTGAACGCTCAACGTAATAACCGGAGTCTGGATACCCAAAGAAACTGACCGGAGCCTGAACGCTCAACGTAATAACCGGAGTCTGGATACCCAACGAATCTGACCAGAGCCTGAACCCTCAACGTAATAACCGGAGTCTGGATACCCAACGAAACTGACCAGAGCCTGAACCCTCAACGTGATAACCGGAGTCTGGATACACAACGAAACTGACCGGTGCCTGAACGCTCAACGTAATAACCTGAGTCTGGATACCCAACGAAACTGATCATAGCCTGAACGCTCAACGTAATAACCTAAATCTTGATACCCAACGAAACTGACCGGAGCCTGAACACTCAATGTAATAACCGGAGTCTGGATACCCAACAAAACTGACCGGAACCTGAACGCTCAACGTAAAAAACCGGAGTCTGGATACCCAACGAAACTTACCGGAGCCTGAACGCTCAACGTAATAACCGGAGTCTGGATACACAACGAAACTGACTGGTGCCTGAACGTTCAACGTAATAACCGGAGTCTGGATACCCAAAGAAACTGACCGGAGCCTGAACGCTCAACGTAATAACCTGAGTCTGGATACCCAACGAAACTGACCGGAGCCTGAACACTCAACGTAATAACCGGAGTCTGGATACCCAACAAAACTGACCGGAGCCTGAACCCTCAACATATTAACCGGAGTCTGGATACCCAACAAAACTGACCGGAGCCTAAACGCTCAACGTAAAAACCAGAGTCTGAATACCCAACGAAACTGACCGGAGCCTGAATGCTCAACGTAATAACCGGAGTATGGATACCCAACGAAACTGACCGGAGCCTGAATGTTCAACATAATAAACGGAGTCTGGATACCCAACAAAACTGACCGGAGCCTGAACGCTCAACGTAATAACCGAAGTCTTGATACCAAACGAAATTGACCGGAGCCTGAACGCTCTACGTAATAACCGGAGTCTGGATACCCAACGAAATTGACTGGAGCCTGAACGATCAACGTAATAACCGGAGTCTGGATACACAACGAAATTGACCGGAGCCTGAACGTCAACGAAATAACCGGAGTCTGGATACCCAACGAAACTGACCGGAGCCTGAACCCTCAATGTTAAAACCGGAGTCTGGATACACAACGAAATTGACCGGAGCCTGAACGCTCAACGTAATAACCGGAGTCTGGATACCCAACGAAACTGATCAGAGCCTCAATGCTAAACGTAATAACCTGAGTCTTGATACCCAACGAAACTGACCGGAGCCTGAACACTCAATGTAATAACCGGAGTCTGGATACCCAACGAAACTGACAGGAGCCTGAACGCTCAACGTAAAAACCGGAGTCTAGATACCCAACGAAACTGACCAGAGCCTGAACCCTCAACATAATAACCGGATTCTGGATACCCAACAAAACTGACCCGAGCCTAAACGCTCAATTTAAAAACCAGAGTCTGGATACCCAACGAAACTGACCGGAGCCTGAATGCTCAACGTAATAACCGGAGTCTGGATACCCAACGAAACTGACCAGAGCCTGAACCCTCAACGTGATAACCGGAGTCTAGATACACAACGAAACTGACCGGTGCCTGAACGCTCAACGTAATAACCTGAGTCTGGATACCCAACGAAACTGATCAGAGCCTGAACGCTCAACGTAATAACCTAAATCTTGATACCCAACGAAACTGACCGGAGCCTGAACACTCAATGTAATAACCGGAGTCTGGATACCCAACAAAACTGACCGGAACCTGAACGCTCAACGTAAAAAACCGGAGTCTGGATACCCAACGAAACTTACCGGAGCCTGAACGCTCAACGTAATAACCGGAGTCTGGATACACAACGAAACTGACCGGTGCCTGAACGTTCAACGTAATAACCGGAGTCTGGATACCCAAAGAAACTGACCGGAGCCTGAACGCTCAACGTAATAACCTGAGTCTGGATACCCAACGAAACTGACCGGAGCCTGAACACTCAACGTAATAACCGGAGTCTGGATACCCAACAAAACTGACCGGAGCCTGAACCCTCAACATAATAACCGGAGTCTGGATACCCAACAAAACTGACCGGAGCCTAAACGCTCAACGTAAAAACCAGAGTCTGAATACCCAACAAAACTGACCGGAGCCTGAATGCTCAACGTAATAACCGGAGTATGGATACCCAACGAAACTGACCGGAGCCTGAATGTTCAACGTAATAAACGGAGTCTGGATAACCAACGAAACTGACCGGAGCCTGAACGCTCAACGTAATAACCGAAGTCTGGATACCAAACGAAATTGACCGGAGCCTGAATGCTCTACGTAATAACCGGAGTCTGGATACCCAACGAAATTGACTGGAGCCTGAACGATCAACGTAATAACCGGAGTCTGGATACACAACGAAATTGACAGGAGCCTGAACGTCAACGAAATAACCGGAGTCTGGATACCCAACGAAACTGACCGGAGCCTGAACCCTCAACGTAAAAACCGAAGTCTGGATACCCAACAAAACTGACTAGAGCCTGAACGATCAACGTAATAACCGGAGTCTGGATACCCAACGAAACTGACCGGAACCTGAACGCTCAACGTAATAACCGGAGTCTGGATACCCAACGAAACTGACCGGAGCCTGAACCCTCAACGTAAAAACCGGAGTCTAGATACCCAACAAAACTGACTGGAGCCTGAACGCTCAAAGTAATAACCGGAGTCTGGATACACAACGAAACTGACCGGTGCCTGAACGCTCAACGTAATAACCTGAGTCTGGATACCCAACGAAACTGATCAGAGCCTCAACGCTCAACGTAATAACCTGAGTCTTGATACCCAACGAAACTGACCGGAGCCTGAACACTCAATGTAATAACCAGAGTCTGGATACCCAACGAAACTGACCGGAGCCTGAACGCTCAACGTAATAACCGGAGTCTGGATACCCAACGAAACTGACCGGAGCCTGAACCCTCAACATAATAACCGGATTCTGGATACCCAACAAAACTGACCGGAGCCGAAACGCTCAATGTAAAAACCAGAGTCTGGATACCCAACGAAACTAACCGGAGCCTGAATGCTCAACGTAATAACCGGAGTCTGGATACCCAACGAAACTGACCAGAGCCTGAACGTTCAACGTAATAAACGGAGTCTGGATACCCAACGAAACTGACCGGAGCCTGAATGCTCAACGTAATAACCGAAGTCTGGATACCAAACGAAACTGACCGGAGCCTAAACGCTCTACGTAATAACCGGAGTCTGGATACCCAACGAAATTGACTGGAGCCTGAACGATCAACGTAATAACCGGAGTCTGGATACACAACGAAATTGACTAGAGCTTGAACGCTCAACAAACTAACCGGAGTCTTGATACCCAACGAAACAGACCGGAGGCTGAACGCTCAACGTAATAACTGGAGTCTGGATACCCAACAAACTGACCGGAGCCTGAACGCTCAATGTAATAACGGGAGTCTGGATACCCAACGAAACTGACCGGAGCCTGAACGCTCAACGTAATAACCGGAGTCTGGATACCCAACGAAACTGACCAGAGCCTGAACCCTCAACGTAATAACCGGAGTCTGGATACACAACGAAACTGACCGGTGCCTGAACGCTCAACGTAATAACCTGAGTCTGGATACCCAACAAAACTGATCAGAGCCTGAACGCTCAACGTAATAACCTGAGTCTTGATACCCAACGAAACTGACCGGAGCCTGAACACTCAATGTAATAACCGGAGTCTGGATACCCAACAAAATTGACCGGAACCTGAACTCTCAACGTAAAAAACCGGTGTCTGGATACCCAACGAAACTGACCGGAGCCTGAACGCTCAACGTAATAACCGGAGTCTGGATACCCAACGAAACTGACCAGAGCCTGAACCCTCAACGTAAAAACCGGAGTCTGGATACCCAACAAAACTGACTGGAGCCTGAACGCTCAACGTAATAACCGGAGTCTGGATACACAACGAAACTGACCGGTGCCTGAACGCTCAACGTAATAACCTGAGTCTGGATACCCAACGAAACTGATCAGAGCCTCAACGCTCAACGTAATAACCTGAGTCTTGATACCCAACGAAACTGACCGGAGCCTGAACGCTCAATGTAATAACCGGAGTCTGGATACCCAACGAAACTGACCGGAGCCTGAACGCTCAACGTAATAACTGGAGTCTGGATACCCAACAAACTGACCGGAGCTTGAACGCTCAATGTAATAACGGGAGTCTGGATACCCAACGAAACTGACCGGAGCCTGAACCCTCAACATAACAACCGGAGTCTGGATACCCAACAAAACTGACCGGAGCCTAAACGCTCAATGTAAAAACCAGAGTCTGGATACCCAACGAAACTGACCGGAGCCTGAATGCTCAACGTAATAACCGGAGTCTGGATACCCAACAAAACTGACAGGAACCTGAACGCTCAACGTAAAAAACCGGAGTCTGGATACCCAACGAAACTTACCGGAGCCTGAACGCTCAACGTAATAACCGGAGTCTGGATACACAACGAAACTGACCGGTGCCTGAACGCTCAACGTAATAACCTGAGTCTGGATACCCAACGAAACTGATCAGAGCCTGAACGCTCAACGTAATAACCTGAGTCTTGATACCCAACGAAACTGACCGGAGCCTGAACACTCAATGTAATAACCGGAGTCTGGATACCCAACAAAACTGACCGGAACCTGAACTCTCAACGTAAAAAACCGGTGTCTGGATACCCAACGAAACTGACCGGAGCCTGAACGCTCAACGTAATAACCGGAGTCTGGATACCCAACGAAACTGACCGGAGCCTGAACCCTCAACGTAAAAACCGAAGTCTGGATACCCAACAAAACTGACTGGAGCCTGAACGCTCAACGTAATAACCGGAGTCTGGATACACAACGAAACTGACCGGTGCCTGAACGCTCAACGTAATAACCTGAGTCTGGATACCCAACGAAACTGATCAGAGCCTCAACGCTCAACGTAATAACCTGAGTCTTGATACCCAACGAAACTGACCGGAGCCTGAACGCTCAACGTAATAACTGGAGTCTGGATACCCAACAAACTGACCGGAGCCTGAACGCTCAATGTAATAACGGGAGTCTGGATACCCAACGAAACTGACCGGAGCCTGAACCCTCAACATAATAACCGGAGTCTGGATACCCAACAAAACTGACCGGAGCCTAAACGCTCAATGTAAAAACCAGAGTCTGGATACCCAACGAAACTGACCGGAGCCTGAATGCTCAACGTAATAACCGGAGTCTGGATACCCAACAAAACTGACAGGAACCTGAACGCTCAACGTAAAAAACCGGAGTCTGGATACCCAACGAAACTTACCGGAGCCTGAACGCTCAACGTAATAACTGGAGTCTGGATACACAACGAAACTGACCGGTGCCTGAACGTTCAACGTAATAACCGGAGTCTGGATACCCAAAGAAACTGACCGGAGCCTGAACGCTCAACGTAATAACCTGAGTCTGGATACCCAACGAAACTGACCGGAGCCTGAACACTCAACGTAATAACCGGAGTCTGGATACCCAACAAAACTGACCGGAGCCTGAACCCTCAACATAATAACCGGAGTCTGGATACCCAACAAAACTGACCGGAGCCTAAACGCTCAACGTAAAAACCAGAGTCTGAATACCCAACGAAACTGACCGGAGCCTGAATGCTCAACGTAATAACCGGAGTATGGATACCCAACGAAACTGACCGGAGCCTGAATGTTCAACGTAATAAACGGAGTCTGGATACCCAACGAAACTGACCGGAGCCTGAACGCTCAACGTAATAACCGAAGTCTGGATACCAAACGAAATTGACCGGAGCCTGAACGCTCTACGTAATAACCGGAGTCTGGATACCCAACGAAATTGACTGGAGCCTGAACGATCAACGTAATAATCGGAGTCTGGATACACAACGAAATTGACCGGTGCCTGAACGATCAACGTAATAACCGGAGTCTGGATACCCAACGAAACTGACCGGAGCCTGAACGCTCAACGTAATAACCGGAGTATGGATACCCAACTAAACTGACCGGAGCCTGAACCCTCAACGTAAAAACCGGAGTCTAGATACCCAACAAAACTGACTGGAGCCTGAACGCTCAACGTAATAACCGGAGTCTGGATACACAACGAAACTGACCGGTGCCTGAACGCTCAACGTAATAACCTGAGTCTGGATACCCAACGAAACTGATCAGAGCCTCAACGCTCAACGTAATAACCTGAGTCTTGATACCCAACGAAACTGACCGGAGCCTGAACACTCAATGTAATAACCGGAGTCTGGATACCCAACGAAACTGACCGGAGCCTGAACGCTCAACGTAATAACCGGAGTCTGGATACCCAACGAAACTGACCGGAGCCTGAACCCTCAACATAATAACCGGATTCTGGATACCCAACAAAACTGACCGGAGCCTAAACGCTCAATGTAAAAACCAGAGTCTGGATACCCAACGAAACTGACCGGAGCCTGAATGCTCAACGTAATAACCGGAGTCTGGATACCCAACGAAACTGACCAGAGCCTGAACCCTCAACGTGATATCCGGAGTCTGGATACACAACGAAACTGACCGGTGCCTGAACGCTCAACGTAATAACCTGAGTCTGGATACCCAACGAAACTGATCAGAGCCTGAACGCTCAACGTAATAACCTAAATCTTGATACCCAACGAAACTGACCGGAGCCTGAACACTCAATGTAATAACCGGAGTCTGGATACCCAACAAAACTGACCGGAACCTGAACGCTCAACGTAAAAAACCGGAGTCTGGATACCCAACGAAACTGACCGGAGCCTGAATGCTCAACGTAATAACCGGAGTCTGGATACCCAACAAAACTGACAGGAACCTGAACGCTCAACGTAAAAAACCGGAGTCTGGATACCCAACGAAACTTACCGGAGCCTGAACGCTCAACGTAATAACTGGAGTCTGGATACACAACGAAACTGACCGGTGCCTGAACGTTCAACGTAATAACCGGAGTCTGGATACCCAAAGAAACTGACCGGAGCCTGAACGCTCAACGTAATAACCTGAGTCTGGATACCCAACGAAACTGACCGGAGCCTGAACACTCAACGTAATAACCGGAGTCTGGATACCCAACAAAACTGACCGGAGCCTGAACCCTCAACATAATAACCGGAGTCTGGATACCCAACAAAACTGACCGGAGCCTAAACGCTCAACGTAAAAACCAGAGTCTGAATACCCAACGAAACTGACCGGAGCCTGAATGCTCAACGTAATAACCGGAGTATGGATACCCAACGAAACTGACCGGAGCCTGAATGTTCAACGTAATAAACGGAGTCTGGATACCCAACGAAACTGACCGGAGCCTGAACGCTCAACGTAATAACCGAAGTCTGGATACCAAACGAAATTGACCGGAGCCTGAACGCTCTACGTAATAACCGGAGTCTGGATACCCAACGAAATTGACTGGAGCCTGAACGATCAACGTAATAATCGGAGTCTGGATACACAACGAAATTGACCGGTGCCTGAACGATCAACGTAATAACCGGAGTCTGGATACCCAACGAAACTGACCGGAGCCTGAACGCTCAACGTAATAACCGGAGTATGGATACCCAACGAAACTGACCGGAGCCTGAACCCTCAACGTAAAAACCGGAGTCTAGATACCCAACAAAACTGACTGGAGCCTGAACGCTCAACGTAATAACCGGAGTCTGGATACACAACGAAACTGACCGGTGCCTGAACGCTCAACGTAATAACCTGAGTCTGGATACCCAACGAAACTGATCAGAGCCTCAACGCTCAACGTAATAACCTGAGTCTTGATACCCAACGAAACTGACCGGAGCCTGAACACTCAATGTAATAACCGGAGTCTGGATACCCAACGAAACTGACCGGAGCCTGAACGCTCAACGTAATAACCGGAGTCTGGATACCCAACGAAACTGACCGGAGCCTGAACCCTCAACATAATAACCGGATTCTGGATACCCAACAAAACTGACCGGAGCCTAAACGCTCAATGTAAAAACCAGAGTCTGGATACCCAACGAAACTGACCGTAGCCTGAATGCTCAACGTAATAACCGGAGTCTGGATACCCAACGAAACTGACCAGAGCCTGAACCCTCAACGTGATATCCGGAGTCTGGATACACAACGAAACTGACCGGTGCCTGAACGCTCAACGTAATAACCTGAGTCTGGATACCCAACGAAACTGATCAGAGCCTGAACGCTCAACGTAATAACCTAAATCTTGATACCCAACGAAACTGACCGGAGCCTGAACACTCAATGTAATAACCGGAGTCTGGATACCCAACAAAACTGACCGGAACCTGAACGCTCAACGTAAAAAACCGGAGTCTGGATACCCAACGAAACATACCGGAGCCTGAACGCTCAACGTAATAACCGGAGTCTGGATACACAACGAAACTGACCAGTGCCTGAACGTTCAACGTAATAACCGGAGTCTGGATACCTAAAGAAACTGACCGGAGCCTGAACGCTCAACGTAATAACCTGAGTCTGGATACCCAACGAAACTGACCGGAGCCTGAACACTCAACGTAATAACCGGAGTCTGGATACCCAACAAAACTGACCGGAGCCTGAACCCTCAAGATAATAACCGGAGTCTGGATACCCAACAAAACTGACCGGAGCCTAAACGCTCAACGTAAAAACCAGAGTCTGAATACCCAACGAAACTGACCGGAGCCTGAATGCTCAACGTAATAACCGGAGTATGGATACCCAACGAAACTGACCGGAGCCTGAATGTTCAACGTAATAAACGGAGTCTGGATACCCAACGAAACTGACCGGAGCCTGAACGCTCAACGTAATAACCGAAGTCTGGATACCAAACGAAATTGACCGGAGCCTGAACGCTCTACGTAATAACCGGAGTCTGGATACCCAACGAAATTGACTGGAGCCTGAACGATCAACGTAATAACCGGAGTCTGGATACACAACGAAATTGACCGGAGCCTGAACGTCAACGAAATAACTGGAGTCTGGATACCCAACGAAACTGACCGGAGCCTGAACCCTCAACGTAAAAACCGAAGTCTGGATACCCAACAAAACTGACTGGAGCCTGAACGATCAACGTAATAACCGGAGTCTGGATACCCAACGAAACTGACCGGAGCCTGAACGCTCAATGTAATAACCGGAGTCTGGATACCCAACGAAACTGACCGGAGCCTGAACCCTCAACGTAAAAACCGGAGTCTAGATACCCAACAAAACTAACTGGAGCCTGAACGCTCAACGTAATAACCGGAGTCTGGATACACAACGAAACTGACCGGTGCCTGAACGCTCAACGTAATAACCTGAGTCTGGATACCCAACGAAACTGATCAGAGCCTCAACGCTCAACGTAATAACCTGAGTCTTGATACCCAACGAAACTGACCGGAGCCTGAACACTCAATGTAATAACCGGAGTCTGGATACCCAACGAAACTGACCGGAGCCTGAACGCTCAACGTAATAACCGGAGTCTGGATACCCAACGAAACTTACCGGAGCCTGAACGCTCAACGTAATAACCGGAGTCTGGATACACAACGAAACTGACCGGTGCCTGAACGTTCAACGTAATAACCGGAGTCTGGATACCCAAAGAAACTGACCGGAGCCTGAACGCTCAACGTAATAACCTGAGTCTGGATACCCAACGAAACTGACCGGAGCCTGAACACTCAACGTAATAACCGGAGTCTGGATACCCAACAAAACTGACCGGAGTCTGGATACCCAACAAAACTGACCGGAGCCTAAACGCTCAACGTAAAAACCAGAGTCTGAATACCCAACGAAACTGACCGGAGCCTGAATGCTCAACGTAATAACCGGAGTATGGATACCCAACGAAACTGACCGGAGCCTGAATGTTCAACGTAATAAACGGAGTCTGGATACCCAACGAAACTGACCGGAGCCTGAACGCTCAACGTAATAACCGAAGTCTGGATACCAAACGAAATTGACCGGAGCCTGAACGCTCTACGTAATAACCGGAGTCTGGATACCCAACGAAATTGACTGGAGCCTGAACGATCAACGTAATAACCGCAGTCTGGATACACAACGAAATTGACCGGAGCCTGAACGTCAACGAAATAACTGGAGTCTGGATACCCAATGAAACTGACCGGAGCCTGAACCCTCAACGTAAAAACCGAAGTCTGGATACCCAACAAAACTGACTGGAGCCTGAACGATCAACGTAATAACCGGAGTCTGGATACCCAACGAAACTGACCAGAGCCTGAACGCTCAACGTAATAACCGGAGTCTGGATACCCAACGAAACTGACCGGAGCCTGAACCCTCAACGTAAAAACCGGAGTCTAGATACCCAACAAAACTGACTGGAGCCTGAACGCTCAACGTAATAATCGGAGTCTGGATACACAACGAAACTGACCGGTGCCTGAACGCTCAACGTAATAACCTGAGTCTGGATACCCAACGAAACTGATCCGAGCCTCAACGCTCAACGTAATAACCTGAGTCTTGATACCCAACGAAACTGACCGGAGCCTGAACACTCAATGTAATAACCGGAGTCTGGATACCCAACGAAACTGACCGGAGCCTGAACGCTCAACGTAATAACCGGAGTCTGGATACCCAACGAAACTGACCGGAGCCTGAACCCTCAACATAATAACCGGATTCTGGATACCCAACAAAACTGACCGGAGCCTAAACGCTCAATGTAAAAACCAGAGTCTGGATACCCAACGAAACTGACCGGAGCCTGAATGCTCAACGTAATAACCGGAGTCTGGATACCCAACGAAACTGACCAGAGCCTGAACGTTCAACGTAATAAACGGAGTCTGGATACCCAACGAAACTGACCGGAGCCTGAATGCTCAACGTAATAACCAAAGTCTGGATACCAAACGAAACTGACCGGAGCCTAAACGCTCTACGTAATAACCGGAGTCTGGATACCCAACGAAATTGACTGGAGCCTGAACGATCAACGTAATAACCGGAGTCTGGATACACAACGAAATTGACTGGAGCATGAACGCTCAACAAACTAACCGGAGTCTTGATACCCAACGAAACAGACCGGAGGCTGAACGCTCAACGTAATAACCGGAGTCTGGATACCCAAAGAAACTGATCGGAGCCTGAACGCTCAACGTAATAACCGGAGTCTGGATACCCAACGAAACTGACCGGAGCCTGAACGCTCAACGTAATAACCGGAGTCTGGATACCCAACGAAACTGACCAGAGCCTGAACCCTCAACGTAATAACCGGAGTCTGGATACACAACGAAACTGACCGGTGCCTGAACGCTCAACGTAATAACCTGAGTCTGGATACCCAACGAAACTGATCAGAGCCTAAACGCTCAACGTAATAACCTGAGTCTTGATACCCAACGAAACTGACCGGAGCCTGAACGCTCAATGTAATAACCGGAGTCTGGATACCCAACGAAACTGACTGGAGCCTGAACCCTCAACGTAAAAACCGGAGTCTAGATACCCAACAAAACTGACTGGAGCCTGAACGCTCAACGTAATAACCGGAGTCTGGATACACAACGAAACTGACCGGTGCCTGAACGCTCAACGTAATAACCTGAGTCTGGATACCCAACGAAATTGATCAGAGCCTCAACGCTCAACGTAATAACCTGAGTCTTGATACCCAACGAAACTGACCGGAGCCTGAACACTCAATGTAATAACCGGAGTCTGGATACCCAACGAAACTGACCGGAGCCTGAACGCTCAACGTAATAACCGGAGTCTGGATACCCAACGAAACTTACCGGAGCCTGAACGCTCAACGTAATAACCGGAGTCTGGATACACAACGAAACTGACCGGTGCCTGAACGTTCAACGTAATAACCGGAGTCTGGATACCCAAAGAAACTGACCGGAGCCTGAACGCTCAACGTAATAACCTGAGTCTGGATACCCAACGAAACTGACCGGAGCCTGAACACTCAACGTAATAACCGGAGTCTGGATACCCAACAAAACTGACCGGAGCCTGAACCCTCAACATAATAACCGGAGTCTGGATACCCAACAAAACTGACCGGAGCCTAAACGCTCAACGTAAAAACCAGAGTCTGAATACCCAACGAAACTGACCGGAGCCTGAATGCTCAACGTAATAACCGGAGTATGGATACCCAACGAAACTGACCGGAGCCTGAATGTTCAACGTAATAAACGGAGTCTGGATACCCAACGAAACTGACCGGAGCCTGAACGCTCAACGTAATAACCGAAGTCTGGATACCAAACGAAATTGACCGGAGCCTGAACGCTCTACGTAATAACCGGAGTCTGGATACCCAACGAAATTGACTGGAGCCTGAACGATCAACGTAATAACCGGAGTCTGGATACACAACGAAATTGACCGGAGCCTGAACGTCAACGAAATAACTGGAGTCTGGATACCCAACGAAACTGACCGGAGCCTGAACCCTTAACGTAAAAACCGAAGTCTGGATACCCAACAAAACTGACTGGAGCCTGAACGATCAACGTAATAACCGGAGTCTGGATACCCAACGAAACTGACCAGAGCCTGAACGCTCAACGTAATAACCGGAGTCTGGATACCAAACGAAACTGACCGGAGCCTGAACCCTCAACGTAAAAACCGGAGTCTAGATACCCAACAAAACTGACTGGAGCCTGAACGCTCAACGTAATAACCGGAGTCTGGATACACAACGAAACTGACCGGTGCCTGAACGCTCAACGTAATAACCTGAGTCTGGATACCCAACGAAACTGATCAGAGCCTCAACGCTCAACGTAATAACCTGAGTCTTGATACCCAACGAAACTGACCGGAGCCTGAACACTCAATGTAATAACCGGAGTCTGGATACCCAACGAAACTGACCGGAGCCTGAACGCTCAACGTAATAACCGGAGTCTGGATACCCAACGAAACTGACCGGAGCCTGAACCCTCAACATAATAACCGGATTCTGGATACCCAACAAAACTGACCGGAGCCTAAACGCTCAATGTAAAAACCAGAGTCTGGATACCCAACGAAACTGACCGGAGCCTGAATGCTCAACGTAATAACCGGAGTCTGGATACCCAACGAAACTGACCAGAGCCTGAACGTTCAACGTAATAAACGGAGTCTGGATACCCAACGAAACTGACCGGAGCCTGAATGCTCAACGTAATAACCGAAGTCTGGATACCAAACGAAACTGACCGGAGCCTAAACGCTCTACGTAATAACCGGAGTCTGGATACCCAACGAAATTTACTGGAGCCTGAACGATCAACGTAATAACCGGAGTCTGGATACACAACGAAATTGACTGGAGCTTGAACGCTCAACAAACTAACCGGAGTCTCGATACCCAACGAAACAGACCGGAGGCTGAACGCTCAACGTAATAACCGGAGTCTGGATACCCAAAGAAACTGATCGGAGCCTGAACGCTCAACGTAATAACCGGAGTCTGGATACCCAACGAAACTGACCGGAGCCTGAACGCTCAACGTAATAACCGGAGTCTGGATACCCAACGAAACTGACCAGAGCCTGAACCCTCAACGTAATAACCGGAGTCTGGATACACAACGAAACTGATCGGAGCCTGAACGCTCAACGTAATAATCGAAGTCTGGATACCAAACGAAACTGACCGGAGCCTGAACGCTCTACGTAATAACCGGAGTCTTGATACCCAACGAAATTGACTGGAGCCTGAACGATCAACGTAATAACCGGAGTCTGGATACACAACGAAACTGACCGGAGCTTGAACGCTCAACAAAATAACCGGAGTCTGGATACCCAACGAAACTGACCGGTGCCTGAACGTTCAACGTAATAACCGGAGTCTGGATACCCAACAAAACTGACTGGAGCCTGAACGATCAACGTAATAACCGGAGTCTGGATACCCAACGAAACTGACCAGAGCCTGAACGCTCAACGTAATAACCGGAGTCTGGATACCAAACGAAACTGACCGGAGCCTGAACCCTCAACGTAAAAACCGGAGTCTAGATACCCAACAAAACTGACTGGAGCCTGAACGCTCAACGTAATAACCGGAGTCTGGATACACAACGAAACTGACCGGTGCCTGAACGCTCAACGTAATAACCTGAGTCTGGATACCCAACGAAACTGATCAGAGCCTCAACGCTCAACGTAATAACCTGAGTCTTGATACCCAACGAAACTGACCGGAGCCTGAACACTCAATGTAATAACCGGAGTCTGGATACCCAACGAAACTGACCGGAGCCTGAACGCTCAACGTAATAACCGGAGTCTGGATACCCAACGAAACTGACCGGAGCCTGAACCCTCAACATAATAACCGGATTCTGGATACCCAACAAAACTGACCGGAGCCTAAACGCTCAATGTAAAAACCAGAGTCTGGATACCCAACGAAACTGACCGGAGCCTGAATGCTCAACGTAATAACCGGAGTCTGGATACCCAACGAAACTGACCAGAGCCTGAACGTTCAACGTAATAAACGGAGTCTGGATACCCAACGAAACTGACCGGAGCCTGAATGCTCAACGTAATAACCGAAGTCTGGATACCAAACGAAACTGACCGGAGCCTAAACGCTCTACGTAATAACCGGAGTCTGGATACCCAACGAAATTGACTGGAGCCTGAACGATCAACGTAATAACCGGAGTCTGGATACACAACGAAATTGACTGGAGCTTGAACGCTCAACAAACTAACCGGAGTCTCGATACCCAACGAAACAGACCGGAGGCTGAACGCTCAACGTAATAACCGGAGTCTGGATACCCAAAGAAACTGATCGGAGCCTGAACGCTCAACGTAATAACCGGAGTCTGGATACCCAACGAAACTGACCGGAGCCTGAACGCTCAACGTAATAACCGGAGTCTGGATACCCAACGAAACTGACCAGAGCCTGAACCCTCAACGTAATAACCGGAGTCTGGATACACAACGAAACTGACCGGTGCCTGAACGCTCAACGTAATAACCTGAGTCTGGATACCCAACGAAACTGATCAGAGCCTAAACGCTCAACGTAATAACCTGAGTCTTGATACCCAACGAAACTGACCGGAGCCTGAACACTCAATGTAATAACCGGAGTCTGGATACCCAACAAAACTGACCGGAACCTGAACTCTCAACGTAAAAAACCGGTGTCTGGATACCCAACGAAACTGACCGGAGCCTGAACGCTCAACGTAATAACCGGAGTCTGGATACCCAACGAAACTGACCGGAGCCTGAACCCTCAACGTAAAAACCGGAGTCTGGATACCCAACAAAACTGACTGGAGCCTGAACGCTCAACGTAATAACCGGAGTCTGGATACACAACGAAACTGACCGGTGCCTGAACGCTCAACGTAATAACCTGAGTCTGGATACCCAACGAAACTGATCAGAGCCTCAACGCTCAACATAATAACCTGAGTCTTGATACCCAACGAAACTGACCGGAGCCTGAACGCTCAATGTAATAACCGGAGTCTGGATACCCAACGAAACTGACCGGAGCCTGAACGCTCAACGTAATAACTGGAGTCTGGATACCCAACAAACTGACCGGAGCCTGAACGCTCAATGTAATAACGGGAGTCTGGATACCCAACGAAACTGACCGGTGCCTGAACCCTCAACATAATAACCGGAGTCTGGATACCCAACAAAACTGACCGGAGCCTAAACGCTCATTGTAAAAACCAGAGTCTGGATACCCAACGAAACTGACCGGAGCCTGAATGCTCAACGTAATAACCGGAGTCTGGATACCCAACGAAACTGACCGGAGCCTGAACGTTCAACGTAATAAACGGAGTCTGGATACCCAACGAAACTGACCGGAGCCTGAACGCTCAACGTAATAATCGAAGTCTGGATACCAAACGAAACTGACCGGAGCCTGAACGCTCTACGTAATAACCGGAGTCTTGATACCCAACGAAATTGACTGGAGCCTGAACGATCAACGTAATAACCGGAGTCTGGATACACAACGAAACTGACCGGAGCTTGAACGCTCAACAAAATAACCGGAGTCTGGATACCCAACGAAACTGACCGGTGCCTGAACGTTCAACGTAATAACCGGAGTCTGGATACCCAAAGAAACTGACCGGAGCCTGAACGCTCAACGTAATAACCTGAGTCTGGATACCCAACGAAACTGACCGGAGCCTGAACACTCAACGTAATAACCGGAGTCTGGATAACCAACAAAACTGACCGGAGCCTGAACCCTCAACATAATAACCGGAGTCTGGATACCCAACAAAACTGACCGGAGCCTAAACGCTCAACGTAAAAACCAGAGTCTGAATACCCAACGAAACTGACCGGAGCCTGAATGCTCAACGTAATAACTGGAGTATGGATACCCAACGAAACTGACCGGAGCCTGAATGTTCAACGTAATAAACGGAGTCTGGATACCCAACGAAATTGACCGGAGCCTGAACGCTCAACGTAATAACCGAAGTCTGGATACCAAACGAAATTGACCGGAGCCTGAACGCTCTACGTAATAACCGGAGTCTGGATACCCAACGAAATTGACTGGAGCCTGAACGATCAACGTAATAACCGGAGTCTGGATACACAACGAAATTGACCGGAGCCTGAACGTCAACGAAATAACTGGAGTCTAGATACCCAACGAAACTGACCGGAGCCTGAACCCTCAACGTAAAAACCGAAGTCTGGATACCCAACAAAACTGACTGGAGCCTGAACGATCAACGTAATAACCGGAGTCTGGATACCCAACGAAACTGACCAGAGCCTGAACGCTCAACGTAATAACCGGAGTCTGGATACCCAACGAAACTGACCGGAGCCTGAACCCTCAACGTAAAAACCGGAGTCTAGATACCCAACAAAACTGACTGGAGCCTGAACGCTCAACGTAATAACCGGAGTCTGGATACACAACGAAACTGACCGGTGCCTGAACGCTCAACGTAATAACCTGAGTCTGGATACCCAACGAAACTGATCAGAGCCTCAACGCTCAACGTAATAACCTGAGTCTTGATACCCAACGAAACTGACCGGAGCCTGAACACTCAATGTAATAACCGGAGTCTGGATACCCAACGAAACTGACCGGAGCCTGAACGCTCAACGTAATAACCGGAGTCTGGATACCCAACGAAACTGACCGGAGCCTGAACCCTCAACATAATAACCGGATTCTGGATACCCAACAAAACTGACCGGAGCCTAAACGCTCAATGTAAAAACCAGAGTCTGGATACCCAACGAAACTGACCGGAGCCTGAACCCTCAACATAATAACCGGAGTCTGGATACCCAACAAAACTGACCGGAGCCTAAACGCTCAATGTAAAAACCAGAGTCTGGATACCCAACGAAACTGACCGGAGCCTGAATGCTCAACGTAATAACCGGAGTCTGGATACCCAACGAAACTGACCGGAGCCTGAACGTTCAACGTAATAAACGGAGTCTGGATACCCAACGAAACTGACCGGAGCCTGAACGCTCAACGTAATAATCGAAGTCTGGATACCAAACGAAACTGACCGGAGCCTGAACGCTCTACGTAATAACCGGAGTCTTGATACCCAACGAAATTGACTGGAGCCTGAACGATCAACGTAATAACCGGAGTCTGGATACACAACGAAACTGACCGGAGCTTGAACGCTCAACAAAATAACCGGAGTCTGGATACCCAACGAAACTGACCGGAGCCTGAACACTCAACGTAATAACCGGAGTCTGGATACCCAAAGAAACTGACCAGAGCCTGAACGCTCAACGTAATAACCGGAGTCTGGATACCCAACGAAACTGACCAGAGCCTGAACCCTCAACGTAATAACCGGAGTCTGGATACATAACGAAACTGACCGGTGCCTGAACGCTCAACGTAATAACCTAAGTCTGGATACCCAACGAAACTGATCAGAGCCTGAACGCTCAACGTAATAACCTAAATCTTGATACCCAACGAAACTGGATACCCAACAAAACTGACTGGAACCTGAATGCTCAACGTAAAAAACCGGAGTCTGGATACCCAACGAAACTTACCGGAGCCTGAACGCTCAACGTAATAACCGGAGTCTGGATACACAACGAAACTGACCAGTGCCTGAACGCTCAACGTAATAACCGGAGTCTGGATACCCAAAGAAACTGACCGGAGCCTGAACGCTCAACGTAATAACCGGAGTCTGGATACCCAACAAAACTGACCGGAGCCTGAACCCTCAACATAATAACCGGAGTCTGGATACCCAACAAAACTGACCGGAGCCTGAACCCTCAACATAATAACCGGAGTCTGGATACCCAACAAAACTGACCGGAGCCTAAACGCTCAACGTAAAAACCAGAGTTTGAATACCCAACGAAACTGACCGGAGCCTGAATGCTCAACGTAATAACCGGAGTCTGGATACCCAACGAAACTGACCGGAGCCTGAATGTTCAACGTAATAAACGGAGTCTGGATACCCAACGAAAATGACCGGAGCCTGAACGCTCAACGTAATAACCGAAGTCTGGATACCAAACGAAACTGACCGGAGCCTGAACGCTCTACGTAATAACCGGAGTCTGGATGCCCAACGAAATTGACTGGAGCCTGAACGATCAACTTAATAACCGGTGTCTGGATACACAACGAAATTGACTCGAGCCTGAGCGCTCAACGAAATAACCGGAGTCTGGATACCCAACGAAACTGATCGGAGCCTTAACCCTCAACGTAAAAACCGGAGTCTGGATACCCAACAAAACTGACCGGAGCCTGAACGATCAACGTAATAACCGGAGTCTGGATACCTAACGAAACTGATCGGAGCCTGAACGCTCAACGTAATAACCGGAGTCTGGATACCCAACGAAACTGACCGGAGCCTGAACCCTCAACGTAAAAATCGGAGTCTGGATACCCAACAAAACTGACTGGAGCCTGAACGCTCAACGTAATAACCGGAGTCTGGATACACAACGAAACTGACCGGAGCCTGAACGCTCAACGTAATAACCTGAGTCTGGATACCCAACAAAACTGATCAGAGCCTCAACGCTCAACAGAATAACCTGAGTCTTGATACCCAACGAAACTGACCGGAGCCTGAACACTCAACGTAATAACCGGAGTCTGGATACCCAACGAAACTGACCGGAACCTGAACGCTCAACGTAATAACCGGAGTCTAGATACCAAACGAAACTGACCGGAGCCTGAACGCTCAATGTAATAACCGGAGTCTGGATACCCAACAAAACTGACCGGAGCCTGAACCCTCAACATAATAACCGGAGTCTGGATACCCAACAAAACTGACCGGAGCCTAAACGCTCAATGTAAAAACCAGAGTCTGGATACCCAACGAAACTGACCGGAGCCTGAATGCTCAACGTAATAACCGGAGTCTGGATACCCAACGAAACTAACCGGAGCCTGAACGTTCAACGTAATAAACGGAGTCTGGATACCCAACGAAACTGACCAGAGCCTGAACGCTCAACGTAATAACCGAAGTCTGGATACCAAACGAAACTGACCGGAGCCTAAACGCTCTACGTAATAACCGGAGTCTGGATACCCAACGAAATTGACTAGGGCCTGAACGATCAACGTAATAACCGGAGTCTGGATACACAACGAAATTGACCGGAGCTTGAACGCTCAACAAAATAACCGGAGTCTGGATACCCAACGAAACTGACCTGAGGCTGAACGCTCAACGTAATAACCGGAGTCTGGATACCCAAAGAAAATGACCGGAGCCTGAACGCTCTACGTAATAACCGGAGTCTGGATACCCAACGAAACTGACCGGAGCCTGAACGCTCAACGTAATAACCGGAGTCTGGATACCCAACGAAACTGACCAGAGCCTGAACCCTCAACGTAATAACCGGAGTCTGGATACACAACGAAACTGACCGGTGCTTGAACGCTCAACGTAATAACCTGAGTCTGGATACCCAACGAAATTGATCAGAGCCTGAACGCTCAACGTAATAACCTGAGTCTTGATACCCAACGAAACTGACCGGAGCCTGAACACTCAATGTAATAACCGGAGTCTGGATACCCAACGAAACTGACCGGAGCCTGAATGCTCAACGTAATAGCCAGAGTCTGGATACCCAACGAAACTGACCAGAGCCTGAACCCTCAACGTAAAAACCGGAGTCTGGATACCCAACAAAACTGACCGGAGCCTGAACGCTCAACGTAATAACCGGAATCTGGATACACAACGAAACTTACCGATGCCTGAACGCTCAACGTAATAACCTGAGTCTGGATACCCAACGAAACTGATCAGAGCCTCAACGCTCAACGTAATAACCTGAGTCTTGATACCCAACGAAACTGACCGGAGCCTGAACGCTCAACGAAATAACCGGAGTCTGGATACCCAACGAAACTGACCGGAGCCTTAACCCTCAACGTAAAAACCGGAGTCTGGATACCCAACAAAACTGACCGGAGCCTGAACGATCTACGTAATAACCGGAGTCTGGATACCCAACGAAACTGACCGGAGCCTGAACGCTC
Organism: Lathyrus sativus; assembly: GCA_963859935.3. Classification (NCBI taxonomy): domain Eukaryota; kingdom Viridiplantae; phylum Streptophyta; class Magnoliopsida; order Fabales; family Fabaceae; genus Lathyrus; species Lathyrus sativus. The sequence continues at coordinate 424,984 of CAWUDS030000755.1, forward strand.
AACGTAATAACCGGAGTCTGGATACCCAACGAAACTGACCGGAGCCTGAACGCTCAACGTAATAACCGGAGTCTGGATACCCAACGAAACTGACCGGAGCCTGAACCCTCAACGTAAAAACCAGAGTCTGGATACCCAACAAAACTGACTGGAGCCTGAACGCTCAACGTAATAACCGGAGTCTGGATACACAACGAAACTGACAGGTGCCTGAACGCTAAACTTAATAACCTGAGTCTGGATACCCAACGAAACTGATCAGAGCCTCAACGCTCAACGTAATAACCTGAGTCTTGATACCCATCGAAACTGACCGGAGCCTGAACACTCAATGTAATAACCGGAGTCTGGATACCCCACGAAACTGACCAGAGCCTGAATGCTCAACGTAATAACCGGAGTCTGGATACCCAATGAAATTGACCGGTGCCTGAACGCTCAATGTAATAACCGGAGTCTGGATACACAACGAAACTGACCGGTGCCTAAATGCTCAACGTAATAACCGGAGTCTGGATACCCAACGAAACTGACCGGAGCCTGAACGTTCAACGTAATAAACGGAGTCTGGATACCCAACAAAACAGACCGGAGCCTGAACGCTCAACGTAATAACCGAAGTCTGGATACCAAACGAAACTGACCGGAGCCTGAACGCTCTACGTAATAACCGGAGTCTGGATACCCAACGAAATTGACTGGAACCTGAACGATCAACGTAATAACCGGAGTCTGGATACACAACGAAATTGACCAAAGCTTGAACGCTCAACAAAATAACCGGAGTCTGGATACCCAACGAAACTGACCGGAGGCTGAACGCTCAACGTAATAACCGGAGTCTGGATACCCAAAGAAACTGACCGGAGCCTGAACGCTCAACGTAATAACCGGAGTCTGGATACCCAACGAAACTGACCGGAGCCTGAACGCTCAACGTAATAACCAGAGTCTGGATACCCAACAAAACTGACAGGAGCCTGAACGCTCAACGTAATAACCGGAGTCTGGATACACAACGAAACTGACCGGAGCCTGAACGCTCAACGTAATAACCGAAGTCTGGATACCAAACGAAACTGACCGGAGCCTGAACGCTCTACGTAATAACCGGAGTCTGGATACCCAACGAAATTGACTGGAGCCTAAACGATCAACTTAATAACCGGTGTCTGGATACACAACGAAATTGACCGGAGCCTGAACGCTCAACGAAATAACCGGAGTCTGGATACCCAACGAAACTGATCGGAGCCTTAACCCTCAACGTAAAAACCGGAATCTGGATACCCAACAAAACTGACCGGAGCCTGAACGATCAACGTAATAACCGGAGTCTGGATACCCAACGAAACTGACCGGAGCCTGAACGCTCAACGTAATAACCGGAGTCTGGATACCCAACGAAACTAACCGGAGCCTGAACGCTCAACGTAATAACCGGAGTCTGGATACCCAACGAAACTGACCGGAGCCTGAACCCTCAACGTAAAAACCGGAGTCTGGATACCCAACAAAACTGACTGGAGCCTGAACGCTCAACGTAATAACCGGAGTCTGGATACCCAACGAAACTGATCAGAGCCTCAACGCTCAACGTAATAACCTGAGTCTTGATACCCATCGAAACTGACCGGAGCCTGAACACTCAATGTAATAACCGGAGTCTGGATACCCAACGAAACTGACCGGAGCCTGAACGCTCAACATAATAACCGGAGTCTGGATACCCAATGAAATTGACCGGTGCCTGAACGCTCAATGTAATAACCGGAGTCTGGATACACAACGAAACTGACCGGAGCCTGAACGTTCAACGTAATAAACGGAGTCTGGATACCCAACAAAACAGACCGGAGCCTGAACGCTCAACGTAATAACCGAAGTCTGGATACCAAACGAAACTGACCGGAGCCTAAACGCTCTACGTAATAACCGGAGTCTGGATACCCAACGAAATTGACTGGAACCTGAACGATCAACGTAATTACCGGAGTCTGGATACACAACGAAATTGACCGGAGCTTGAACGCTCAACAAAATAACCGGAGTCTGGATACCCAACGAAACTGACCGGAGGCTGAACGCTCAACGTAATAACCGGAGTCTGGATACCCAAAGAAACTGACCGGAGCCTGAACGCTCAACGTAATAACCGGAGTCTGGATACCCAACGAAACTGACCGGAGCCTGAACGCTCAACGTAATAACCAGAGTCTGGATACCCAACAAAACAGACTGGAGCCTGAACGCTCAACGTAATAACCGGAGTCTGGATACACAACGAAACTGACCGGAGCCTGAACGCTCAACGTAATAACCGAAGTCTGGATACCAAACGAAACTGACCGGAGCCTGAACGCTCTACGTAATAACCGGAGTCTGGATACCCAACGAAATTGACTGGAGCCTGAACGATCAACTTAATAACCGGTGTCTGGATACACAACGAAATTGACCGGAGCCTGAACGCTCAACGAAATAACCGGAGTCTGGATACCAAACGAAACTGATCGGAGCCTGAACCCTCAACGTAAAAACCGGAATCTGGATACCCAACAAAACTGACCGGAGCCTGAACGATCAACGTAATAACCGGAGTCTGGATACCCAACGAAACTGATCGGAGCCTGAACGCTCAACGTAATAACCGGAGTCTGGATACCCAACGAAACTGACCGGAGCCTGAACCCTCAACGTAAAAACCGGAGTCTGGATACCCAACAAAACTGACTGGAGCCTCAACGCTCAACGTAATAACCGGAGTCTGGATACACAACGAAACTGACCGGAGCCTGAACGCTCAACGTAATAACTTGAGTCTGGATACCCAACAAAACTGATCAGAGCCTCAACGCTCAACAGAATAACCTGAGTCTTGATACCCAACAAAACTGACCGGAGCCTGAACACTCAACGTAATAACCGGAGTCTGGATACCCAACGACACTGACCGGAGCCTGAACGCTCAACGTAATAACCGAAGTCTGGATACCAAAGGAAACTGACCGGAGCCTGAACGCTCTACGTAATAACCGGAGTCTGGATACCCAACGAAATTGACTGGAGCCTGAACGATCAACTTAATAACCGGTGTCTGGATACACAACGAAATTGACCGGAGCCTGAACGCTCAACGAAATAACCGGAGTCTGGATACCCAACGAAACTGATCGGAGCCTTAACCCTCAACGTAAAAACCGGAGTCTGGATACCCAACAAAACTGACCGGAGCCTGAACGATCAACCTAATAACCGGAGTCTGGATACCCAACGAAACTGACCGGAGCCTGAACCCTCAACGTAAAAACCGGAGTCTGGATACCCAACAAAACTGACTGGAGCCTCAACGCTCAACGTCATAACCGGAGTCTGGATACACAACGAAACTGACCGGAGCCTGAACGCTCAACGTAATAACCTGAGTCTGGATACCCAACAAAACTGATCAGAGCCTCAACGCTCAACTGAATAACCTGAGTCTTGATACCCAACGAAACTGACCGGAGCCTGAACACTCAACGTAATAACCGGAGTCTGGATACCCAACGAAACTGACCGGAGCCTGAACGCTCAACGTAGTAACCGGAGTCTGGATACCAAACGAAACTGACCGGGGCCTGAACACTCAATGTAATAACCGGAGTCTGGATACCCAACGAAACTGACCGGAGCCTGAACCCTCAACATAATAACCGGAGTCTAGATACCCAACAAAACTGACCAGAGCCTAAACGCTCAATGTAAAAACCAGAGTCTGGATACCCAACGAAACTGACCGGAGCCTGAATGCTCAACGTAATAACCGGAGTCTGGATACCCAACGAAACTGACCGGAGCCTGAACGTTCAACGTAATAAACGGAGTCTGGATACCCAACGAAACTGACCGGAGCCTGAACGCTCAACATAATAACCGAAGTCGGGATACCAAACGAAACTGACCGGAGCCTTAACGCTCTACGTAATAACCGGAGTCTGGATACCCAACGAAATTGACTGGAGCCTGAATGCTCAACGTAATAACCGGAGTCTGGATACACAACGAAACTGACCGGAGCCTGAACGCTCAACGTAATAACCTGAGTCTGGATACCCAACAAAACTGATCAGAGCCTCAACGCTCAACAGAATAACCGGAGTCTTGATACCCAACGAAACTGACCGGAGCCTGAACACTCAACGTAATAACCGGAGTCTGGATACCCAACGAAACTGATCGGAGCCTGAACGCTCAACGTAATAACCGGAGTCTGGATACCAAACGAAACTGACCGGAGCCTGAACACTCAATGTAATAACCGGAGTCTGGATACCCAACGAAACTGACCGGAGCCTGAACCCTCAACATAATAACCGGAGTCTAGATACCCAACAAAACTGACCAGAGCCTAAACGCTCAATGTAAAAACCAGAGTCTGGATACCCAACGAAACTGACCGGAGCCTGAATGCTCAACGTAATAACCGGAGTCTGGATACCCAACGAAACTGACCGGAGCCTGAACGTTCAATGTATTAAACGGAGTCTGGATACCCAACGAAACTGACCGGAGCCTGAACGCTCAACGTAATAACCGAAGTCTGGATACCAAACGAAACTGACCAGAGCCTGAACGCTCAACGTAATAACCGGAGTCTGGATACCCAAAGAAACTGACCGGAGCCTGAACGCTCAACGTAATAACCGGGGTCTGGATACCCAACGAAACTGACCGGAGCCTGAACGCTCAACGTAATAACCGGAGTCTGGATACCCAACGAAACTGACCAGAGCCTGAACCCTCAACGTAATAACCGGAGTCTGGATACACAACGCAACTGACCGGTGCCTGAACGCTCAACGTAATAACCTGAGTCTGGATACCCAACGAAACTGATCAGAGCCTGAACGCTCAACGTAATAACCTGAGTCTTGATACCCAACGAAACTGACCGGAGTCTGAACACTCAATGTAATAACCGGAGTCTGTATACCCAACAAAACTGACCGGAACCTAAACCCTCAACGTAAAAACCGGAGTCTGGATACCCAACGAAACTGACCGGAGCCTGAACGCTCAACGTAATAGTCGGAGTCTGGATACCCAACGAAACTGACCGGAGCCTGAACCCTCAACGTAAAAACCGGAGTCTGGATACCCAACAAAACTGACCGGAGCCTGAACGATCAACTTAATAACCGGTGTCTGGATACACAACGAAATTGACCGGAGCCTGAACGCTCAACGAAATAACCGGAGTCTGGATACCCAACGAAACTGATCGGAGCCTTAACCCTCAACGTAAAAACCGGAATCTGGATACCCAACAAAACTGACCGGAGCCTGAACGATCAACGTAATAACCGGAGTCTGGATACCCAACGAAACTGATCGGAGCCTGAAGGCTCAACGTAATAACCGGAGTCTGGATACCCAACGAAACTGACCGGAGCCTGAACCCTCAACGTAAAAACCGGAGTCTGGATACCCAACAAAACTGACTGGAGCCTCAACGCTCAACGTAATAACCGGAGTCTGGATACACAACGAAACTGACCGGAGCCTGAACGCTCAACGTAATAACCTGAGTCTGGATACCCAACAAAACTGATCAGAGCCTCAACGCTCAACAGAATAACCTGAGTCTTGATACCCAACGAAACTGACTGGAGCCTGAACACTCAACGTAATAACCGGAGTCTGGATACCCAACGAAACTGACCGGAGCCTGAACGCTCAACGTAATAACCGAAGTCTGGATACCAAACGAAACTGACCGGAGCCTGAACGCTCTACGTAATAACCGGAGTCTGGATACCCAACGAAATTGACTGGAGCCTGAACGATCAACTTAATAACCGGTGTCTGGATACACAACGAAATTGACCGGAGCCTGAACGCTCAACGAAATAACCGGAGTCTGGATACCCAACGAAACTGATCGGAGCCTTAACCCTCAACGTAAAAACCGGAGTCTGGATACCCAACAAAACTGACCGGAGCCTGAACGATCAACGTAATAACCGGAGTCTGGATACCCAACGAAACTGACCGGAGCCTGAACCCTCAACGTAAAAACCGGAGTCTGGATACCCAACAAAACTGACTGGAGCCTCAACGCTCAACGTAATAACCAGAGTCTGGATACACAACGAAACTGACCGGAGCCTGAACGCTCAACGTAATAACCTGAGTCTGGATACCCAACAAAACTGATCAGAACCTCAACGCTCAACTGAATCACCTGAGTCTTGATACCCAACGAAACTGACCGGAGCCTGAACACTCAACGTAATAACCGGAGTCTGGATACCCAACGAAACTGACCGGAGCCTGAACGCTCAACGTAATTACCGGAGTCTGGATACCAAACGAAACTGACCGGAGCCTGAACACTCAATGTAATAACCGGAGTCTGGATACCCAACGAAACTGACCGGAGCCTGAACCCTCAACATAATAACCGGAGTCTAGATACCCAACAAAACTGACCAGAGCCTAAACGCTCAATGTAAAAACCAGAGTCTGGATACCCAACGAAACTGACCGGAGCCTGAATGCTCAACGTAATAACCGGAGTCTGGATACCCAACGAAACTGACCGGAGCCTAAACGTTCAACGTAATAAACGGAGTCTGGATACCCAACGAAACTGACCGGAGCCTGAACGCTCAACATAATAACCGAAGTCTGGATACCAAACGAAACTGACCGGAGCCTAAACGCTCTACGTAATAACCGGAGTCTGGATACCCAACGAAATTGACTGGAGCCTGAACGCTCAACGTAATAACCGGAGTCTGGATACACAACGAAACTGACCGGAGCCTGAACGCTCAACGTAATAACCTGAGTCTGGATACCCAACAAAACTGATCAGAGCCTCAACGCTCAACAGAATAACCTGAGTCTTGATACCCAACGAAACTGACCGGAGCCTGAACACTCAACGTAATAACCGGAGTCTGGATACCCAACGAAACTGACCGGAGCCTGAACGCTCAACGTAATAACCGGAGTCTGGATACCAAACGAAACTGACCGGAGCCTGAACACTCAATGTAATAACCGGAGTCTGGATACCCAACGAAACTGACCGGAGCCTGAACCTTCAACATAATAACCGGAGTCTAGATACCCAACAAAACTGACCAGAGCCTAAACGCTCAATGTAAAAACCAGAGTCTGGATACCCAACGAAACTGACCGGAGCCTGAATGCTCAACGTAATAACCGGAGTCTGGATACCCAACGAAACTGACCGGAGCCTGAACGTTCAACGTATTAAACGGAGTCTGGATACCCAACGAAACTGACCGGAGCCTGAACGCTCAACGTAATAACCGAAGTCTGGATACCAAACGAAACTGACCAGAGCCTGAACGCTCAACGTAATAACCGGAGTCTGGATACCCAAAGAAACTGACCGGAGCCTGAACGCTCAACGTAATAACCGGAGTCTGGATACCCAACGAAACTGACCGGAGCCTGAACGCTCAACGTAATAATCGGAGTCTGGATACCCAACGAAACTGACCAGAGCCTGAACCCTCAACGTAATAACCGGAGTCTGGATACACAACGCAACTGACCGGTGCCTGAACGCTCAACGTAATAACCTGAGTCTGGATACCCAACGAAACTGATCAGAGCCTGAATGCTCAACGTAATAACCTGAGTCTTGATACCCAACGAAACTGACCGGAGCCTGAACACTCAATGTAATAACTGGAGTCTGTATACCCAACAAAACTGACCGGAACCTAAACGCTCAAAGTAAAAAACCGGAGTCTGGATACCCAACGAAACTGACCGGAGCCTGAACGCTCAACGTAATAGTCGGAGTCTGGATACCCAACGAAACTGACCGGAGCCTGAACCCTCAACGTAAAAACCGGAGTCTGGATACCCAACAAAACTGACCGGAGCCTGAACGCTCAACGTAATAACCGGAATCTGGATACACAACGAAACTTACCGGTGCCTGAACGCTCAACGTAATAACCTGAGTCTGGATACCCAACGAAACTGATCAGAGCCTCAACACTCAACGTAATAACCTGAGTCTTGATACCCAACGAAACTGACCGGGGCCTGAACGATCAACGTAATAACCGGAGTCTGGATACCCAACGAAACTGACCGGAGCCTGAACGCTCAACGTAATAACCGGAGTCTGGATACCCAACGAAACTGACTGGAGCCTGAACGCTCAACGTAATAACCGGAGTCTGGATACCCAACGAAACTGACCGGAGCCTGAACCCTCAACGTAAAAACCGGAGTCTGGATACCCAACAAAACTGACTGGAGCCTGAACGCTCAACGTAATAACCGGAGTCTGGATACACAACGAAACTGACAGGTGCCTGAACGCTCAACGTAATAACCTGAGTCTGGATACCCAACGAAACTGATCAGAGCCTCAACGCTCAACGTAATAACCTGAGTCTTGATACCCAACGAAACTGACCGGAGCCTGAACACTCAATGTAATAACCGGAGTCTGGATACCCAACGAAACTGACCGGAGCCTGAACGCTCAACGTAATAACCGGAGTCTGGATACCCAACGAAATTGACCGGTGCCTGAACGCTCAATGTAATAACCGGAGTCTGGATACACAACGAAACTGACCGGTGCCTGAATGCTCAAAGTAATAACCGGAGTCTGGATACCCAACGAAACTGACCGGAGCCTGAACCTTCAACGTAATAAACGGAGTCTGGATACCCAACGAAACAGACCGGAGCCTGAACGCTCAACGTAATAACCGAAGTCTGGATACCAAACGAAACTGACCGGAGCCTGAACGCTCTACGTAATAACCGGAGTCTGGATACCCAACGAAATTGACTGGAGCCTGAATGATCAACGTAATAACCGGAGTCTGGATACACAACGAAATTGACCGGAGCTTGAACGCTCAATAAAATAACCGGAGTCTGGATACCCAACGAAACTGACCGGAGGCTGAACGCTCAACGTAATAACCGGAGTCTGGATACCCAAAGAAACTGACCGGAGCCTGAACGCTCAACGTAATAACCGGAGTCTGGATACCCAACAAAACTGACTGGAGCCTGAACGCTCAACGTAATAACCGGAGTCTGGATACACAACGAAACTGACCGGTGCCTGAACGCTCAACGTAATAACCTGAGTCTGGATACCCAACGAAACTGATCAGAGCCTGAACGCTCAACGTAATAACCTGAGTCTTGATACCCAACGAAACTGACCGGAGCCTGAACACTCAATGTAATAACCGGAGTCTGGATACCCAATAAAACTGACCGGAACCTGAACGCTCAACGTAAAAAACCGGGGTCTGGATACCCAACGAAACTGACCGGAGCCTGAACGCTCAACGTAATAACCGGAGTCTGGATACACAACGAAACTGGCCGGTGCCTGAACGCTCAACGTAATAACCGGAGTCTGGATACCAAACAAAAATGACCGGAGCCTGAACCCTCAACATAATAACCGGAGTCTGGATACCCAACAAAACTGACCGGAGCCTAAACGCTCAACGTAAAAACCAGAGTCTGAATACCCAACGAAACTGACCGGAGCCTGAATGCTCAACGTAATAACCGGAGTCTGGATACCCAACGAAACTGACCGAAGCCTGAATGTTCAACGTAATAAACGGAGTCTGGATATCGAACGAAAATGACCGGAGCCTGAACGCTCAACGTAATAACCGAAGTCTGGATACCAAACGAAACTGACCGGAGCCTGAACGCTCTACGTAATAACCGGAGTCTGGATACCCAACGAAATTGACTGGAGCCTGAACGATCAACTTAATAACCGGTGTCTGGATACACAACGAAATTGACCGTAGCCTGAACGCTCAACGAAATAACCGGAGTCTGGATACCCAACGAAACATATCGGAGCCTTAACCCTCAACGTAAAAACCGGAGTCTGGATACCCAACAAAACTGACCGGAGCCTGAACGATCAACGTAATAACCGGAGTCTAGATACCCAACAAAATTGACCGGAGCCTGAACGCTCAACGTAATAACCGGAGTCTGGATACCCAACGAAACTGACCGGAGCCTGAACCCTCAACGTAAAAACCGGAGTCTGGATACCCAACAAAACTGACTGGAGCCTGAACGCTCAACGTAATAACCTGAGTTTGGATACCCAACAAAACTGATCAGAGCCTCAACGCTCAACAGAATAACCTGAGTCTTGATACCCAACGAAACTGATCGGAGCCTGAACACTCAACGTAATAACCGGAGTCTGGATACCCAACGAAACTGACCGGAGCCTGAACGCTCAACGTAATAACCGGAGTATGGATACCCAACGAAACTGACCGGAGCCTGAACCTTCAACGTAAAAACCGGAGTCTGGATACCCAACAAAACTGACCGGAGCCTGAACGCTCAACGTAATAACCGGAATATGGATACACAACGAAACTGACCGGAACCTGAACGCTCAATGTAATAACCGGAGTCTGGACACCCAACTAAACTGACCGGAGCCTGAACCCTCAACATAATAACTGGAGCCTGAACACTCAACGTAATAACCGGAGTCTGAATACCCAACGAAACTGACCGGAGCCTGAATGCTCAACGTAATAACCGGAGTCTGGATACCCAACGAAACTGACCGGAGCCTGAACGCTCAACGTAATAACCGAAGTCTGGATACCAAAAGAAACTGACCGGAGCCTAAACGCTCTACGTAATAACCGGAGTCTGGATACCCAACGAAATTGACTGGAGGCTGAACGATCAACGTAATAACCGGAGTCTGGATACACAACGAAATTGACCGGAGCTTGAACGCTCAACAAAATAACCGGAGTCTGGATACCCAACGAAACTGACCGGAGGCTGAACGCTCAACGTAATAACCGGAGTCTGGATACCCAAAGAAACTGATCGGAGCCTGAACGCTCAACGTAATAACCGGAGTCTGGATACCCAATGAAACTGACCGGAGCCTGAACGCTCAACGTAATAACCGGAGTCTGGATACCCAACGAAACTGACCGGAGCCTGAACACTCAATGTAATAACCGGAGTCTGGATACCCAACAAAACTGACCGGAACCTGAACGCTCAAAGTAAAAAACCGGAGTCTGGATACCCAACGAAACTGACCGGAGCCTGAACGCTCAACGTAATAACCGGAGTCTGGATACCCAACGAAACTGACCGGAGCCTGAACCTTCAACGTAAAAACCGGAGTCTGGATACCCAACAAAACTGACCGGAGCCTGAACGCTCAACGTAATAACCGGAATATGGATACACAACGAAATTTACCGGTGCCTGAACGCTCAACGTAATAACCTGAGTCTGGATACCCAACGAAACTGATCAGAGCATCAACGCTCAACGTAATAACCTGAGTCTTGATACCCAACGAAACTGACCGGAGCTTGAACGCTCAACGAAATAACCGGAGTCTGGATACCCAACGAAACTGACCGAAGCCTTAACCCTAAACGTAAAAACCGGAGTCTGGATACCCAACAAAACTGACCGGAGCCTGAACGCTCAACGTAATAACCTGAGTCTGGATACCCAACGAAACTGATCAGAGCATCAACGCTCAACGTAATAACCTGAGTCTTGATACCCAACGAAACTGACCAGAGCTTGAACGCTTAACGAAATAACCGGAGTCTGGATACCCAACGAAACTGACCGGAGCCTTAACCCTCAACGTAAAAACCGGAGTCTGGATACCCAACGAAACTGACCGGAGCCTGAACGATCAACGTAATAACCGGAGTCTGGATACCCAACGAAACTGACCGGAGCCTGAACGCTCAACGTAATAACCGAAGTCTGGATACACAACGAAATTGACCGGAGCCTGAACGCTCAACAAAATAACCGGAGTCTGGATACCTAACGAAACTGACCGGAGCCTGAACGCTCAACGTAATAACCGGAGTCTGGATACCCAACGAAACTGACCGGAGCCTGAATGCTCAACGTAATAACCGGAGTCTGGATACCCAACGAAACTGACCGGAGCCTGAACACTCAATGTAATAACCGGAGTCTGGATACCCAACGGAACTGACCGGAGCCTGAACGCTCAACGTAATAACCGGAGTCTGGATACCCAACGAAACTGACCAGAGCCTGAACCCTCAACGTAATAACCGGAGTCTGGATACACAACGAAACTGACCGGTGCCTGAACGCTCAACGTAATAACCTGAGTCTGGATACCCAACGAAACTGATCAGAGCCTGAACGCTCAACGTAATAACCTGAGTCTTGATACCCAACGAAACTGACCGGAGCCTGAACACTCAATGTAATAACCGGAGTCTGGATACCCAACAAAACTGACCGGAACCTGAACGCTCAACGTAATAAACGGAGTCTGGATACCCAACGAAATTGACCGGAGCCTGAACCCTCAACGTAAAAACCGGAGTCTGGATACCCAACAAAACTGACTGGAGCGTAAATGCTCAACGTAATAACCGGAGTCTGGATACACAACGAAACTGACCGGTGCCTGAACGCTCAACATAATAACCTGAGTCTGGATACCCAACGAAACTGATCAGAGCCTGAACGCTCAACGTAATAACCTGAGTCTTGATACCCAACAAAACTGACCGGTGCCTGAACACTCAATGTAATAACCGGAGTCTGGATACCCAACAAAAGTGACCGGAACCTGAACGCTCAACGTAAAAAACCAGAGTCTGGATACATAACGAAACTGACCGGAGCCTGAACGCGCAACGTATTAACCGGAGTCTGGATACACAACGAAACTGACTGGTGCCTGAATGCTCAACGTAATAACCGGAGTCTGGATACCCAAAGAAACTGACCGGAGCCTGAACGCTCAACGTAATAACATGAGTCTGGATACCCAACGAAACTGACCGGAGCCTGAACACTCAACGTAATAACCGGAGTCTGGATACCCAACAAAACTGACCGGAGCCTGAACCCTTAACATAATAACCGGAGTCTGGATACCCAACAAAACTGACCGGAGCCTAAACGCTCAACGTAAAAACCAGAGTCTGAATACCCAACGAAACTGACCGGAGCCTGAATGCTCAACGTAATAACCGGAGTCTGGATACCCAACGAAACTGACCGGAGCCTGAATGTTCAACGTAATAAACGGAGTCTGGATACCCAACGAAACTGACCGGAGCCTGAACGCTAAAGGTAATAACCGGAGTCTGGATACCAAACGAAACTGACCGGAGCCTGAACGCTCTACGTAATAACCGGAGTCTGGATACCCAACGAAATTGACTGGAGCCTGAACGATCAACGTAATAACCGGAGTCTGGATACACAATGAAATTGACCGGAGCCTGAACGCTCAACGAAATAACCGGAGTCTGGATACCCAACGAAACTGACCGGAGCCTGAACGCTCAACGTAATAACCGAAGTCTGGATACCAAACGGAACTGACCGGAGCCTGAACGCGCTATGTAATAACCGGAGTCTGGATACCCAATGAAATTGACAGGAGCCTGAACGATCAACGTAATAACCGGAGTCTGGATACACAACGAAATTGACCGGAGCCTGAATGCTCAACAAAATAACCGGAGTCTGGATACCCAACGAAACTGACCGGAGGCTGAACGCTCAACGAAATAACCGGAGTCTGGATACCCAAAGAAACTGACCGGAGCCTGAACGCTCAACGTAATAACCGGAGTCTAGATACCCAACAAAACTGACCGGAGCCTGAACGCTCAACGTAATAACCGGAGTCTGGATACCCAACGAAACTGACCGGAGCCTGAACCCTCAACGTAATAACCGGAGTCTGGATACCCAAAGAAACTGACCGGAGCCTGAACGCTCAACGTAATAACCGGAGTCTGGATACCCAACGAAACTGACCGGAGCCTGAACGCTCAACGTAATAACCGGAGTCTGGATACCCAAAGAAACTGACCGGAGCCTGAACGCTCAACGTAATAACCGAAGTCTGGATACCCAACGAAACTGACCAGAGCCTGAACGCTCAACGTAATAACCGAAGTCTGGATACCCAACAAAACTGACCGGAACCTGAACCCTCAACATAACAACCGGAGTCTGGATACCCAACAAAACTGACCGGAGCCTAAACGCTCAACGTAAAAACCAGAGTCTGAATACCCAACGAAACTGATCGGAGCCTGAATGCTCAACGTAATAACCGGAGTCTGGATACCCAACGAAATTGACCGGAGCCTGAATGTTCAACGTAATAAACGGAGTCTGGATATCCAACGAAACTGACCGGAGCCTGAACGCTCAACGTAATAATCGAAGTCTGGATACCAAACGAAACTGACCGGAGCCTGAACGCTCTACGTAATAACCGGAGTCTGGATACCCAACGAAATTGACTGGAGCCTGAACGATCAACGTAATAACCGGAGTCTGGATACACAACGAAATTGACCCGAGCCTGAACGCTCAACGAAATAACCGGAGTCTGGAAACCCAACGAAACTGACCGGAGCCTTAACCCTCAACGTAAAAACCGGAGTCTGGATACCAAACAAAACTGACCGGAGCCAGAACGATCAACGTAATAACCGGAGTCTGGATACCCAACGAAACTGACCGGAGCCTGAACGCTCAACGTAATAACCGGAGTCTGGATACACAACGAAATTGACCGGAGCCTGAACGCTCAACAAAATAACCGGAGTCTAGATACCCAACGAAACTGACCGGAGCCTGAACGCTCAACGTAATAACCGGAGTCTGGATACCCAAAGAAACTGACTGGAGCCTGAACGCTCAACGTAATAACCGGAGTCTGGATACCCAACAAAACTGACCGGAGCCTGAACGCTCAACGTAATAACCGGAGTCTGGATACCCAACGAAACTGACCGGAGCCTGAAACCTCAACGTAAAAACCGGAGTCTGGATACCCAACAAAACTGACTGGAGCCTGAACGCTCAACGTAATAACCGGAGTCTGGATACACAACGAAACTGACTGGTGCCTGAACGCTCAATGTAATAACCGGAGTCTGGATACCCAACAAAACTGACCGGAACCTGAACGCTCAACGTAAAAAACTGGAGTCTGGATACCCAACGAAACAGACCGGAGCCTGAACGCTCAACGTAATAACTGGAGTCTGGATACACAACGAAACTGACTGGTGCCTGAATGCTCAACGTAATAACCGGAGTCTGGATACCCAAAGAAACTGACCAGAGCCTAAACGCTCAACGTAATAACCTGAGTCTGGATACCCAACGAAACTGACAGGAGCCTGAACACTCAACGTAATAACCGGAGTCTGGATACCCAACAAAAGTGACCGGAGCCTGAACCCTCAACATAATAATCGGAGTCTGGATACCCAACAAAACTGACCGGAGCCTGAACCCTCAACGTAAAAACCGGAGTCTGGATACCCAACGAAACTGACCGGAGCCTGAACGATCAACGTAATAACCGGAGTCTGGATACCCAACGAAACTGACCGTAGCCTAAACGATCAACGTAATAAACGGAGTCTGGATACCCAACGAAATTGACCGGAGCCTGAACCCTCAACGTAAAAACCGGAGTCTGGATACCCAACAAAACTGACTGGAGCGTAAATGCTCAACGTAATAACCGGAGTCTGGATACACAACGAAACTGACCGGTGCCTGAACGCTCAACATAATAACCTGAGTCTGGATACCCAACGAAACTGATCAGAGCCTGAACGCTCAACGTAATAACCTGAGTCTTGATACCCAACAAAACTGACCGGTGCCTGAACACTCAATGTAATAACCGGAGTCTGGATACCCAACAAAAGTGACCGGAACCTGAACGCTCAACGTAAAAAACCAGAGTCTGGATACCTAACGAAACTGACCGGAGCCTGAACGCGCAACGTATTAACCAGAGTCTGGATACACAACGAAACTGACTGGTGCCTGAACGCTCAACGTAATAACCGGAGTCTGGATACCCAAAGAAACTGACCGGAGCCTGAACGCTCAACGTAATAACATGAGTCTGGATACCCAACGAAACTGACCGGAGCCTGAACACTCAACGTAATAACCGGAGTCTGGATACCCAACAAAACTGACCGGAGCCTGAACCCTTAACATAATAACCGGAGTCTGGATACCCAACAAAACTGACCGGAGCCTAAACGCTCAACGTAAAAACCAGAGTCTGAATACCCAACGAAACTGACCGGAGCCTGAATGCTCAACGTAATAACTGGAGTCTGGATACCCAACGAAACTGACCGGAGCCTGAATGTTCAACGTAATAAACGGAGTCTGGATACCCAACGAAACTGACCGGAGCCTGAACGCTAAAGGTAATAACCGAAGTCTGGATACCAAACGAAACTGACCGGAGCCTGAACGCTCTACGTAATAACCGGAGTCTGGATACCCAACGAAATTGACTGGAGCCTGAACGATCAACGTAATAACCGGAGTCTGGATACACAATGAAATTGACCGGAGCCTGAACGCTCAACGAAATAACCGGAGTCTGGATACCCAACGAAACTGACCGGAGCCTGAACGCTCAACGTAATAACCGAAGTCTGGATACCAAACGGAACTGACCGGAGCCTGAACGCGCTATGTAATAACCGGAGTCTGGATACCCAATGAAATTGACAGGAGCCTGAACGATCAACGTAATAACCGGAGTCTGGATACACAACGAAATTGACCGGAGCCTGAATGCTCAACAAAATAACCGGAGTCTGGATACCCAACGAAACTGACCGGAGGCTGAACGCTCAACGAAATAACCGGAGTCTGGATACCCAAAGAAACTGACCGGAGCCTGAACGCTCAACGTAATAACCGGAGTCTAGATACCCAACAAAACTGACCGGAGCCTGAACGCTCAACGTAATAACCGGAGTCTGGATACCCAACGAAACTGACCGGAGCCTGAACCCTCAACGTAATAACCGGAGTCTGGATACCCAAAGAAACTGACCGGAGCCTGAACGCTCAACGTAATAACCGGAGTCTGGATACCCAACGAAACTGACCGGAGCCTGAACGCTCAACGTAATAACCGGAGTCTGGATACCCAAAGAAACTGACCGGAGCCTGAACGCTCAACGTAATAACCGAAGTCTGGATACCCAACGAAACTGACCAGAGCCTGAACGCTCAACGTAATAACCGAAGTCTGGATACCCAACAAAACTGACCGGAACCTGAACCCTCAACATAACAACCGGAGTCTGGATACCCAACAAAACTGACCGGAGCCTAAACGCTCAACGTAAAAACCAGAGTCTGAATACCCAACGAAACTGATCGGAGCCTGAATGCTCAACGTAATAACCGGAGTCTGGATACCCAACGAAATTGACCGGAGCCTGAATGTTCAACGTAATAAACGGAGTCTGGATATCCAACGAAACTGACCGGAGCCTGAACGCTCAACGTAATAATCGAAGTCTGGATACCAAACGAAACTGACCGGAGCCTGAACGCTCTACGTAATAACCGGAGTCTGGATACCCAACGAAATTGACTGGAGCCTGAACGATCAACGTAATAACCGGAGTCTGGATACACAACGAAATTGACCCGAGCCTGAACGCTCAACGAAATAACCGGAGTCTGGAAACCCATCGAAACTGACCGGAGCCTTAACCCTCAACGTAAAAACCGGAGTCTGGATACCAAACAAAACTGACCGGAGCCAGAACGATCAACGTAATAACCGGAGTCTGGATACCCAACGAAACTGACCGGAGCCTGAACGCTCAACGTAATAACCGGAGTCTGGATACACAACGAAATTGACCGGAGCCTGAACGCTCAACAAAATAACCGGAGTCTAGATACCCAACGAAACTGACCGGAGCCTGAACGCTCAACGTAATAACCGGAGTCTGGATACCCAAAGAAACTGACTGGAGCCTGAACACTCAACGTAATAACCGGAGTCTGGATACCCAACAAAACTGACCGGAGCCTGAACGCTCAACGTAATAACCGGAGTCTGGATACCCAACGAAACTGACCGGAGCCTGAAACCTCAACGTAAAAACCGGAGTCTGGATACCCAACAAAACTGACTGGAGCCTGAACGCTCAACGTAATAACCGGAGTCTGGATACACAACGAAACTGACTGGTGCCTGAACGCTCAATGTAATAACCGGAGTCTGGATACCCAACAAAACTGACCGGAACCTGAACGCTCAACGTAAAAAACTGGAGTCTGGATACCCAACGAAACAGACCGGAGCCTGAACGCTCAACGTAATAACCGGAGTCTGGATACACAACGAAACTGACTGGTGCCTGAATGCTCAACGTAATAACCGGAGTCTGGATACCCAAAGAAACTGACCAGAGCCTGAACGCTCAACGTAATAACCTGAGTCTGGATACCCAACGAAACTGACAGGAGCCTGAACACTCAACGTAATAACCGGAGTCTGGATACCCAACAAAAGTGACCGGAGCCTGAACCCTCAACATAATAATCGGAGTCTGGATACCCAACAAAACTGACCGGAGCCTGAACCCTCAACGTAAAAACCGGAGTCTGGATACCCAACGAAACTGACCGGAGCCTGAACGATCAACGTAATAACCGGAGTCTGGATACCCAACGAAACTGACCGGAGCCTGAACGATCAACGTAATAAACGGAGCCTGGATACCCAACGAAATTGACCGGAGCCTGAACCCTCAACGTAAAAACCGGAGTCTGGATACCCAACAAAACTGACTGGAGCCTAAATGCTCAACGTAATAACCGGAGTCTGGATACACAACGAAACTGACCGGTGCCTAAACGCTCAACATAATAACCTAAGTCTGGATACCCAACGAAACTGATCAGAGCCTGAACGCTCAACGTAATAACCTGAGTCTTGATACCCAACAAAACTGACCGGAGCCTGAACACTCAATGTAATAACCGGAGTCTGGATACCCAACAAAACTGACCGGAACCTGAACGCTCAACGTAAAAAACCGGAGTCTGGATACCCAACGAAACTGACCGGAGCCTGAACGCGCAACGTATTAACCGGAGTCTGGATACACAACGAAACTGACCGGTGCCTGAACGCTCAACGTAATAACCGGAGTCTGGATACCCAAAGAAACTGACCGGAGCCTGAACGCTCAACGTAATAACATGAGTCTGGATACCCAACGAAACTGACCGGAGCCTGAACACTCAACTTAATAACCGGAGTCTGGATACCCAACAAAACTGACCGGAGCCTGAACCCTTAACATAATAACCGGAGTCTGGATACCCAACAAAACTGACCGGAGCCTAAACGCTCAACGTAAAAACCAGATTCTGAATACCCAACGAAACTGACCGGAGCCTGAATGCTCAACGTAATAACCGGAGTCTGGATACCCAACGAAACTGACCGGAGCCTGAATGTTCAACGTAATAAATGGAGTCTGGATACCCAACGAAACTGACCGGAGCCTGAACGCTAAACGTAATAACCGAAGTCTGGATACCAAACGAAACTGACCGGAGCCTGAACGCTCTACGTAATAACCGGAGTCTGGATACCCAACGAAATTGACTGGAGCCTGAACGATCAACGTAATAACCGGAGTCTCGATACACAATGAAATTGACCGGAGCCTGAACGCTCAACGAAATAACCGGAGTCTGGATACCCAACGAAACTGACCGGAGCCTGAACGCTCAACGTAATAACCGAAGTCTGGATACCAAACGGAACTGACCGGAGCCTGAACGCGCTATGTAATAACCGGAGTCTGGATACCCAACGAAATTGACAGGAGCCTGAACGATCAACGTAATAACCGGAGTCTGGATACACAACGAAACTGACCGGAGCCTGAACGCTCAACGTAATAACCGGAGTCTGGATACCCAACGAAACTGACCGGAGCCTGAACGCTCAACGTAATAACCGGAGTCTGGATACCCAAAGAAACTGACCGGAGCCTGAACGCTCAACGTAATAACCGGAGTCTGGATACCCAACGAAACTGACTGGAGCCTGAACGCTCAATGTAATAACCGGAGTCTGGATACCCAATGAAACTAACCGGAGCCTTAACCCTCAACATAATAACCGGAGTCTGGATACCCAACAAAACTGACCGGAACCTGAACGCTCAACGTAAAAAACCGGAGTCTGGATACCCAACGAAACTGACCGGAGCCTGAATGTTCAACGTAATAAATGGAGTCTGGATACCCAACGAAACTGACCGGAGCCTGAACGCTAAACGTAATAACCGAAGTCTGGATACCAAACGAAACTGACCGGAGCCAGAACGCTCTACGTAATAACCGGAATCTGGATACCCAACGAAATTGACTGGAGCCTGAACGATCAACGTAATAAACGGAGTCTGGATACACAATGAAATTGACCGAAGCCTGAACGCTCAACGAAATAACCGGAGTCTGGATACCCAACGAAACTGACCGGAGCCTGAACGCTCAACGTAATAACCGGAGTCTGGATACCAAACGGAACTGACCGGAGCCTGAACGCGCTATGTAATAACCGGAGTCTGGATACCCAACGAAATTGACAGGAGCCTGAACGATCAACGTAATAACCGGAGTCTGGATACACAACGAAACTGACGGGAGCCTGAACGCTCAACGTAATAACCGGAGTCTGGATACCCAACGAAACTGACCGGAGCCTGAACGCTCAACGTAATAACCGGAGTCTGGATACCCAAAGAAACTGACCGGAGCCTGAACGCTCAACGTAATAACCGGAGCCTGGATACCCAACGAAACTGACTGGAGCCTGAACGCTCAATGTAATAACCGGAGTCTGGATACCCAATGAAACTAACCGGAGCCTGAACCCTCAACATAATAACCGGAGTCTGGATACCCAACAAAACTGACCGGAGCCTAAACGCTCAACGTAAAAACCAGAGTCTGGATACCCAACGAAACTGACCGGAGCCTGAATGCTCAACGTAATAACCGAAGTCTGGATACCCAACGAAACTGACCGGAGCCTAAACGTTCAACGTAATTAACGGAGTCTGGATACCTAACGAAACTGACCAGAGCCTGAACGCTCAACGTAATAACCGAAGTCTGGATACCAAACGAAACTGACCGGAGCCTGAACGCGCTATGTAATAACCGGATTCTGGATACTCAACGAAATTGACTGGAGCCTGAACGATCAACGTAATAACCGGAGTCTGGATACACAATGAAATTGACCGGAGCCTGAACGCTCAACAAAATAACCGGAGTCTGGATACCCAACGAAACTGAACGGAGGCTGAAAGCTCAACGGAATAACCGGAGTCTGGATACCCAAAGAAACTGACCGGAGCCTGAACCCTCAACGTAATAACCGGAGTCTGGATACCTAACAAAACTGACCGGAGCCTGAACGCTCAACGTAATAACTGGAGTCTGGATACCCAACGAAACTGACCAGAGCCTGAACCCTCAACGTAATAACCGGAGTCTGGATACCCAAAGAAACTGACCGGAGCCTGAACGCTCAACGTAATAACCGGAGTCTGGATATCCAACGAAACTGACCGGAGCCTGAACGCTCAACGTAATAACCGGAGTCTAGATACCCAAACAAACTGACCGGAGCCTGAACGCTCAACGTAATAACCGGAGTCTGGATACCCAACGAAACTGACCGGAGCCTGAACGCTCAATGTAATAACCGGAGTCTGGATACCCAATGAAACTGACCGGAGCCTGAACCCTCAACATAATAACCGGAGTCTGGATACCCAACAAAACTGACCGGAGCCTAAACGCTCAACGTAAAAACCAGAGTCTGGATACCCAACGAAACTGACCGGAGCCTGAATGCTCAACGTAATAACCGGAGTCTGGATACCCAACGAAACTGACCGGAGCCTAAACGTTCAACGTAATAAACGGAGTCTGGATACCCAACGAAACTGACCGGAGCCTGAACGCTCAACGTAATAACCGAAGTCTGGATACCAAACGAAACTGACCGGAGCCTGAACGCTCTACGTAATAACCGGAGTCTGGATACCTAACGAAATTGACTGGAGCCTGAACGATCAACGTAATAACCGGAGTCTGGATACACAACGAAATTGACTGGAGCCTGAACGCTCAACAAAATAACCAGAGTCTGGATACCCAACGAAACTGACCAGAGTCTGAACGCTCAACGTAATAACCGGAGTCTGGATACACAACGAAACTGACCGGTGCCTGAACGCTCAACATAATAACCGGAGTCTGGATACCCAAAGAAACTGACCGGAGCCTGAACGCTCAACGTAATAACCTGAGTCTGGATACCCTATGAAACGGACTGGAGCCTAAACGCTCAACGTAAAAACCAGAGTCTGAATACCCAATGAAACTGACCGGATCCTGAATGCTCAACGTAATAACCGGAGTCTGGATACCCAACGAAACTGACCGGAGCCTGAACGCTAAACGTAATAACCGAAGTCTGGATACCAAACGAAACAGACCGGAGCCTGAAAGCTCTACGTAATAACCGGAGTCTGGATACCCAACGAAATTGACCGGAGCCTGAACGCTCAACGTAATAACCGGAGTCTGGATACCCAACGAAACTGACCGGAGCCTGAACCCTCAACGTAATAACCGGAGTCTGGATACCCAAAGAAACTGACCGGAGCCTGAACGCTCAACGTAATAACCGGAGTCTGGATACCCAACGAAACTGACCGGAGCCTGAACGCTCAACGTAATAACCGGAGTCTGGATACCCAAAGAAACTGACCGGAGCCTGAACGCTCAACGTAATAACCGGAGTCTGGATACCCAACGAAATTGACCGGAGCCTGAACGCTCAACGTAATAACCGGAGTCTGGATACCCAACGAAACTGACCGGAGCCTGAACCCTCAACGTAATAACCGGAGTCTGGATACCCAAAGAAACTGACCGGAGCCTGAACACTCAACGTAATAACCGGAGTCTGGATACCCAACGAAACTGACCGGAGCCTGAACGATCAACGTAATAACCGGAGTCTGGATACCCAAAGAAACTGACCAGAGCCTGAACGCTCAACGTAATAACCGGAGTCTGGATACCCAACGAAACTGACCGGAGCCTGAACGCTCAACGTAATAACCGGAGTCTAGATACCCAAACAAACTGACCGGAGCCTGAACGCTCAACGTAATAACCGGAGTCTGGATACCCAACGAAACTGACCGGAGCCTGAACGCTCAATGTAATAACCGGAGTCTGGATACCCAATGAAACTGACCGGAGCCTGAACCCTCAACATAATAACCGGAGTCTGGATACCCAACAAAACTGACCGGAGCCTAAACGCTCAACGTAAAAACCAGAGTCTGGATACCCAACGAAACTGACCGGAGCCTGAATGCTCAACGTAATAACCGGAGTCTGGATACCCAACGAAACTGACCGGAGCCTAAACGTTCAACGTAATAAACAGAGTCTGGATACCCAACGAAACTGACCGGAGCCTGAACGCTCAACGTAATAACCGAAGTCTGGATACCAAACGAAACTGACCGGAGCCTGAATGCTCTACGTAATAACCGGAGTCTGGATACCTAACGAAATTGACTGGAGCCTGAACGATCAACGTAATAACCGGAGTCTGGATACACAACGAAATTGACTGGAGCCTGAACGCTCAACAATATAACCAGAGTCTGGATACCCAACGAAACTGACCGGAGTCTGAACGCTCAACGTAATAACCGGAGTCTGGATACACAACGAAACTGACCGGTGCCTAAACACTCAACATAATAACCGGAGTCTGGATACCCAAAGAAACTGACCGGAGCCTGAACGCTCAACGTAATAACCTGAGTCTGGATACCCAACGAAACTGACCGGAGCCTAAACGCTCAACGTAAAAACCAGAGTCTGAATACCCAATGAAACTGACCGGATCCTGAATGCTCAACGTAATAACCGGAGTCTGGATACCCAACGAAACTGACCGGAGCCTGAACGCTAAACGTAATAACCGAAGTCTGGATACCAAACGAAACTGACCGGAGCCTGAAAGCTCTACGTAATAACCGGAGTCTGGATATCCAACGAAATTGACCGGAGCCTGAACGCTCAACGTAATAACCGGAGTCTGGATACCCAACGAAACTGACCGGAGCCTGAACCCTCAACGTAATAACCGGAGTCTGGATACCCAAAGAAACTGACCGGAGCCTGAACGCTCAACGTAATAACCGGAGTCTGGATACCCAACGAAACTGACCGGAGCCTGAACACTCAACGTAATAACCGGAGTCTGGATACCCAAAGAAACTGACCGGAGCCTGAACGCTCAACGTAATAACCGGAGTCTGGATACCCAACGAAATTGACCGGAGCCTGAACGCTCAACGTAATAACCGGAGTCTGGATACCCAACGAAACTGACCGGAGCCTGAACCCTCAACGTAATAACCGGAGTCTGGATACCCAAAGAAACTGACCGGAGCCTGAACGCTCAACGTAATAACCGGAGTCTGGATACCCAACGAAACTGACCGGAGCCTGAACGTTCAACGTAATAACCGGAGTCTGGATACCCAAAGAAACTGACCGGAGCCTGAACGCTCAACGTAATAACCGGAGTCTGGATACCCAACGAAATTGACCGGAGCCTGAACGCTCAACGTAATAACCGGAGTCTGGATACCCAACGAAACTGACCGGAGCCTGAACCCTCAACGTAATAACCGGAGTCTGGATACCCAAAGAAACTGACCGGAGCCTGAACGCTCAACGTAATAACCGGAGTCTGGATACCCAACGAAACTGACCGGAGCCTGAACGCTCAACGTAATAACCGGAGTCTAGATAACCAAAGAAACTGACCAGAGCCTGAACGCTCAACGTAATAACCGGAGTCTGGATACCCAACGAAACTGACCGGAGCCTGAACGCTCAACGTAATAACCGGAGTCTAGATACCCAAACAAACTGACCGGAGCCTGAACGCTCAACGTAATAACCGGAGTCTGGATACCCAACGAAACTGACCGGAGCCTGAACGCTCAATGTAATAACCGGAGTCTGGATACCCAATGAAACTGACCGGAGCCTGAACCCTCAACATAATAACCGGAGTCTGGATACCCAACAAAACTGACCGGAGCCTAAACGCTCAACGTAAAAACCAGAGTCTGGATACCCAACGAAACTGACCGGAGCCTGAATGCTCAACGTAATAACCGGAGTCTGGATACCCAACGAAACTGACCGGAGCCTAAACGTTCAACGTAATAAACGGAGTCTGGATACCCAACGAAACTGACCGGAGCCTGAACGCTCAACGTAATAACCGAAGTCTGGACACCAAACGAAACTGACCGGAGCCTGAACGCTCTACGTAATAACCGGAGTCTGGATACCTAACGAAATTGACTGGAGCCTGAACGATCAACGTAATAACCGGAGTCTGGATACACAACTAAATTGACTGGAGCCTGAACACTCAACAAAATAACCAGAGTCTGGATACCCAACGAAACTGACCGGAGTCTGAACGCTCAACGTAATAACCGGAGTCTGGATACACAACGAAACTGACCGGTGCCTGAACGCTCAACATAATAACCGGAGTCTGGATACCCAAAGAAACTGACCGGAGCCTGAACGCTCAACGTAATAACCTGAGTCTGGATACCCAACGAAACTGACCGGAGCCTAAACGCTCAACGTAAAAACCAGAGTCTGAATACCCAATGAAACTGACCGGATCCTGAATGCTCAACGTAATAACCGGAGTCTGGATACCCAACGAAACTGACCGGAGCCTGAACGCTAAACGTAATAACCGAAGTCTGGATACCAAACGAAACTGACCGGAGCCTGAAAGCTCTACGAAATAACCGGAGTCTGGATATCCAACGAAATTGACCGGAGCCTGAACGCTCAACGTAATAACCGGAGTCTGGATACCCAACGAAACTGACCGGAGCCTGAACCCTCAACGTAATAACCGGAGTCTGGATACCCAAAGAAACTGACCGGAGCCTGAACGCTCAACGTAATAACCGGAGTCTGGATACCCAACGAAACTGACCGGAGCCTGAACGCTCAACGTAATAACCGGAGTCTGGATACCCAAAGAAACTGACCGGAGCCTGAACGCTCAACGTAATAACCGGAGTCTGGATACCCAACGAAATTGACCGGAGCCTGAACGCTCAACGTAATAACCGGAGTCTGGATACCCAACGAAACTGACCGGAGCCTGAACCCTCAACGTAATAACCGGAGTCTGGATACCCAAAGAAACTGACCGGAGCCTGAACGCTCAACGTAATAACCGGAGTCTGGATACCCAACGAAACTGACCGGAGCCTGAACGCTCAACGTAATAACCGGAGTCTGGATACCCAAAGAAACTGACCGGAGCCTGAACGCTCAACGTAATAACCGGAGTCTGGATACCCAACGAAACTGACTGGAGCCTGAACGCTCAATGTAATAACCGGAGTCTGGATACCCAATGAAACTAACCGGAGCCTGAACCCTCAACATAATAACCGGAGTCTGGATACCCAACAAAACTGACCGGAGCCTAAACGCTCAACGTAAAAACCAGAGTCTTGATACCCAACGAAACTGACCGGAGCCTGAATGCTCAACGTAATAACCGAAGTCTGGATACCCAACGAAACTGACCGGAGCCTAAACGTTCAACGTAATTAACGGAGTCTGGATACCTAACGAAACTGACCAGAGCCTGAACGCTCAACGTAATAACCGAAGTCTGGATACCAAACGAAACTGACCGGAGCCTGAACGCGCTATGTAATAACCGGAGTCTGGATACCCAACGAAATTGACTGGAGCCTGAACGATCAACGTAATAACCGGAGTCTGGATACACAACGAAATTGACCGGAGCCTGAACGCTCAACAAAATAACCGGAGTCTGGATACCCAACGAAACTGACCGGAGGCTGAACGCTCAACGTAATAACCGGAGTCTGGATACCCAAAGAAAATGACCGGAGCCTGAACCCTCAACGTAATAACCGGAGTCTGGATACCCAACAAAACTGACCGGAGCCTGAATGCTCAACGTAATAACTGGAGTCTGGATACCCAACGAAACTGACCGAAGCCTGAACCCTCAACGTAATAACCGTAGTCTGGATACCCAAAGAAACTGACCGGAGCCTGAACGCTCAACGTAATAACCGGAGTCTGGATACCCAACGAAACTGACCGGAGCCTGAACGCTCAACGTAATAACCGGAGTCTAGATACCCAAACAAACTGACCGGAGCCTGAACGCTCAACGTAATAACCGGAGTCTGGATACCCAACGAAACTGACCGGAGCCTGACCGCTCAACGTAATAACCGGAGTCTGGATACCCAAAGAAACTGACCGGAGCCTGAACGCTCAACGTAATAACCGGAGTCTGGATACCCAACGAAATTGACCGGAGCCTGAACGCTCAACGTAATAACCGGAGTCTGGATACCCAACGAAACTGACCGGAGCCTGAACCCTCAACGTAATAACCGGAGTCTGGATACCCAAAGAAACTGACCGGAGCCTGAACGCTCAACGTAATAACCGGAGTCTGGATACCCAACGAAACTGACCGGAGCCTGAACGCTCAACGTAATAACCGGAGTCTGGATACCCAAAGAAACTGACCGGAGCCTGAACGCTCAACGTAATAACCGGAGTCTGGATACCCAACGAAACTGACCGGAGCCTGAACGCTCAACGTAATAACCGGAGTCTAGATACCCAAACAAACTGACCGGAGCCTGAACGCTCAACGTAATAACCGGAGTCTGGATACCCAACGAAACTGACCGGAGCCTGAACGCTCAATGTAATAACCGGAGTCTGGATACCCAATGAAACTGACCGGAGCCTGAACCCTCAATATAATAACCGGAGTCTGGATACCCAACAAAACTGACCGGAGCCTAAACGCTCAACGTAAAAACCAGAGTCTGGATACCCAACGAAACTGACCGGAGCCTGAATGCTCAACGTAATAACCGGAGTCTGGATACCCAACGAAACTGACAGGAGCCTAAACGTTCAACGTAATAAACGGAGTCTGGATACCCAACGAAACTGACCGGAGCCTGAACGCTCAACGTAATAACCGAAGTCTGGATACCAAACGAAACTGACCGGAGCCTGAACGCTCTACGTAATAACCGGAGTCTGGATACCTAACGAAATTGACTGGAGCCTGAACGATCAACGTAATAACCGGAGTCTGGATACACAACGAAATTGACTGGAGCCTGAACGCTCAACAAAATAACCAGAGTCTGGATACCCAACGAAACTGACCGGAGTCTGAACGCTCAACGTAATAACCGGAGTCTGGATACACAACGAAACTGACCGGTGCCTGAACGCTCAACATAATAACCGGAGTCTGGATACCCAAAGAAACTGACCGGAGCCTGAACGCTCAACGTAATAACCGGAGTCTGGATACCCAACGAAACTGACCGGAGCCTGAACGCTCAACGTAATAACCGGAGTCTGGATACCCAAAGAAACTGACCGGAGCCTGAACGCTCAACGTAATAACCGGAGTCTGGATACCCAACGAAACTGACCGGAGCCTGAACGCTCAACGTAATAACCGGAGTCTAGATACCCAAACAAACTGACCGGAGCCTGAACGCTCAACGTAATAACCGGAGTCTGGATACCCAACGAAACTGACCGGAGCCTGAACGCTCAATGTAATAACCGGAGTCTGGATACCCAATGAAACTGACCGGAGCCTGAACCCTCAACATAATAACCGGAGTCTGGAT
Organism: Lathyrus sativus; assembly: GCA_963859935.3. Lineage (NCBI taxonomy): Eukaryota > Viridiplantae > Streptophyta > Magnoliopsida > Fabales > Fabaceae > Lathyrus > Lathyrus sativus. Next base: position 453,753 of record CAWUDS030000755.1, read on the forward strand.
ACCCAACAAAACAGACCGGAGCCTAAACGCTCAACGTAAAAACCAGAGTCTGGATACCCAACGAAACTGACCGGAGCCTGAATGCTCAACGTAATAACCGGAGTCTGGATACCCAACGAAACTGACCGGAGCCTAAACGTTCAACGTAATAAACGGAGTCTGGATACCCAACGAAACTGACCGGAGCCTGAACGCTCAACGTAATAACCGAAGTCTGGATACCAAACGAAACTGACCGGAGCCTGAACGCTCTACGTAATAACCGGAGTCTGGATACCTAACGAAATTGACTGGAGCCTGAATGATCAACGTAATAACCGGAGTCTGGATACCCAAAGAAACTGACCGGAGCCTGAACGCTCAACGTAATAACCGGAGTCTAGATACCCAACGAAACTGACCGGAGCCTGAACGCTCAATGTAATAACCGGAGTCTAGATACCCAAACAAACTGACCGGAGCCTGAACGCTCAACGTAATAACCGGAGTCTGGATACCCAACGAAACTGACCGGAGCCTGAACGCTCAACGTAATAACCGGAGTCTGGATACCCAAAGAAACTGACCGGAGCCTGAACCCTCAACGTAATAACCGGAGTCTGGATACCCAACAAAACTGACCGGAGCCTGAATGCTCAACGTAATAACTGGAGTCTGGATACCCAACGAAACTGACCGAAGCCTGAACCCTCAACGTAATAACCGTAGTCTGGATACCCAAAGAAACTGACCGGAGCCTGAACGCTCAACGTAATAACCGGAGTCTGGATACCCAACGAAACTGACCGGAGCCTGAACGCTCAACGTAATAACCGGAGTCTAGATACCCAAACAAACTGACCGGAGCCTGAACGCTCAACGTAATAACCGGAGTCTGGATACCCAACGAAACTGACCGGAGCCTGAACGCTCAACGTAATAACCGGAGTCTGGATACCCAAAGAAACTGACCGGAGCCTGAACGCTCAACGTAATAACCGGAGTCTGGATACCCAACGAAATTGACCGGAGCCTGAACGCTCAACGTAATAACCGGAGTCTGGATACCCAACGAAACTGACCGGAGCCTGAACCCTCAACGTAATAACCGGAGTCTGGAAACCCAAAGAAACTGACCGGAGCCTGAACGCTCAACGTAATAACCGGAGTCTGGATACCCAACGAAACTGACCGGAGCCTGAACGCTCAACGTAATAACCGGAGTCTGGATACCCAAAGAAACTGACCGGAGCCTGAACGCTCAACGTAATAACCGGAGTCTGGATACCCAACGAAACTGACCGGAGCCTGAACGCTCAACGTAATAACCGGAGTCTAGATACCCAAACAAACTGACCGGAGCCTGAACGCTCAACGTAATAACCGGAGTCTGGATACCCAACGAAACTGACCGGAGCCTGAACGCTCAATGTAATAACCGGAGTCTGGATACCCAATGAAACTGACCGGAGCCTGAACCCTCAATATAATAACCGGAGTCTGGATACCCAACAAAACTGACCGGAGCCTAAACGCTCAACGTAAAAACCAGAGTCTGGATACCCAACGAAACTGACCGGAGCCTGAATGCTCAACGTAATAACCGGAGTCTGGATACCCAACGAAACTGACCGGAGCCTAAACGTTCAACGTAATAAACGGAGTCTGGATACCCAAACAAACTGACCGGAGCCTGAACGCTCAACATAATAACCGGAGTCTGGATACCCAAGGAAACTGACCGGAGCCTGAACGCTCAACGTAATAACCGGAGTCTGGATACCCAAAGAAACTGACCAGAGCCTGAACGCTCAACGTAATAACCGGAGTCTGGATACCCAACGAAACTGACCGGAGCCTGAACGCTCAACGTAATAACCGGAGTCTAGATACCCAAACAAACTGACCGGAGCCTGAACGCTCAACGTAATAACCGGAGTCTGGATACCCAACGAAACTGACCGGAGCCTGAACGCTCAATGTAATAACCGGAGTCTGGATACCCAATGAAACTGACCGGAGCCTGAACCCTCAACATAATAACCGGAGTCTGGATACCCAACAAAACTGACCGGAGCCTAAACGCTCAACGTAAAAACCAGAGTCTGGATACCCAACGAAACTGACCGGAGCCTGAATGCTCAACGTAATAACCGGAGTCTGGATACCCAACGAAACTGACCGGAGCCTAAACGTTCAACGTAATAAACGGAGTCTGGATACCCAACGAAACTGACCGGAGCCTGAACGCTCAACGTAATAACCGAAGTCTGGATACCAAACGAAACTGACCGGAGCCTGAACGCTCTACGTAATAACCGGAGTCTGGATACCTAACGAAATTGACTGGAGCCTGAATGATCAACGTAATAACCGGAGTCTGGATACACAACGAAATTGACTGGAGCCTGAACGCTCAACAAAATAACCAGAGTCTGGATACCCAACGAAACTGACCGGAGTCTGAACGCTCAACGTAATAACCGGAGTCTGGATACACAACGAAACTGACCGGTGCCTGAACGCTCAACATAATAACCGGAGTCTGGATACCCAAAGAAACTGACCGGAGCCTGAACGCTCAACGTAATAACCTGAGTCTGGATACCCAACGAAACTGACCGGAGCCTAAACGCTCAACGTAAAAACCAGAGTCTGAATACCCAATGAAACTAACCGGATCCTGAATGCTCAACGTAATAACCGGAGTCTGGATACCCAACGAAACTGACCGGAGCCTGAACGCTAAACGTAATAACCGAAGTCTGGATACCAAACGAAACTGACCGGAGCCTGAAAGCTCTACGTAATAACCGGAGTCTGGATACCCAACGAAATTGACCGGAGCCTGAACGCTCAACGTAATAACCGGAGTCTGGATACCCAACGAAACTGACCGGAGCCTGAACCCTCAACGTAATAACCGGAGTCTGGATACCCAAAGAAATTGACCGGAGCCTGAACGCTCAACGTAATAACCGGAGTCTGGATACCCAACGAAACTGACCGGAGCCTGAACGCTCAACGTAATAACCGGAGTCTGGATACCCAAAGAAACTGACCGGAGCCTGAACGCTCAACGTCATAACCGGAGTCTGGATACCCAACGAAATTGACCAGAGCCTGAACGCTCAACGTAATAACCGGAGTCTGGATACCCAACAAAACTGACCGGAGCCTGAACCCTCAACGTAATAACCGGAGTCTGGATACCCAAAGAAACTGACCGGAGCCTGAACGCTCAACGTAATAACCGGAGTCTGGATACCCAACGAAACTGACCGGAGCCTGAACGCTCAACGTAATTACCGGAGTCTGGATACCCAAAGAAACTGACCGGAGCCTGAACGCTGAACGTAATAACCGGAGTCTGGATACCCAACGAAACTGACTGGAGCCTGAACGCTCAATGTAATAACCGGAGTCTGGATACCCAATGAAACTAACCGGAGCCTGAACCCTCAACATAATAACCGGAGACTGGATACCCAACAAAACTGACCGGAGCCTAAACGCTCAACGTAAAAACCAGAGTCTGGATACCCAACGAAACTGACCGGAGCCTGAATGCTCAACGTAATAACCGAAGTTTGGATACCCAACGAAACTGACCGGAGCCTAAACGTTCAACGTAATTAACGGAGTCTGGATACCTAACGAAACTGACCAGAGCCTGAACGCTCAACGTAATAACCGAAGTCTGGATACCAAACGAAACTGACCGGAGCCTGAACGCGCTATGTAATAACCGGAGTCTGGATACCCAACGAAATTGACTGGAGCCTGAACGATCAACGTAATAACCGGAGTCTGGATACACAACGAAATTGACCGGAGCCTGAACGCTCAACAAAATAACCGGAGTCTGGATACCCAACGAAACTGACCGGAGGCTGAACGCTCAACGTAATAACCGGAGTCTGGATACCCAAAGAAACTGACCGGAGCCTGAACCCTCAACGTAATAACCGGAGTCTGGATACCCAACAAAACTGACCGGAGCCTGAACGCTCAACGTAATAACTGGAGTCTGGATACCCAACGAAACTGACCGAAGCCTGAACCCTCAACGTAATAACCGTAGTCTGGATACCCAAAGAAACTGACCGGAGCCTGAACGCTCAACGTAATAACCGGAGTCTGGATACCCAACGAAACTGACCGGAGCCTGAACGCTCAACGTAATAACCGGAGTCTAGATACCCAAACAAACTGACCGGAGCCTGAACGCTCAATGTAATAACCGGAGTCTGGATACCCAACGAAACTGACCGGAGCCTGAACGCTCAATGTAATAACCGGAGTCTGGATAACCAATGAAACTGACCGGAGCCTGAACCCTCAACATAATAACCGGAGTCTGGATACCCAACAAAACTGACCGGAGCCTAAACGCTCAACGTAAAAACCAGAGTCTGGATACCCAACGAAACTGACCGGAGCCTGAATGCTCAACGTAATAACCGGAGTCTGGATACCCAACGAAACTGACCGGAGCCTAAACGTTCAACGCAATAAACGGAGTCTGGATACCCAACGAAACTGACCGGAGCCTGAACGCTCAACGTAATAACCGAAGTCTGGATACTAAATGAAACTGACCGGAGCCTGAACGCTCTGTGTAATAACCGGAGTCTGGATACCTAACGAAATTGACTGGAGCCTGAACGATCAACGTAATAACCGGAGTCTGGATACACAACGAAATTGACTGGAGCCTGAACGCTCAACAAAATAACCAGAGTCTGGATACCCAACGAAACTGACCGGAGTCTGAACGCTCAACGTAATAACCGGAGTCTGGATACACAACGAAACTGACCGGTGCCTGAACGCTCAACATAATAATCGGAGTCTGGATACCCAACGAAACTGACTGGAGGCTGAACGCTCAACGAAATAACCGGAGTCTGGATACCCAAAGAAACTGACTGGAGCCTGAACGCTCAACGTAATAACCGGAGTCTAGATACCCAAAAATACTGACCGGAGCCTGAACGCTCAACGTAATAACCGGAGTCTGGATACCCAACGAAACTGACCGGAGCCTGAACCCTCAACGTAATAACCGGAGTCTGGATACCCAAAGAAACTGACCGGAGCCTGAACGCTCAACGTAATAACCGGAGTCTTGATACCCAACGAAACTGACCGGAGCCTGAACGCTCAACGTAATAACCGGAGTCTGGATACCCAAAGAAACTGACCGGAGCCTGAACGCTCAACGTAATAACCGGAGTCTGGATACCCAACGAAACTGACTGGAGCCTGAACGCTCAATGTAATAACCGGAGTCTGGATACCCAATGAAACTAACCGGAGCCTGAACCCTCAACATAATAACCGGAGTCTGGATACCCAACAAAACTGACCGGAGCCTAAACGCTCAACGTAAAAACCAGAGTCTGGATACCCAACGAAACTGACCGGAGCCTGAATGCTCAACGTAATAAGCGAAGTCTGGATACCCAACGAAACTGACCGGAGCCTAAACGTTCAACGTAATTAACGGATTCTGGATACCTAACGAAACTAACCAGAGCCTGAACGCTCAACGTAATAACCGAAGTCTGGATACCAAACGAAACTGACCGGAGCCTGAACGCGCTATGTTATAACCGGAGTCTGGATACCCAACGAAATTGACTAGAGCCTGAACGATCAACGTAATAACCGGAGTCTGGATACACAACGAAATTGACCGGAGCCTGAACGCTCAACAAAATAACCGGAGTCTGGATACCCAACGAAACTGACCGGAGGCTGAACGCTCAACGTAATAACCGGAGTCTGGATACCCAAAGAAACTGACCGTAGCCTGAACCCTCAACGTAATAACCGGAGTCTGGATACCCAACAAAACTGACCGAAGCCTGAACGCTCAACGTAATAACTGGAGTCTGGATACCCAACGAAACTGACCGGAGCCTGAACCCTCAACGTAATAACCGGAGTCTGGATACCCAAAGAAACTGACCGGAGCCTGAACGCTCAACGTAATAACCGGAGTCTGGATACCCAACGAAACTGACCGGAGCCTGAACGCTCAACGTAATAACCGGAGTCTAGATACCCAAACAAACTGACCGGGGCCTGAACGCTCAACGTAATAACCGGAGTCTGGATACCCAACGAAACTGACCGGAGCCTGAACGCTCAATGTAATAACCGGAGTCTGGATACCCAATGAAACTGACCGGAGTCTGAACCCTCAACATAATAACCGGAGTCTGGATACCCAACAAAACTGACCGGAGCCTAAACGCTCAACGTAAAAACCAGAGTCTGGATACCCAACGAAACTGACCGGAGCCTGAATGCTCAACGTAATAACCGGAGTCTGGATACCCAACGAAACTGACCGGAGCCTAAACGTTCAACGTAATAAACGGAGTCTGGATACCCAACGAAACTGACTGGAGCCTAAACGCTCAACGTAAAAACCAGAGTCTGAATACCCAATGAAACTGACCGGATCCTGAATGCTCAACGTAATAACCGGAGTCTGGATACCCAACGAAACTGACCGGAGCCTGAACGCTAAACGTAATAACCGAAGTCTGGATACCAAACGAAACTGACCGGAGCCTGAAAGCTCTACGTAATAACCGGAGTCTGGATACGCAACGAAATTGACCGGAGCCTGAACGCTCAACGTAATAACCGGAGTCTGGATACCCAACGAAACTGACCGGAGCCTGAACCCTCAACGTAATAACCGGAGTCTGGATACCCAAAGAAATTGAACGGAGCCTGAACGCTCAACGTAATAACCGGAGTCTGGATACCCAACGAAACTGACCGGAGCCTGAACGCTCAACGTAATAACCGGAGTCTGGATACCCAAAGAAACTGACCGGAGCCTGAACGCTCAACGTCATAACCGGAGTCTGGATACCCAACGAAATTGACCAGAGCCTGAACGCTCAACGTAATAACCGGAGTCTGGATACCCAACAAAACTGACCGGAGCCTGAACCCTCAACGTAATAACCGGAGTCTGGATACCCAAAGAAACTGACCGGAGCCTGAACGCTCAACGTAATAACCGGAGTCTGGATACCCAACGAAACTGACCGGAGCCTGAACGCTCAACGTAATTACCGGATTCTGGATACCCAAAGAAACTGACCGGAGCCTGAACGCTCAACGTAATAACCGGAGTCTGGATACCCAACGAAACTGACTGGAGCCTGAACGCTCAATGTAATAACCGGAGTCTGGATACCCAATGAAACTAACCGGAGCCTGAACCCTCAACATAATAACCGGAGACTGTATACCCAACAAAACTGACCGGAGCCTAAACGCTCAACGTAAAAACCAGAGTCTGGATACCCAACGAAACTGACCGGAGCCTGAATGCTCAACGTAATAACCGAAGTCTGGATACCCAACGAAACTGACCGGAGCCTAAACGTTCAACGTAATTAACGGAGTCTGGATACCTAACGAAACTGACCAGAGCCTGAACGCTCAACGTAATAACCGAAGTCTGGATACCAAACGAAACTGACCGGAGCCTGAACGCGCTATGTAATAACCGGAGTCTGGATACCCAACGAAATTGACTGGAGCCTGAACGATCAACGTAATAACCGGAGTCTGGATACACAACGAAATTGACCGGAGCCTGAACGCTCAACAAAATAACCGGAGTCTGGATACCCAACGAAACTGACCGGAGGCTGAACGCTCAACGTAATAACCGGAGTCTGGATACCCAAAGAAACTGACCGGAGCCTGAACCCTCAACGTAATAACCGGAGTCTGGATACCCAACAAAACTGACCGGAGCCTGAACGCTCAACGTAATAACTGGAGTCTGGATACCCAACGAAACTGACCGAAGCCTGAACCCTCAACGTAATAACCGTAGTCTGGATACCCAAAGAAACTGACCGGAGCCTGAACGCTCAACGTAATAACCGGAGTCTGGATACCCAACGAAACTGACCGGAGCCTGAACGCTCAACGTAATAACCGGAGTCTAGATACCCAAACAAACTGACCGGAGCCTGAACGCTCAATGTAATAACCGGAGTCTGGATACCCAACGAAACTGACCGGAGCCTGAACGCTCAATGTAATAACCGGAGTCTGGATAACCAATGAAACTGACCGGAGCCTGAACCCTCAACATAATAACCGGAGTCTGGATACCCAACAAAACTGACCGGAGCCTAAACGCTCAACGTAAAAACCAGAGTCTGGATACCCAACGAAACTGACCGGAGCCTGAATGCTCAACGTAATAACCGGAGTCTGGATACCCAACGAAACTGACCGGAGCCTAAACGTTCAATGCAATAAACGGAGTCTGGATACCCAACGAAACTGACCGGAGCCTGAACGCTCAACGTAATAACCGAAGTCTGGATACTAAATGAAACTGACCGGAGCCTGAACGCTCTGTGTAATAACCGGAGTCTGGATACCTAACGAAATTGACTGGAGCCTGAACGATCAACGTAATAACCGGAGTCTGGATACACAACGAAATTGACTGGAGCCTGAACGCTCAACAAAATAACCAGAGTCTGGATACCCAACGAAACTGACCGGAGTCTGAACGCTCAACGTAATAACCGGAGTCTGGATACACAACGAAACTGACCGGTGCCTGAACGCTCAACATAATAACCGGAGTCTGGATACCCAAAGAAACTGACCGGAGCCTGAACGCTCAACGTAATAACCTGAGTCTGGATACCCAACGAAACTGACCGGAGCCTAAACGCTCAACGTAAAAACCAGAGTCTGAATACCCAACGAAACTGACCGGATCCTGAATGCTCAACGTAATAACCGGAGTCTGGATACCCAACGAAACTGACCGGAGCCTGAACGCTAAACGTAATAACCGAAGTCTGGATACCAAACGAAACTGACCGGAGCCTGAACGCTCTACGTAATAACCGGAGTCTGGATACCCAACGAAATTGACTGGAGCCTGAACGATCAACGTAATAACCGGAGTCTGGATACACAATGAAATTGACCGGAGCCTGAACGCTCAACGAAATAACCGGAGTCTGGATACCCAACGAAACCGACCGGAGCCTGAACGCTCAACATAATAACCGAAGTCTGGATACCAAATGGAACTGACCGGAGCCTGAACGCGCTATGTAATAACCGGAGTCTGGATACCCAACGAAATTGACAGGAGCCTGAGCGATCAACGTAATAACCGGAGTCTGGATACACAACGAAATTGACCGGAGCCTGAATGCTCAACAAAATAACCGGAGTCTGGATACCCAACGAAACTGACTGGAGGCTGAACGCTCAACGAAATAACTGGAGTCTGGATACCCAAAGAAACTGACCGGAGCCTGAACGCTCAACGTAATAACCGGAGTCTAGATACCCAAAAAAACTGACCGGAGCCTGAACGCTCAACGTAATAACCGGAGTCTGGATACCCAACGAAACTGACCGGAGCCTGAACCCTCAACGTAATAACCGGAGTCTGGATACCCAAAGAAACTGACCGGAGCCTGAACGCTCAACGTAATAACCGGAGTCTGGATACCCAACGAAACTGACCGGAGCCTGAACGCTCAACGTAATAACCGGAGTCTGGATACCCAAAGAAACTGACCGGAGCCTGAACGCTCAACGTAATAACCGGAGTCTGGATACCCAACGAAACTGACTGGAGCCTGAACGCTCAATGTAATAACCGGAGTCTGGATACCCAATGAAACTAACAGGAGCCTGAACCCTCAACATAATAACCGGAGTCTGGATACCCAACAAAACTGACCGGAGCCTAAACGCTCAACGTAAAAACCAGAGTCTGGATACCCAACGAAACTGACCGGAGCCTGAATGCTCAACGTAATAAGCGAAGTCTGGATACCCAACGAAACTGACCGGAGCCTAAACGTTCAACGTAATTAACGGATTCTGGATACCTAACGAAACTAACCAGAGCCTGAACGCTCAACGTAATAACCGAAGTCTGGATACCAAACGAAACTGACCGGAGCCTGAACGCGCTATGTTATAACCGGAGTCTGGATACCCAACGAAATTGACTGGAGCCTGAACGATCAACGTAATAACCGGAGTCTGGATACACAACGAAATTGACCGGAGCCTGAACGCTCAACAAAATAACCGGAGTCTGGATACCCAACGAAACTGACCGGAGGCTGAACGCTCAACGTAATAACCGGAGTCTGGATACCCAAAGAAACTGACCGGAGCCTGAACCCTCAACGTAATAACCGGAGTCTGGATACCCAACAAAACTGACCGAAGCCTGAACGCTCAACGTAATAACTGGAGTCTGGATACCCAACGAAACTGACCGGAGCCTGAACCCTCAACGTAATAACCGGAGTCTGGATACCCAAAGAAACTGACCGGAGCCTGAACGCTCAACGTAATAACCGGAGTCTGGATACCCAACGAAACTGACCGAAGCCTGAACGCTCAACGTAATAACCGGAGTCTAGATACCCAAACAAACTGACCGGGGCCTGAACGCTCAACGTAATAACCGGAGTCTGGATACCCAACGAAACTGACCGGAGCCTGAACGCTCAATGTAATAACCGGAGTCTGGATACCCAATGAAACTGACCGAAGTCTGAACCCTCAACATAATAACCGGAGTCTGGATACCCAACAAAACTGACCGGAGCCTAAACGCTCAACGTAAAAACCAGAGTCTGGATACCCAACGAAACTGACCGGAGCCTGAATGCTCAACGTAATAACCGGAGTCTGGATACCCAACGAAACTGACCGGAGCCTAAACGTTCAACGTAATAAACGGAGTCTGGATACCCAACGAAACTGACTGGAGCCTGAACGCTCAACGTAATAACCGAAGTCTGGATACCAAACGAAATTGACCGGAGCCTGAACGCTCTACGTAATAACCGGAGTCTGGATACCTAACGAAATTGACTGGAGCCTGAACGATCAACGTAATAACCGGAGTCTGGATACACAACGAAATTGACTAGAGCCTGAACGCTCAACAAAATAACCAGAGTCTGGATACCCAACGAAACTGACCGGAGTATGAACGCTCAACGTAATAACCGGAGTCTGGATACACAACGAAACTGACCGGTGCCTGAACGCTCAACATAATAACCGGAGTCTGGATACCCAAAGAAACTGACCGGAGCCTGAACGCTCAACGTAATAACCTGAGTCTGGATACCCAACGAAACTGACCGGAGCCTAAACGCTCAACGTAAAAACCAGAGTCTGAATACCCAACGAAACTGACCGGATCTTGAATGCTCAACGTAATAACCGGAGTCTGGATACCCAACGAAACTGACCGGAGCCTGAATGTTCAACGTAATAAACGGAGTCTAGATACTCAACGAAACTGACCGGAGCCTGAACGCTCAACGTAATAACCGAAGTCTGGATACCAAACGAAACTGACCAGAGCCTGAACGCTCTACGTAATAACCGGAGTCTGGATACCCAACGAAATTGACTGGAGCCTGAACGATCAACGTAATAACCGGAGTCTGGATACACAACGAAATTGACCGGAGCCTGAACCCTCAACGTAATAACCGGAGTCTGGATACCCAACGAAATTGACCGGAGCCTGAACCCTCAACGTAATAACCGGAGTCTGGATACCCAACGAAACTGACCGGAGCCTGAACCCTCAACGTAATAACTGGAGTCTGGATACACAACGAAACTGACCGGAATCTGAACGCTCAATGTAAAAAACTGGAGTCTGGATACCCAACGAAATTGACCGGAGCCTGAACGCGCAACGTAATAACCGGAGTCTGGATACACAACGAAACTGACCGGTGCCTGAACGCTCAACGTAATAACCGGAGTCTGGATACCCAAAGAAACTGACCGGAGCCTGAACGCTCAACGTAATAACATGAGTCTGGATACCCAACGAAACTGACCGGAGCCTGAACCCTCAACATAATAACCGGAGTCTGGATACCAAACAAAACTGACCGGAGCCTGAACCCTCAACATAATAACCGGAGTCTGGATACCTAACAAAACTGACCGGAGGCTAAACGCTCAACGTAAAAACTAGAGTCTGAATACCCAACGAAACTGACCGGAGCCTGAACGCTCAACGTAATAACCGAAGTCTGGATACCAAACGAAACTGACCGGAGCCTGAACGCGCTATGTAATAACCGGAGTCTGGATACCCAACGAAATTGACTGGAGCCTGAACGATCAACGTAATAACCGGAGTCTGGATACACAACGAAATTGACCGGAGCCTGAACGCTCAACAAAATAACCGGAGTCTGGATACCCAACGAAACTGACCGGAGCCTGAACGTTCAACGTAATAAACGGAGTCTGGATACCCAACGAAACTGACCGGAGCCTGAACGCTCAACGTAATAACTGAAGTCTGGATACCAAACGAAACTGACCGGAGCCTGAACGCTCTATGTAATAACCGGAGTCTGGATACCCAACGAAATTGACTGGAGCCTGAACGATCAACGTAATAACCGGAGTCTGGGTACACAACGAAATTGACCGGAGCCTGAACGCTCAACGAAATAACCGGAGTCTGGATACCCAACGAAACTGACCGGAGCCTGAACACTCAACGTAATAACCGAAGTCTGGATACCAAACGGAACTGACCGGAGCCTGAACGCGCTATGTAATAACCGGAGTCTGGATACCCAACGAAATTGACTGGAGCCTGAACGATCAACGTAATAACCGGAGTCTGGATACACAACGAAATTGACCGGAGCCTGAACGCTCAACAAAATAACCGGAGTCTAGATACCCAACGAAACTGACCGGAGGCTGAACGCTCAACGAAATAACCGGAGTCTGGATACCCAAAGAAACTGACCGGAGCCTGAACGCTCAACGTAATAACCGGAGTCTGGATACCCAACAAAACTGACCGGAGCCTGAACGCTCAACGTAATAACCGGAGTCTGGATACCCAACGAAACTGACCGGAGCCTGAACCCTCAACGTAATAACCGGAGTCTGGATACCCAAAGAAACTGACCGGAGCCTGAACGCTCAACGTAATAACCGAAGTCTGGATACCCAACGAAACTGACCGGAGCCTGAATGCTCAACGTAATAACCGGAGTCTGGATACCCAAAGAAACTGACCAGAGCCTGAACGCTCAACGTAATAACCGGAGTCTGGATACCCAACGAAACTGACCGGAGCCTGAACGCTCAATGTAATAACCGGAGTCTGGATACCCAATGAAACTAACCGGAGCCTGAACCCTCAACATAATAACCGGAGTCTGGATACCCAACAAAACTGACCGGAGCCTAAACGCACAACGTAAAAACCAGAGTCTGGATACCCAACGAAACTGACCGGAGCCTGAATGCTCAACGTAATAACCGGAGTCTGGATACCCAACGAAACTGACCAGAGCCTAAACGTTCAACGTAATAAACGGAGTCTAGATACCCAACGAAACTGACCGGAGCCTGAACGCTCAATGTAATAACCGAAGTCTGGATACCAAACAAAACTGACCGGAGCCTGAACGCGCTATGTAATAACCGGAGTCTGGATACCCAACGAAATTGATTGGAGCCTGAACGATCAACGTAATAACCGGAGTCTGGATACCCAACGAAATTGACTGGAGCCTGAACGATCAACGTAATAACCGGAGTCTGGATACACAACGAAATTGACCGGAGCCTGAACGCTCAACAAAATAACCGGAGTCTGGATACCCAACGAAACTGACCGGAGCCTGAATGCTCAACCTAATAACCGGAGTCTGGATACCCAACGAAACTGACCGGAGCCTGAACGTTCAACGTAATAAACGGAGTCTGGATACCCAACGAAACTGACCGGAGCCTGAACGCTCAACGTAATAACTGAAGTCTGGATACCAAACGAAACTGACCGGAGCCTGAACGCTCTATGTAATAACCGGAGTCTGGATACCCAACGAAATTGACTGGAGCCTGAACGATCAACGTAATAACCGGAGTCTGGATACACAACGAAATTGACCGGAGCCTGAACGCTCAACGAAATAACCGGAGTCTGGATACCCAACGAAACTGACCGGAGCCTGAACGCTCAACGTAATAACCGAAGTCTGGATACCAAACGGAACTGACCGGAGCCTGAACGCGCTATGTAATAACCGGAGTCTGGATACCCAACGAAATTGACTGGAGCCTGAACGATCAACGTAATAACCGGAGTCTGGATACACAACGAAATTGACCGGAGCCTGAACGCTCAACAAAATAACCGGAGTCTAGATACCCAACGAAACTGACCGGAGGCTGAACGCTCAACGAAATAACCGGAGTCTGGATACCCAAAGAAACTGACCGGAGCCTGAATGCTCAACGTAATAACCGGAGTCTGGATACCCAACAAAACTGACCGGAGCCTGAACGCTCAACGTAATAACCGGAGTCTGGATACCCAACGAAACTGACCGGAGCCTGAACCCTCAACGTAATAACCGGAGTCTGGATACCCAAAGAAACTGACCGGAGCCTGAACGCTCAACGTAATAACCGGAGGCTGGATACCCAAAGAAACTGACCAGAGCCTGAACGCTCAACGTAATAACCAGAGTCTGGATACCCAACGAAACTGACCGGAGCCTGAACGCTCAATGTAATAACCGGAGTCATGATACCCAATGAAACTAACCGGAGCCTGAACCCTCAACATAATAACCGGAGTCTGGATACCCAACAAAACTGACCGGAGCCTGAACGCTCAACGTAATAACCGGAGTCTGGATACCCAACGAAACTGACCGGAGCCTGAACCCTCAACGTAATAACCGGAGTCTGGATACCCAAAGAAACTGACCGGAGCCTGAACGCTCAACGTAATAACCGGAGTCTGGATACCCAACGAAACTGACCGGAGCCTCAATGCTCAACGTAATAACCGGAGTCTGGATACCCAAAGAAACTGATCAGAGCCTGAACGCTCAACGTAATAACCGGAGTCTGGATACCCAACGAAACTGACCGGAGCCTGAACGCTCAATGTAATAACCGGAGTCTGGATACCCAATGAAACTAACCGGAGCCTGAACCCTCAACATAATAACCGGAGTCTGGATACCCAACAAAACTGACCGGAGCCTAAACGCACAACGTAAAAACCAGAGTCTGGATACCCAACGAAACTGACCGGAGCCTGAATGCTCAACGTAATAACCGGAGTCTGGATACCCAACGAAACTGACCAGAGCCTAAACGTTCAACGTAATAAACGGAGTCTAGATACCCAACGAAACTGACCGGAGCCTGAACGCTCAATGTAATAACCGAAGTCTGGATACCAAACGAAACTGACCGGAGCCTGAAGGCGCTATGTAATAACCGGAGTCTGGATACCCAACGAAATTGACTGGAGCCTGAACGATCAACGTAATAACCGGAGTCTGGATACCCAACGAAATTGACTGGAGCCTGAACGATCAACGTAATAACCGGAGTCTGGATACACAACGAAATTGACCGGAGCCTGAACGCTCAACAAAATAACCGGAGTCTGGATACCCAACGAAACTGACCGGAGCCTGAATGCTCAACGTAATAACCGGAGTCTGGATACCCAACGAAACTGACCGGAGCCTGAACGTTCAACGTAATAAACGGAGTCTGGATACCCAACGAAACTGACCGGAGCCTGAACGCTCAACGTAATAACTGAAGTCTGGATACCAAACGAAATTGACTGGAGCCTGAACCCTCAACGTAATAACCGGAGTCTGGATACCCAAAGAAACTGACCGGAGCCTGAACGCTCAACGTAATAACCGGAGTCTGGATACCCAAAGAAACTGACCGGAGCCTGAACGCTCAACGTAATAACCGGAGTCTGGATACCCAACGAAACTGACCGGAGCCTGAACGCTCAACGTAATAACCGGAGTCTGGATACCAAACGGAACTGACCGGAGCCTGAACGCGCTATGTAATAACCGGAGTCTGGATACCCAACGAAATTGACCGGAGCCTGAACGATCAACGTAATAACCGGAGTCTGGATACCCAAAGAAACTGACCGGAGCCTGAACGCTCAACGTAATAACCGGAGTCTGGATACCCAACAAAACTGACCGGAGCCTGAACGCTCAACGTAATAACTGGAGTCTGGATACCCAACGAAACTGACCGGAGCCTGAACCCTCAACGTAATAACCGGAGTCTGGATACCCAAAGAAACTGACCGGAGCCTGAACGCTCAACGTAATAACCTGAGTCTGGATACCCAACGAAACTGACCGGAGCCTGAACGCTCAACGTAATAACCGGAGTCTAGATACCCAAACAAACTGACCGGAGCCTGAACGCTCAACATAATAACCGGAGTCTGGATACCCAAGGAAACTGACCGGAGCCTGAACGCTCAACGTAATAACCGGAGTCTGGATACCCAAAGAAACTGACCAGAGCCTGAACGCTCAACGTAATAACCGGAGTCTGGATACCCAACGAAACTGACCGGAGCCTGAACGCTCAATGTAATAACCGGAGTCTGGATACCCAATGAAACTAACCGGAGCCTGAACCCCCAACATAATAACCGGAGTCTGGATACCCAACAAAACTGACCGGAGCCTAAACGCTCAACGTAAAAACCAGAGTCTGGATACCCAACGAAACTAACCGGAGCCTGAATGCTCAACGTAATAACCGGAGTCTGGATACCCAACGAAACTGACCAGAGCCTAAACGTTCAACGTAATAAATGGAGTCTGGATACCCAACGAAACTGACCGGAGCCTGAACGCTCAACGTAATAACCGAAGTCTGGATACCAAACGAAACTGACCGGAGCCTGAACACGCTATGTAATAACCGGAGTCTGGATACCCAACGAAATTGACTGGAGCCTGAACGATCAACGTAATAACCGGAGTCTGGATACCCAAAGAAACTGACCGGAGCCTGAACGCTCAACGTAATAACCGGAGTCTGGATACCCAACAAAACTGACCGGAGCCTGAACGCTCAACGTAATAACTGGAGTCTGGATACCCAACGAAACTGACCGGAGCCTGAACCCTCAACGTAATAACCGGAGTCTGGATACCCAAAGAAACTGACCGGAGCCTGAACGCTCAACGTAATAACCTGAGTCTGGATACCCAACGAAACTGACCGGAGCCTGAACGCTCAACGTAATAACCGGAGTCTAGATACCCAAACAAACTGACCGGAGCCTGAACGCTCAACATAATAACCGGAGTCTGGATACCCAAGGAAACTGACCCGAGCCTGAACGCTTAATGTAATAACCGGAGTCTGGATACCCAATGAAACTGACCGGAGCCTGAACCCTCAACATAATAACCGGAGTCTGGATACCCAACAAAACTGACCGGAGCCTAAACGCTCAACGTAAAAACCAGAGTCTGGATACCCAACGAAACTGACCGGAGCCTGAATGCTCAACGTAATAACCGGAGTCTGGATACCCAACAAAACTGACTGGAGCCTAAACGTTCAACGTAATAAACGGAGTCTGGATACCCAACGAAATTGACCGGAGCCTGAACGCTCAACGTAATAACCGAAGTCTGGATACCAAACGAAACTGACCGGAGCCTGAACGCTCTACGTAATAACCGGAGTCTGGATACCTAACGAAATTGACTGGAGCCTGAACGATCAACGTAATAACCGGAGTCTGGATACACAACGAAATTGACTGGAGCCTGAACGCTCAACAAAATAACCAGAGTCTGGATACCCAACGAAACTGACCGGAGTCTGAACGCTCAACGTAATAACCGGAGTCTGGATACACAACGAAACTGACCGGTGCCTGAACGCTCAACATAATAACCAGAGTCTGGATACCCAAAGAAACTGACCGGAGCCTGAACGCTCAACATAATAACCAGAGTCTGGATACCCAACGAAACTGACCGGAGCCTGAACACTCAACGTAATAACCGGAGTCTGGATACCCAACAAAACTGACCGGAGCCTGAACCCTCAACATAATAACCGGAGTCTGGATACGCAACAAATCTGACCGGAGCCTAAACGCTCAACGTAAAAACCAGAGTCTGAATACCCAACGAAACTGACCGGATCCTGAATGCTCAACGTAATAACCGGAGTCTGGATACCCAACGAAACTGACCGGAGCCTGAATGTTCAACGTAATAAACGGAGTCTAGATACTCAACGAAACTGACCGGAGCCTGAACGCTCAACGTAATAACCGAAGTCTGGATACCAAACGAAACTGACCAGAGCCTGAACGCTCTACGTAATAACCGGAGTCTGGATACCCAATGAAATTGACTGGAGCCTGAACGATCAACGTAATAACCGGAGTCTGGATACACAACGAAATTGACCGGAGCCTGAACCCTCAACTTAATAACCGGAGTCTGGATACCCAACGAAACTGACCGAAGCCTGAACCCTCAACGTAAAAACCGGAGTCTGGATACCCAACAAAACTGATTGGAGCCTGAATGCTCAACGCAATAACCGGAGTCTGGATACACAACGAAATTGACCGGAGTCTGAACGCTCAACAAAATAACCGGAGTCTGGATACCCAACGAAACTGACCGGAGCCTGAACGTTCAACGTAATAACCGGAGTCTGGATACACAACGAAACTGACCGGTGCCTGAACGCTCAACGTAATAACCGGAGTCTGGATACCCAAAGAAACTGACCGGAGCCTGAACGCTCAACGTAAAAACCAGAGTCTGAATACCCAACGAAACTGACCGGAACCTGAATGCTCAACGTAATAACCGGAGTCTGGATACCCAACGAAACTGACCGGAGCCTGAATGTTCAACGTAATAAACGGAGTCTAGATACCCAACGAAACTGACCAGAGCCTGAACGCTCAACGTAATAACCGAAGTCTGGATACCAAACGAAACTGACCAGAGCCTGAACGCTATACGTAATAACCGGAGTCTGGATACCCAACGAAATTGACTGGAGCCTGAACGATCAACGTAATAACCGGAGTCTGGATACACAACTAAATTGACCGGAGCCTGAAACCTCAACGTAATAACCGGAGTATGGATACCCAACGAAACTGACGGGAGCCTGAACCCTCAACGTAAAAACCAGAGTCTGGATACCCAAAGAAACTGATTGGAGCCTGAACGCTCAACGCAATAACCGGAGTCTGGATACACAACGAAATTGACCGGAGCCTGAACGCTCAACAAAATAACCGGAGTCTGGATACCCAACGAAACTGACCGGAGACTAAACGTTCAACGTAATAAACGGAGTCTGGATACCCAACGAAACTGACCGGAGCCTAAACGCTCAACGTAATAACCGAAGTCTGGATACCAAACGAAACTGACGGGAGCCTGAACGCTTTACGTAATAACCGGAGTCTGGATACCTAACGAAATTGACTGGAGCCTGAACGATCAACGTAATAACCGGAGTCTGGATACACAACGAAATTGACTGGAGCCTGAACGCTCAACAAAATAACCGGAGTCTGGATACCGAACGAAACTGACCGGAGTCTGAACGCTCAACATAATAACCGGAGTCTGGATACACAACGAAACTGACTGGTGCCTGAACGCTCAACATAATAACCGGAGTCTGGATACCCAAAGAAACTGACCGGAGCCTGAACGCTCAACGTAATAACCTGAGTCTAGATACCCAACGAAACTGACCAGAGCCTGAACACTCAACGTAATAACCGGAGTCTGGATACCCAACAAAACTGACCGGAGTCTAAACGTTCAACGTAATAAACGGAGTCTGGATACCCAACGAAACTGACCGGAGCCTAAACGCTCAACGTAATAACCGAAGTCTGGATACCAAACGAAACTGACCGGAGCCTGAACGCTCTACGTAATAACCGGAGTCTGGATACCTAACGAAATTGACTGGAGCCTGAACGATCAACGTAATAACCGGAGTCTGGATACACAACGAAATTGACTGGAGCCTGAACGCTCAACAAAATAACCAGAGTCTGGATACCCAACGAAACTGACCGGAGTCTGAACGCTCAACGTAATAACCGGAGTCTGGATACACAACGAAACTGACCGGTGCCTGAACGCTCAACATAATAACCGGAGTCTGGATACCCAAAGAAACTGACCGGAGCCTGAACGCTCAACGTAATAACCAGAGTCTGGATACCCAACGAAACTGACCGGAGCCTGAACACTCAACGTAATAACCGGAGTCTGGATACCCAACAATACTGACCGGAGCCTGAACCCTCAACATAATAACCGGAGTATGGATACCCAACAAAACTGACCGGAGCCTAAACGCTCAACGTAAAAACCAGAGTCTGAATACCCAACGAAACTGATCGGATCCTGAATGCTCAACGTAATAACCGGAGTCTGGATACCCAACGAAACTGACCGGAGCCTGAATGTTCAACGTAATAAACGGAGTCTAGATACTCAACGAAACTGACCGGAGCCTGAACGCTCAACGTAATAACCGAAGTCTGGATACCAAACGAAACTGACCAGAGCCTGAACGCTCTACGTAATAACCGGAGTCTGGATACCCAACGAAATTGACTGGAGCCTGAACGATCAACGTAATAACCGGAGTCTGGATACACAACGAAATTGACCGGAGCCTGAACCCTCAACGTAATAACCGGAGTCTGGATACCCAACGAAACTGACCGAAGCCTGAACCCTCAACGTAAAAACCGGAGTCTGGATACCCAACAAAACTGATTGGAGCCTGAATGCTCAACGCAATAACCGGAGTCTGGATACACAACGAAATTGACCGGAGTCTGAACGCTCAACAAAATAACCGGAGTCTGGATACCCAACGAAACTGACCGGAGCCTGAACGCTCAACGTAATAACCGGAGTCTGGATACACAACGAAACTGACCGGTGCCTGAACGCTCAACGTAATAACCGGAGTCTGGATACCCAAAGAAACTGACCGGAGCCTGAACGCTCAACGTAATAACCTGAGTCTGGATACCCAACAAAACTGACCGGAGCCTGAACACTCAACGTAATAACCGGAGTCTGGATACCCAACAAATATGACCGGAGCCTGAACCCTCAACATAATAACCGGAGTCTGGATACCCAACAAAACTCACCGGAGCCTAAACGCTCAACGTAAAAACCAGAGTCTGAATACCCAACGAAACTGACCGGATCCTGAATGCTCAACGTAATAACCGGAGTCTGGATACCCAACGAAACTGACCGGAGCCTGAATGTTCAACGTAATAAACGGAGTCTAGATACCCAACGAAACTGACCGGAGCCTGAACGCTCAACGTAATAACCGAAGTCTGGATACCAAACGAAACTGACCAGAGCCTGAACGCTCTACGTAATAACCGGAGTCTGGATACCCAACGAAATTGACTGGAGCCTGAACGATCAACGTAATAACCGGAGTCTGGATACACAACGAAATTGACCGGAGCCTGAACCCTCAACGTAATAACCGGAGTATGGATACCCAACGAAACTGACGGGAGCCTGAACCCTCAACGTAAAAACCAGAGTCTGGATACCCAAAGAAACGGATTGGAGCCTGAACGCTCAACGCAATAACCGGAGTCTGGATACACAACGAAATTGACCGGAGCCTGAACGCTCAACAAAATAACCGGAGTCTGGATACCCAACGAAACTGACCGGAGGCTAAACGTTCAACGTAATAAACGGAGTCTGGATACCCAACGAAACTGACCGGAGCCTAAACGCTCAACGTAATAACCGAAGTCTGGATACCAAACGAAATTGACCGGAGCCTGAACGCTCTACGTAATAACCGGAGTCTGGATACCTAACGAAATTGACTGGAGCCTGAACGATCAACGTAATAACCGGAGTCTGGATACACAACGAAATTGACTGGAGCCTGAACGCTCAACAAAATAACCGGAGTCTGGATACCGAACGAAACTGACCGGAGTCTGAACGCTCAACGTAATAACCGGAGTCTGGATACACAACGAAACTGACCGGTGCCTGAACGCTCAACATAATAACCGGAGTCTGGATACCCAAAGAAACTGACCGGAGCCTGAACGCTCAACGTAATAACCTGAGTCTAGATACCCAACGAAACTGACCGGAGCCTGAACACTCAACGAAATAACCGGAGTCTGGATACCCAACAAAACTGACCGGAGCCTGAACCCTCAACATAATAACCGGAGTCTGGATACCCAACAAAACTGACCGGAGCCTAAACGCTCAACGTTAAAACCAGAGTCTGAATACCCAATGAAACTGACCGGATCCTGAATGCTCAACGTAATAACCGGAGTCTGGATACCCAACGAAACTGACCGGAGCCTGAATGTTCAACGTAATAAACGGAGTCTAGATACCCAACGAAACTGACCGGAGCCTGAACGCTCAACGTAATAACCGAAGTCTGGATACCAAACGAAACTGACCAGAGCCTGAACGCTCTACGTAATAACCGGAGTCTGGATACCCAACGAAATTGACTGGAGCCTGAACGATCAACGTAATAACCGGAGTCTGGATACACAACGAAATTGACCGGAGCCTGAACCCTCAACGTAATAACCGGAGTATGGATACCCAACGAAACTGACGGGAGCCTGAACCCTCAACGTAAAAACCAGAGTCTGGATACCCAAAGAAACTGATTGGAGCCTGAACGCTGAACGCAATAACCGGAGTCTGGATACACAACGAAATTGACCGGAGCCTGAACGCTCAACAAAATAACCGGAGTCTGGATACCCAACGAAACTGACCGGAGGCTAAACGTTCAACGTAATAAACAGAGTCTGGATACCCAACGAAACTGACCGGAGCCTAAACGCTCAACGTAATAACCGAAGTCTGGATACCAAACGAAACTGACCGGAGCCTGAACGCTCTACGTAATAACCGGAGTCTGGATACCTAACGAAATTGACTGGAGCCTGAACGATCAACGTAATAACCGGAGTCTGGATACACAACGAAATTGACTGGAGCCTGAACGCTCAACAAAATAACCGGAGTCTGGATACCGAACGAAACTGACCGAAGTCTGAACGCTCAACGTAATAACCGGAGTCTGGATACACAACGAAACTGACCGGTGCCTGAACGCTCAACATAATAACCGGAGTCTGGATACCCAAAGAAACTGACCGGAGCCTGAACGCTCAACGTAATAACCTGAGTCTAGATACCCAACGAAACTGACCGGAGCCTGAAGACTCAACGAAATAACCGGAGTCTGGATACCCAACAAAACTGACCGGAGCCTGAACCCTCAACATAATAACCGGAGTCTGGATACCCAACAAAACTGACCGGAGCCTAAACGCTCAACGTTAAAACCAGAGTCTGAATACCCAATGAAACTGACCGGATCCTGAATGCTCAACGTAATAACCGGAGTCTGGATACCCAACGAAACTGACCGGAGCCTGAATGTTCAACGTAATAAACGGAGTCTAGATACTCAACGAAACTGACCGGAGCCTGAACGCTCAACGTAATAACCGAAGTCTGGATACCAAACGAAACTGACCAGAGCCTGAACGCTCTACGTAATAACCGGAGTCTGGATACCCAACAAAATTGACTGGAGCCTGAACGATCAACGTAATAACCGGAGTCTGGATACACAACGAAATTGACCGGAACCTGAACCCTCAACGTAATAACCGGAATCTGGATACCCAACGAAACTGACCGGAGCCTGAACCCTCAACGTAAAATCCGGAGTCTGGATACCCAACAAAACTGATTGGAGCCTGAACGCTCAACGCAATAACCGGAGTCTGGATACACAACGAAATTGACCGGAGCCTGAACGCTCAACAAAATAACCGGAGTCTGGATACCCAACGAAACTGACCGGAGCCTGAACGCTCAACGTAATAACCGGAGTCTGGATACACAACGAAACTGACCGGTGCCAGAACGCTCAACGTAATAACCGGAGTCTGGATACCCAAAGAAACTGACCGGAGCCTGAACGCTCAACGTAATAACCTGAGTCTGGATACCCAACGAAACTGACCGGAGCCTGAACACTCAACGTAATAACCGGAGTCTGGATACCCAACAAAACTGACTGGAGCCTGAACCCTCAACATAATAACCGGAGTCTGAATACCCAACAAAACTGACCGGAGCCTAAACGCTCAACGTAAAAACCAGAGTCTGAATACCCAACGAAACTGACCGGATCCTGAATGCTCAACGTAATAACCGGAGTCTGGATACCCAACGAAACTGACCGGAGCCTGAATGTTCAACGTAATAAACGGAGTCTAGATACCCAACGAAACTGACCAGAGCCTGAACGCTCAACGTAATAACCGAAGTCTGGATACCAAACGAAACTGACCAGAGCCTGAACGATCAACGTAATAACCGAAGTCTGGATACACAACGAAATTGACCGGAGCCTGAACCCTCAACGAAATAACCGGAGTCTGGATACCCAACGAAACTGACCAGAGCCTGAACGCTCAACGTAATAACCGGAGTCTGGATACCCAACGAAACTGACCAGAGCCTGAACCCTCAACCTAAAAACCGGAGTCTGGATACCCAACAAAACTGACTGGAGCCTGAACGCTCAAAGTAAAAACCGGAGTTTGGATACACAACGAAACTGACCGGTGCCTGAAAGCTCAACGTAATAACCAGAGTCTGGATACCCAACGAAACTGATCAGAGCCTGAACGCTCAACATAATAACCTGAGTCTTGATACCCAACGAAACTGACCGGAGCCTGAACACTCAACATAATAACCGGAGTCTGGATACCCAACAAAACTGACCGGAGCCTGAACGCTCAACGTAATAACCGAAGTCTGGATACCAAACGAAACTGACCGGAGCCTGAACGCTCTACGTAATAACCGGAGTCTGGATACCCAAAGAAATTGACTGGAGCCTGAACGAACAACGTAATAACCGGAGTCTGGATACACAACGAAATTGACCGGAGCCTGAACCCTCAACGTAATAACCGGAGTCTGGATACCCAACAAAACTGACCGGAGCCTTAACCCTCAACATAATAACCGGAGTCTGGATACCCAACAAAACTGACCGGAGCCTAAACGCTCAACGTAAAAACCAGAGTCTGAATACCCAACGAAACTGACCGGATCCTGAATGCTCAACGTAATAACCGGAGTCTGGATACCCAACGAAACTGACCGGAGCCTGAATGTTCAACGTAATAAACGGAGTCTAGATACCCAACGAAACTGACCGGAGCCTGAACGCTCAACGTAATAACCGAAGTCTGGATACCAAACGAAACTGACCAGAGCCTGAACGATCAACGTAATAACCGGAGTCTGGATACACAACGAAATTGACCGGAGCCTGAACCCTCAACGAAATAACTGGAGTCTGGATACCCAACGAAACTGACCAGAGCCTGAACGCTCAACGTAATAACCGGAGTCTGGATACCCAACGAAACTGACCGGAGCCTGAACCCTCAACGTAAAAACCGGAGTCTGGATACCCAACAAAACTGACTGGAGCCTAAACGCTCAAAGTAAAAACCGGAGTCTGGATACACAACGAAACTGATCGGTGCCTGAAAGCTCAACGTAATAACCAAAGTCTGGATACCCAACGAAACTGATCAGAGCCTGAACGCTCAACGTAATAACCTGAGTCTTGATACCCAACGAAACTGACCGGAGCCTGAACACTCAACATAATAACCGGAGTCTGGATACCCAACGAAACTGACCGGAGCCTGAACGCTCAACGTAATAACCGAAGTATGGATACCAAACGAAACTGGCCAGAGCCTGAACGCTCTACGTAATAACCGGAGTCTGGATACCCAACGAAATTGACTGGAGCCTGAACGAACAACGTAATAACCGGAGTCTGGATACACAACGAAATTGACCGGAGCCTGAACCCTCAACGTAATAACCGGAGTCTGGATACCCAACGAAACTGACGGGAGCCTGAACCCTCAACGTAAAAACCGGAGTCTGGATACCCAACAAAACTGACTGGAGCCTGAATGCTCAACGCAATAACCAGAGTCTGGATACACAACGAAACTGACCGGTGCCTAAACGCTCAACGTAATAACCTGAGTCTGGATACCCAACGAAACTGATCATAGCCTAAACGCTCAACGTAATAACCTGAGTCTTGATACCCAACGAAACTGACGGAGCCTGAACACTCAATGTAATAACCGAAGTCTGGATACCCAACAAAACTGACCGGAACCTGAACGCTCAACGTAAAAAACCGGAGTCTGGATACCCAACGAAACTGACCGGAGCCTGAACGTGCAACGTAATAACAGGAGTCTGGATACACAACGAAACTGACCGGTGCCTGAACGTTCAACGTAATAACCAGAGTCTGGATACCCAAAGAAACTGACCGGAGCCTGAACGCTCAACGTAATAACCTGAGTCTGGATACCCAACGAAACTGACCGGAGCTTGAACACTCAACGCAATAACCGGAGTCTGGATACCCAACAAAACTGACCGGAGCCTGAACCCTCAACATAATAACCGGAGTCTGGATACCCAACAAAACTGACCGGAGCCTAAACGCTCAATGTAAAAACCAGAGTCTGAATACCCAACGAAACTGACCGGAGCCTGAATGCTCAACGTAATAACCGGATCTGGATACCCAACAAAACTGACCGGAGCCTGAATGTTCAACGTAATAAACAGAGTCTGGATACCCAACGAAACTGACCGGAGCCTGAACGCTCTACGTAATAACCGGAGTCTGGATACACAACGAAATTGACCGGAGCCTGAACGCTCAACGAAATAACCGGAGTCTGGATACCCAACGAAACTGACCGGAGCCTGAACGCTCAACGTAATAACCGGAGTCTGGATACCCAACGAAACTGACCGGAGCCTGAACCCTCAACATAAAAACCGGAGTCTGGATACCCAACAAAACTGACCGGAGCCTGAATGTTCAACGTAATAAACGGAGTCTGGATACCCAACGAAACTGACCGGAGCCTGAACGCTCAACGTAATAACCGAAGGCTTGATACCAAACGAAACTGACCAGAGCCTGAACGCTCTACGTAATAACCGGAGTCTGGATACCCAACGAAATTGAATGGAGCCTGAACGATCAACGTAATAACCGGAGTCTGGATACACAACGAAATTGACCGGAGCTTGAACCCTCAACGTAATAACCGGAATCTGGATACCCAACGAAACTGACCGGAGCCTGAACCCTCAACGTAAAAACCGGAGTCTGGATACCCAACAAAACTGATTGGAGCCTGAACGCTCAACGCAATAATCGGAGTCTGGATACACAACGAAATTGACCGGAGCCTGAACGCTCAACAAAATAACCGGAGTCTGGATACCCAACGAAACTGACCGGAGCCTGAACGCTCAACGTAATAACCGGAGTCTGGATACACAACGAAACTGACCGGTGCCTGAACGCTCAACGTAATAACCGGAGTCTGGATACCCAAAGAAACTGACCGGAGCCTGAACGCTCAACGTAATAACCTGAGTCTGGATACCCAACGAAACTAACCGGAGCCTGAACACTCAACGTAATAACCGGAGTCTGGATACCCAACAAAACTGACCGGAGCCTGAACCCTCAACATAATAACCGGAGTCTGGATACCCAACAAAACTGACCTTAGCCTAAACGCTCAACGTAAAAACCAGAGTCTGAATACCCAACGAAACTGACCGGATCCTGAATGCTCAACGTAATAACCGGAGTCTGGATACCCAACGAAACTGACCGGAGCCTAAATGTTCAACGTAATAAACGGAGTCTGGATACCCAACGAAACTGACCGGAGCCTGAACGCTCAACGTAATAACCGAAGTCTGGATACCAAACGAAACTGACCGGAGCCTGAATGCTCTACGTAATAACCGGAGTCTGGATACCCAACGAAATTGACTGGAGCCTGAACGAACAACGTAATAACCGGAGTCTGGATACACAACGAAATTGACCGGAGCCTGAACCCTCAACGTAATAACCGGAGTCTGGATACCCAACGAAACTGACGGGAGCCTGAACCCTCAACGTAAAAACCGGAGTCTGGATACCCAACAAAATTGACTGGAGCCTGAATGCTCAACGCAATAACCGGAGTCTGGATACACAACGAAACTGACCGGTGCCTGAACGCTCAACGTAATAACCTGAGTCTGGATACCCAACGAAACTGATCAGAGCCTGAACGCTCAACGTAATAACCTGAGTCTTGATACCCAACGAAACTGACCGGAGCCTGAACACTCAATGTAATAACCGGAGTCTGGATACCCAACGAAACTGACCGGAGCCTGAACGCTCAACGTAAAAAACCGGAGTATGGATACCCAATGAAACTGACCGGAGCCTGAACGCGCAACGTAATAACAGGAGTCTGGATACACAACGAAACTGACCGGTGCCTGAACGCTCAACGTAATAACCAGAGTCTGGATACCCAAAGAAACTGACCGGAGCCTGAACGCTCAACGTAATAACCTGAGTCTGGATACCCAACGAAACTGACCGGAGCCTGAACCCTCAACGCAATAACCGGAGTCTGGATACCCAACAAAACTGACCGGAGCCTGAACCCTCAACATAATAACCGGAGTCTGGATACCCAACAAAACTGACCGGAGCCTAAACGCTCAACGTAATAACCAGAGTCTGAATACCCAACGAAACTGATCGGAGCCTGAATGCTCAACGTAATAACCGGAGTCTGGATACCCAACGAAACTGACCGGAGCCTGAATGTTCAACGTAATAAACGGAGTCTGGATACCCAACGAAACTGACCGGAGCCTGAACGCTCAACGTAATACCCGAAGTCTGGATACCAAACGAAACTGACCGGAGCCTGAACGCTCTACGTAATAACCGGAGTCTGGATACCCAACAAAATTGACTGGAGCCTGAACGATCAACATAATAACCGGAGTCTGGATACACAACGAAATTGACCGGAGCCTGAACGCTCAACGAAATAACCGGAGTCTGGATACCCAACGAAACTGACCGGAGCCTGAACGCTCAACGTAATAACCGGAGTCTGGATACCCAACGAAACTGACCGGAGCCTGAACCCTCAACGTAAAAACCGGAGTCTGGATACCCAACAAAACTGACCGGAGCCTGAATGTTCAACGTAATAAACGGAGTCTGGATACCCAACGAAACTGACCGGAGCCTGAACGCTCAACGTAATAACCGAAGTCTGGATACCAAGCGAAACTGACCAGAGCCTGAACGCTCTACGTAATAACCGGAGTCTGGATACCAAACGAAACTGACCAGAGCCTGAACGCTCAACGTAATAACCGGAGTCTGGATACCCAACGAAACTGACCGGAGCCTGAACCCTCAACGTAAAAACCGGAGTCTGGATACCCAACAAAACTGACTGGAGCCTGAACGCACAAAGTAAAAACCGGAGTCTGGATACACAACGAAACTGACCGGTGCTTGAAAGCTCAACGTAATAACCAGAGTCTGGATACCCAACGAAACTGATCAGAGCCTGAACGCTCAACGTAATAACCTGAGTCTTGATACCCAACGAAACTGACTGGAGCCTGAACACTCAACATAATAACCGGAGTCTGGATACCCAACGAAACTGACCGGAGCCTGAACGCTCAACGTAATAACCGAAGTATGGATACCAAACGAAACTGACCGGAGCCTGAACGCTCTACGTAATAACCGGAGTCTGGATACCCAACGATATTGACTGGAGCCTGAACGAACAACGTAATAACCGGAGTCTGGATACACAACGAAATTGACCGGAGCCTGAACCCTCAACGTAATAACCGGAGTCTGGATACCCAACGAAACTGACGGGAGCCTGAACCCTCAACGTAAAAACCGGAGTATGGATACCCAACAAAACTGACTGGAGCCTGAATGCTCAACGCAATAACCGGAGTCTGGATACACAACGAAACTGACCGGTGCCTAAACGCTCAACGTAATAACCTGAGTCTGGATACCCAACGAAACTGATCATAGCCTAAACGCTCAACGTAATAACCTGAGTCTTGATACCCAACAAAACTGACCGGAGCCTGAACACTCAATGTAATAACCGGAGTCTGGATACCGAACAAAACTGACCGGAACCTGAACGCTCAACGTAAAAAACCGGAGTCTGGATACCCAACGAAACTGACCGGAGCCTGAACGCGCAACGTAATAACAGGAGTCTGGATACACAACGAAACTGACCGGTGCCTGAACGCTCAACGTAATAACCAGAGTCTGGATACCCAAAGAAACTGACCGGAGCCTGAACGCTCAACGTAATAACCTGAGTCTGGATACCCAACGAAACTGACCGGAGC
Source organism: Lathyrus sativus (assembly GCA_963859935.3). Lineage (NCBI taxonomy): Eukaryota > Viridiplantae > Streptophyta > Magnoliopsida > Fabales > Fabaceae > Lathyrus > Lathyrus sativus. Next base: position 484,082 of record CAWUDS030000755.1, read on the forward strand.
CTGAACACTCAACGCAATAACCGGAGTCTGGATACCCAACAAAACTGACCGGAGCCTGAACCCTCAACATAATAACCGGAGTCTGGATACCCAACAAAACTGACCGGAGCCTAAACGCTCAATGTAAAAACCAGAGTCTGAATACCCAACGAAACTGACCGGAGCCTGAATGCTCAACGTAATAACCGGAGTCTGGATACCCAACAAAACTGACCGGAGCCTGAATGTTCAACGTAATAAACGGAGTCTGGATACCCAACGAAACTGACCGGAGCCTGAACGCTCAACGTAATAACCGAAGTCTGGATACCAAACGAAACTGACCGGAGCCTGAACGCTCTACGTAATAACCGGAGTCTGGATACCCAACGAAATTGACTGGAGCCTGAACGATCAACGTAATAACCGGAGTCTGGATACACAACGAAATTGACCGGTGCTTGAAAGCTCAACGAAATAACCGGAGTCTGGATACCCAACGAAATTGACCGGAGCCTGAACGCTCAACGTAATAACCGGAGTCTGGATACCCAACGAAACTGACCGGAGCCTGAACACTCAACATAATAACCGGAGTCTGGATACCCAACGAAACTGACCGGAGCCTGAACGCTCAACGTAATAACCGAAGTATGGATACCAAACGAAACTGACCGGAGCCTGAACGCTCTACGTAATAACCGGAGTCTGGATACCCAACGATATTGACTGGAGCCTGAACGAACAACGTAATAACCGGAGTCTGGATACACAACGAAATTGACCGGAGCCTGAACCCTCAACGTAATAACCGGAGTCTGGATACCCAACGAAACTGACGGGAGCCTGAACCCTCAACGTAAAAACCGGAGTATGGATACCCAACAAAACTGACTGGAGCCTGAATGCTCAACGCAATAACCGGAGTCTGGATACACAACGAAACTGACCGGTGCCTAAACGCTCAACGTAATAACCTGAGTCTGGATACCCAACGAAACTGATCATAGCCTAAACGCTCAACGTAATAACCTGAGTCTTGATACCCAACGAAACTGACCGGAGCCTGAACACTCAATGTAATAACCGGAGTCTGGATACCCAACAAAACTGACCGGAACCTGAACGCTCAACGTAAAAAACCGGAGTCTGGATACCCAACGAAACTGACCGGAGCCTGAACGCGCAACGTAATAACAGGAGTCTGGATACACAACGAAACTGACCGGTGCCTGAACGCTCAACGTAATAACCAGAGTCTGGATACCCAAAGAAACTGACCGGAGCCTGAACGCTCAACGTAATAACCTGAGTCTGGATACCCAACGAAACTGACCGGAGCCTGAACACTCAACACAATAACCGGAGTCTGGATACCCAACAAAACTGACCGGAGCCTGAACCCTCAACATAATAACCGGATTCTGGATACCCAACAAAACTGACCGGAGCCTAAACGCTCAATGTAAAAACCAGAGTCTGAATACCCAACGAAACTGACCGGAGCCTGAATGCTCAACGTAATAACCGGAGTCTGGATACCCAACAAAACTGACCGGAGCCTGAATGTTCAACGTAATAAACGGAGTCTGGATACCCAACGAAACTGACCGGAGCCTGAACGCTCAACGTAATAACCGAAGTCTGGATACCAAACGAAACTGACCGGAGCCTGAACGCTCTACGTAATAACCGGAGTTTGGATACCCAACGAAATTGACTGGAGCCTGAACGATCAACGTAATAACCGGAGTCTGGATACACAACGAAATTGACCGGAGCCTGAACGCTCAACGAAATAACCGGAGTCTGGATACCCAACGAAACTGACCGGAGCCTGAACGCTCAACGTAATAACCGGAGTCTGGATACCCAACGAAACTGACCGGAGCCTGAATACTCAACATAATAACCGGAGTCTGGATACCCAACGAAACTGACCGGAGCCTGAACGCTCAACGTAATAACCGAAGTATGGATACCAAACGAAACTGACCGGAGCCTGAACGCTCTACGTAATAACCGGAGTCTGGATACCCAACGAAATTGACTGGAGCCTGAACGAACAACGTAATAACCGGAGTCTTGATACACAACGAAATTGACCGGAGCCTGAACCCTCAACGTAATAACCGGAGTCTGGATACCCAACGAAACTGACGGGAGCCTGAACCCTCAACGTAAAAACCGGAGTCTGGATACCCAACAAAACTGACTTGAGCCTGAATGCTCAACGCAATAACCGGAGTCTGGATACACAACGAAACTGACCGGTGCCTAAACGCTCAACGTAATAACCTGAGTCTGGATACCCAACGAAACTGATCATAGCCTAAACGCTCAACGTAATAACCTGAGTCTTGATACCCAACGAAACTGACCGGAGCCTGAACACTCAATGTAATAACCGGAGTCTGGATACCCAACAAAACTGACCGGAACCTGAACGCTCAACGTAAAAAACCGGAGTCTGGATACCCAACGAAACTGACCGAAGCCTGAACGCGCAACGTAATAACAGGAGTCTGGATACACAACGAAACTGACCGGTGCCTGAACGCTCAACGTAATAACCAGAGTCTGGATACCCAAAGAAACTGACCGGAGCCTGAACGCTCTACGTAATAACCTGAGTCTGGATACCCAACGAAACTGACCGGAGCCTGAACACTCAACGCAATAACCGGAGTTTGGATACCCAACAAAACTGACCGAAGCCTGAACCCTCAACATAATAACCGGAGTCTGGATACCCAACAAAACTGACCGGAGCCTAAACGCTCAATGTAAAAACCAGAGTCTGAATACCCAACGAAACTGACCGGAGCCTGAATGCTCAAAGTAATAACCGGAGTCTGGATACCCAACAAAACTGACCGGAGCCTGAATGTTCAACGTAATAAACGGAGTCTGGATACCCAACGAAACTGACCGGAGCCTGAACGCTCAACGTAATAACCGAAGTCTGGATACCAAACGAAACTGACCGGAGCCTGAACGCTCTACGTAATAACCGGAGTCTGGATACCCAACGAAATTGACTGGAGCCTGAACGATCAACGTAATAACCGGAGTCTGGATACACAACGAAATTGACCGGAGCCTGAACGCTCAACGAAATAACCGGAGTCTGGATACCCAACGAAACTGACCGGAGCCTGAACGCTCAACGTAATAACCGGAGTCTGGATACCCAACGAAACTGACCGGAGCCTGAACCCTCAACATAAAAACCGGAGTCTGGATACCCAACAAAACTGACCGGAGCCTGAATGTTCAACGTAATAAACGGAGTCTGGATACCCAACGAAACTGACCGGAGCCTGAACGCTCAACGTAATAACCGAAGTCTGGATACCAAACGAAACTGACCAGAGCCTGAACGCTCTACGTAATAACCGGAGTCTGGATACCCAACGAAATTGACTGGAGCCTGAACGATCAACGTAATAACCGGAGTCTGGATACACAACGAAATTGACCGGAGCTTGAAACCTCAACGTAATTACCGGAATCTGGATACCCAACGAAACTGACCGGAGCCTGAACCCTCAACGTAAAAACCAGAGTCTGGATACCCAACAAAACTGATTGGAGCCTGAACGCTCAACGCAATAATCGGAGTCTGGATACACAACGAAATTGACCGGAGCCTGAACACTCAACAAAATAACCGGAGTCTGGATACCCAACGAAACTGACCGGAGCCTGAACGCTCAACGTAATAACCGGAGTCTGGATACACAACGAAACTGACCGGTGCCTGAACGCTCAACGTAATAACCGGAGTCTGGATACCCAAAGAAACTGACCGGAGCCTGAACGCTCAACGTAATAACCTGAGTCTGGATACCCAACGAAACTGACCGGAGCCTGAACGCTCAACGTAATAACCGGAGTCTGGATACCCAACAAAACTGACCGGAGCCTGAACCCTCAACATAATAACCGGAGTCTGGATACCCAACAAAACTGACCGGAGCCTAAACGCTCAACGTAAAAACCAGAGTCTGAATACCCAACGAAACTGACCGGATCCTGAATGCTCAACGTAATATCCGGAGTCTGGATACCCAACGAAACTGACCGGAGCCTAAATGTTCAACGTAATAAACGGAGTCTGGATACCCAACGAAACTGACCGGAGCCTGAACGCTCAATGTAATAACCGAAGTCTGGATACCAAACGAAACTGACCGGAGCCTGAATGCTCTACGTAATAACCGGAGTCTGGATACCCAACGAAATTGACTGGAGCCTGAACGAACAACGTAATAACCGGAGTCTTGATACACAACGAAATTGACCGGAGCCTGAACCCTCAACGTAATAACCGGAGTCTGGATACCCAACGAAACTGACGGGAGCCTGAACCCACAACGTAAAAACCGGAGTCTGGATACCCAACAAAACTGACTGGAGCCTGAATGCTCAACGCAATAACCGGAGTCTGGATACACAACGAAACTGACCGGTGCCTGAACGCTCAACGTAATAACCTGAGTCTGGATACCCAACGAAACTGATCAGAGCCTGAACGCTCAACGTAATAACCTGAGTCTTGATACCCAACGAAACTGACCGGAGCCTGAACACTCAATGTAATAACCGGAGTCTGGATACCCAACAAAACTGACCGGAACCTGAATGCTCAACGTAAAAAACCGGAGTCTGGATACCCAATGAAACTGACCGGAGCCTGAACGCGCAACGTAATAACAGGAGTCTGGATACACAACGAAACTGACCGGTGCCAGAACGCTCAACGTAATAACCAGAGTCTGGATACCCAAAGAAACTGACCGGAGCCTGAACGCTCAACGTAATAACCTGAGTCTGGATACCTAACGAAACTGACCGGAGCCTGAACACTCAACGCAATAACCGGAGTCTGGATACCCAACAAAACTGACCGGAGCCTGAACCCTCAACATAATAACCGGAGTCTGGATACCCAACAAAACTGACCGGAGCCTAAACGCTCAATGTAAAAACCAGAGTCTGAATACCCAACGAAACTGATCGGAGCCTGAATGCTCAACGTAATAACCGGAGTCTGGATACCCAACAGAACTGACCGGAGCCTGAATGTTCAACGTAATAAACGGAGTCTGGATACCCAACGAAACTGACCGGAGCCTGAACGCTCAACGTAATAACCGAAGTCTGGATACCAAACGAAACTGACCGGAGCCTGAACGCTCTACGTAATAAGCGGAGTCTGGATACCCAACGAAATTGACTGGAGCCTGAACGATCAACATAATAACCGGAGTCTGGATACACAACGAAATTGACCGGAGCCTGAACGCTCAACGAAATAACCGGAGTCTGGATACCCAACGAAACTGACCGGAGCCTGAACGCTCAACGTAATAACCGGAGTCTGGATACCCAACGAAACTGACCGGAGCCTGAACCCTCAACGTAAAAACCGGAGTCTGGATACCCAACAAAACTGACCGGAGCCTGAATGTTCAACGTAATAAACGGAGTCTGGATACCCAACGAAACTGACCGGAGCCTGAACGCTCAACGTAATAACCGAAGTCTGGATACCAAGCGAAACTGACCAGAGCCTGAACGCTCTACGTAATAACCGGAGTCTGGATACCAAACGAAACTGACCAGAGCCTGAACGATCAACGTAATAACCGGAGTCTAGATACACAACGAAATTGACCGGAGCCTGAACCCTCAACGAAATAACCGGAGTCTGGATACCCAACGAAACTGACCAGAGCCTGAACGCTCAACGTAATAACCGGAGTCTGGATACCCAACGAAACTGACCGGAGCCTGAACCCTCAACGTAAAAACCGGAGTCTGGATACCCAACAAAACTGACTGGAGCCTAAACGCTCAATGTAAAAACCGGAGTCTGGATACACAACGAAACTGACCGGTGCTTGAAAGCTCAACGTAATAACCAGAGTCTGGATACCCAACGAAACTGATCAGAGCCTGAACGCTCAACGTAATAACCTGAGTCTTGATACCCAACGAAACTGACTGGAGCCTGAACACTCAACATAATAACCGGAGTCTGGATACCCAACGAAACTGACCGGAGCCTGAACGCTCAACGTAATAACCGAAGTATGGATACCAAACGAAACTGACCGGAGCCTGAACGCTCTACGTAATAACCGGAGTCTGGATACCCAACGAAATTGACTAGAGCCTAAACGAACAACGTAATAACCGGAGTCTGGATACACAACGAAATTGACCGGAGCCTGAACCCTCAACGTAATAACCGGAGTCTGGATACCCAACGAAACTGACGGGTGCCTGAACCCTCAACGTAAAAACCGGAGTCTGGATACCCAACAAAACTGACTGGAGCCTGAATGCTCAACGCAATAACCGGAGTCTGGATACCCAAAGAAACTAACCGGAGCCTGAACGCTCAACGTAATAACCTGAGTCTTGATACCCAACGAAACTGACCGGAGTCTGAACACTCAACGCAATAACCGGAGTCTGGATACCCAACAAAACTGACCGGAGCCTGAACCCTCAACATAATAACCGGAGTCTGGATACCCAACAAAACTGACCGGAGCCTAAACGCTCAATGTAAAAACCAGAGTCTGAATACCCAACGAAACTGACCGGAGCCTGAATGCTCAACGTAATAACCGGAGTCTGGATACCCAACAAAACTGACCGGAGCCTGAATGTTCAACGTAATAAACAGAGTCTGGATACCCAACGAAACTGACCGGAGCCTGAACGCTCAACGTAATAACCGAAGTCTGGATACCAAACGAAACTGACCGGAGCCTGAACGCTCTACGTAATAACCAGAGTCTGGATACACAACGAAATTGACTGGAGCCTGAACGAACAACGTAATAACCAGAGTCTGGATACACAACGAAATTGACCGGAGCCTGAACCCTCAACGTAATAACCGGAGTCTGGATACCCAACGAAAATGACGGGAGCCTGAACCCTCAACGTAAAAACCGGAGTCTGGATACCCAACAAAACTGACTGGAGCCTGAATGCTCAACGCAATAACCGGAGTCTGGATACACAACGAAACTGACCGGTGCCTGAACGCTCAACGTAATAACCTGAGTCTGGATACCCAACGAAACTGATCAGAGCCTGAACGCTCAACGTAATAACCTGAGTCTTGATACCCAACGAAACTGACCGGAGCCTGAACACTCAATGTAATAACCGGAGTCTGGATACCCAACAAAACTGACCGGAACCTGAACGCTCAACGTAAAAAACCGGAGTCTGGATACCCAACGAAACTGACCGAAGCCTGAACGCGCAACGTAATAACAGGAGTCTGGATACACAACGAAACTGACCGGTGCCTGAACGCTCAACGTAATAACCAGAATCTGGATACCCAAAGAAACTGACCGGAGCCTGAACGCTCAATGTAATAACCTGAGTCTGGATACCCAACGAAACTGACCGGAGCCTGAATACTCAACGCAATAACCGGAGTCTGGATACCCAACAAAACTGACCGGAGCCTGAACCCTCAACATAATAACCGGAGTCTGGATACCCAACAAAACTGACCGGAGCCTAAACGCTCAATGTAAAAACCAGAGTCTGAATACCCAACGAAACTGATCGGAGCCTGAATGCTCAACGTAATAACCGGAGTCTGGATACCCAACAAAACTGACCGGAGCCTGAATGTTCAACGTAATAAACGAAGTCTGGATACCCAACGAAACTGACCGGAGCCTGAACGCTCAACGTAATAACCGAAGTCTGGATACCAAACGAAACTGACCGGAGCCTGAACGCTCTACGTAATAACCGGAGTCTGGATACCCAACGAAATTGACTGGAGCCTGAACGATCAACGTAATAACCGAAGTCTGGATACACAACGAAATTGACCGGAGCCTGAACGCTCAACAAAATAACCGGAGTCTGGATAACCAACGAAACTGACCGGAGCCTGAACGTTCAACGTAATAACCGGAGTCTGGATACCCAACGAAACTGACCGGAGCCTGAACCCTCAACGCAATAACCGGAGTCTGGATACACAACGAAACTGACCGGTGCCTGAACGCTCAACGTAATAACCTGAGTCTGGATACCCAACGAAACTGATCAGAGCCTGAACGCTCAACGTAATAACCTGAGTCTTGATACCCAACGAAACTGACCGGAGCCTGAACACTCAATGTAATAACCGGAGTCTGGATACCCAACAAAACTGACCGGAACCTGAACGCTCAACGTAAAAAACCGGAGTCTGGATACCCAACGAAACTGACCGAAGCCTGAACGCGCAACGTAATAACAGGAGTCTGGATACACAACGAAACTGACCGGTGCCTGAACGCTCAACGTAATAACCAGAATCTGGATACCCAAAGAAACTGACCGGAGCCTGAACGCTCAATGTAATAACCTGAGTCTGGATACCCAACGAAACTGACCGGAGCCTGAATACTCAACGCAATAACCGGAGTCTGGATACCCAACAAAACTGACCGGAGCCTGACCCCTCAACATAATAACCGGAGTCTGGATACCCAACAAAACTGACCGGAGCCTAAACGCTCAATGTAAAAACCAGAGTCTGAATACCCAACGAAACTGATCGGAGCCTGAATGCTCAACGTAATAACCGGAGTCTGGATACCCAACAAAACTGACCGGAGCCTGAATGTTCAACGTAATAAACGAAGTCTGGATACCCAACGAAACTGACCGGAGCCTGAACGCTCAACGTAATAACCGAAGTCTGGATACCAAACGAAACTGACCGGAGCCTGAACGCTCTACGTAATAACCGGAGTCTGGATACCCAACGAAATTGACTGGAGCCTGAACGATCAACGTAATAACCGAAGTCTGGATACACAACGAAATTGACCGGAGCCTGAACGCTCAACAAAATAACCGGAGTCTGGATAACCTACGAAACTGACCGGAGCCTGAACGTTCAACGTAATAACCGGAGTCTGGATACCCAACGAAACTGACCGGAGCCTGAACCCTCAACGTAAAAACCGGAGTCTGGATACCCAACAAAACTGACTGGAGCCTGAATGTTCAACGTAATAAACGGAGTCTGGATACCCAACGAAACTGACCGGAGCCTGAACGCTCAACGTAATAACCGAAGTGTGGATAGCAAACGAAACTGACCAGAGCCTGAACGCTCTACGTAATAACCGGAGTCTGGATACCCAACGAAATTGACTGGAGCCTGAACGATCAACGTAATAACCGGAGTCTGGATACACAACGAAATTGACCGGAGCCTGAACCCTCAACGTAATAACCGGAATCTGGATACCCAACGAAACTGACCGGAGCCTGAACCCTCAACGTAAAAACCGGAGTCTGGATACCCAACAAAACTGATTGGAGCCTGAACGCTCAACGCAATAACCGGAGTCTGGAGACACAACGAAATTGACCGGAGCCTGAACGCTCAACAAAATAACCGGAGTCTGGATACACAACGAAACTGACCGGAGCCTGAACGCTCAACGTAATAACCGGAGTCTGGATACACAACGAAACTGACCGGTGCCTGAACGCTCAACGTAATAACCGAAGTCTGGATACCCAAAGAAACTGACCGGAGCCTGAACGCTCAACGTAATAACCTGAGTCTGGATACCTAACGAAACTGACCGGAGCCTGAACACTCAACGTAATAACCGGAGTCTGGATACCCAACAAAACTGACCGGAGCCTGAACCCTCAACATAATAACCGGAGTCTGGATACCCAACAAAACTGACCGGAGCCTAAACGCTGAACGTAAAAACCAGAGTCTGAATACCCAACGAAACTGACCGGATCCTGAATGCTCAACGTAATAACCGGAGTCTGGATACCCAACGAAACTGACCGGAGCCTGAATGTTCAACGTAATAAACGGAGTCTAGATACCCAACGAAACTGACCGGAGCCTGAACGCTCAACGTAATAACCGAAGTCTGGATACCAAACGAAACTGACCAGAGCCTGAACGATCAACGTAATAACCGGAGTCTGGATACACAACGAAATTGACCGGAGCCTGAACGCTCAACGAAATAACCGGAGTCTGGATACCCAACGAAACTGACCAGAGCCTGAACGCTCAATGTAATAACCGGAGTCTGGATACCCAACGAAACTGACCGGAGCCTGAACCCTCAACGTAAAAATCGGAGTCTGGATACCGAACAAAACTGACTGGAGCCTGAACGCTCAAAGTAAAAACCGGAGTCTGGATACACAACGAAACTGACCGGTGCCTGAAAGCTCAACGTAATAACCAGAGTCTGGATACCCAATGAAACTGATCAGAGCCTGAACGCTCAACGTAATAACCTGAGTCTTGATACCCAACGAAACTGACCGGAGCCTGAACACTCAACATAATAACCGGAGTCTGAATACCCAACGAAACTGACCGGAGCCTGAACGCTCAACGTAATAACCGAAGTCTGGATACCAAACGAAACTGACCGGAGCCTGAACGCTCTACGTAATAACCGGAGTCTGGATACCCAACGAAATTGACTGGAGCCTGAACGAACAACGTAATAACCGGAGTCTGGATACAAAACGAAATTGACCGGAGCCTGAACCCTCAACGTAATAACCGGAGTCTGGATACCCAACGAAACTGACGGGAGCCTGAACCCTCAACGTAAAAACCGGAGTCTGGATACCCAACAAAACTGACTGGAGCCTGAATGCTCAACGCAATAACCGGAGTCTGGATACACAACGAAACTGACCGGTGCCTGAACGCTCAACGTAATAACCTGAGTCTGGATACCCAACGAAACTGATCAGAGCCTGAACGCTCAACGTAATAACCTGAGTCTTGATACCCAACGAAACTGACCGGAGCCTGAACACTCAATGTAATAACCGGAGTCTGGATACCCAACAAAACTGACCGGAACCTGAACGCTCAACGTAAAAAACCGGAGTCTGGATACCCAACAAAACTGACCGGAGCCTGAACGCGCAACGTAATAACAGGAGTCTGGATACACAACGAAACTGACCGGTGCCTGAACGCTCAACGTAATAACCAGAGTCTGGATACCCAAAGAAACTGACCGGAGCCTGAACGCTCAACATAATAACCTGAGTCTGGATACCCAACGAAACTGACAGGAGCCTGAACACTCAACGCAATAACCGGAGTCTGGATTCCCAACAAAACTGACCGGAGCCTGAACCCTCAACATAATAACCGGAGTCTGGATACCCAACAAAACTGACCGGAGCCTAAACGCTTAATGTAAAAACCAGAGTCTGAATACCCAACGAAACTGACCGGAGCCTGAATGCTCAACGTAATAACCGGAGTCTGGATACCCAACAAAACTGACCGGAGCCTGAATGTTCAACGTAATAAACGGAGTCTGGATACCCAACGAAACTGACCGGAGCCTGAACGCTCAACGTAATAACCGAAGTCTGGATACCAAACGAAACTGACCGGAGCCTGAACGCTCTACGTAATAACCGGAATCTGGATACCCAACGAAATTGACTGGAGCCTGAACGATCAAAGTAATAACCAGAGTCTGGATACACAACGAAATTGACCGGAGCCTGAACGCTCAACGAAATAACCGGAGTCTGGATACCCAACGAAACTGACCGGAGCCTGAACGCTCAACGTAATAACCGGAGTCTGGATACCCAACGAAACTGACCGGAGCCTGAACCCTCAACGTAAAAACCGGAGTCTGGATACCCAACAAAACTGACTAGAGCCTGAACGCTCAAAGTAATAACCGGAGTCTGGATACACAACGAAACTGACCGGTGCCTGAAAGCTCAACGCAATAACCAGAGTCTAGATACCCAACGAAACTGATCAGAGCCTGAACGCTCAACGTAAAAACCAGAGTCTGGATACCCAACAAAACTGACCGGAGCCTGAATGCTCAACATAATAACCGGAGTCTGGATACCCAACAAAACTGACCGGAGCCTAAACGCTCAATGTAAAAACCAGAGTCTGAATACCCAACGAAACTGACCGGAGCCTGAATGCACAACGTAATAACCGGAGTCTGGATACGCAACAAAACTGACCGGAGCCTGAATGTTCAATGTAATAAACGGAGTCTGGATACCCAACGAAACTGACCGGAGCCTGAACGCTCAACGTAATAACCGAAGTCTGGATACCAAACGAAACTGACCGGAGCCTGAACGCTCTACGTAATAACCGGAGTCTGGATACCCAACAAAATTGACTAGAGCCTGAACGATCAACATAATAACGGGAGTCTGGATACACAACGAAATTGACCGGAGCCTTAACGCTCAACGAAATAACGGGAGTCTGGATACCCAACGAAACTGACCGGAGCCTGAACGCTCAACGTAATAACCGGAGTCTGGATACCCAAAGAAACTGACCGGAGCCTGAACCCTCAACGTAAAAACTGGAGTCTGGATACCCAACAAAATTGACTGGAGCCTGAACGCTCAAAGTAATAACCGGAGTCTGGATACACAACGAAACTGACCGGTGCCTGAAAGCTCAACGTAATAACCTGAGTCTGGATATCCAATGAAACTGATCAGAGCCTGAACGCTCAACGTAAAAACCAGAGTCTGGATACCCAACGAAACTGGCCAGAGCCTGAATGCTCAACGTAATAACCGGAGACTGGATACCCAACGAAACTGACCGAAGTCTGAATGTTCAACGTAATAAACGGAGTCTGGATACCCAACGAAAGTGACCGGAGCCTGAACGCTCAACGTAATAACCAAAGTCTGGATACCAAACGAAACTGACCGGACCCTGAACGCTCAACGTAATAACCGGAGTCTGGATACCCGAAGAAACTGATCGGAGCCTGAACGCTCAACGTAATAACCGGAGTCTGGATACCCAAAGAAACTGACCGGAGCCTGAACGCTCTACGTAATAACCGGAGTCTAGATACCTAACGAAATTGACTAGAGCCTGAACGATCAACGTAATAACCGGAGTCTGGATACACAACGAAATTGACCGGAGCCTGAACGCTCAACAAAATAACCGGAGTCTGGATACCCAATGAAAATGATCGGAGCCTGAACGCTCAACGTAATAACCGGAGTCTGGATACCCAAAGAAACTGACCGGAGCCTGAACGCTCAACGTAATAACCGGAGTCTGGATACCCAACAAAACTGACCGGAGCCTAAACGCTCAACGTAAAAACCAGAGTCTCGATACCCAACGAAACTGACTGGAGCCTGAATGCTCAACGTAATAACCGGAGTCTGGATACCCAACGAAACTGACCGGAGCCTGAACGTTCAACGTAATAAACGGAGTCTGGATACCCAAAGAAACTGACCGGAGCCTGAACGCTCAACGTAATAACCGAAGTCTAGATACCAAACAAAACTGACCGGAGCCTGAACGCTCTACGTATTAACCGGAGTCTGGATACCCAACGGAATTGACTGGAGCCTGAACGATCAACATAATAACCGGAGTCTGGATACACAACGAAATTAACCGGAGCCTAAACGCTCAACGTAGAAACCAGAGTCTGGATACCCAACGAAATTGACCGGAGCCTGAATGCTCAACGTAATAACCGGAGTCTGGATACCCAACGAAACTGACTGGAGCCTGAACGTTCAACGTAATAAACGGAGTCTGGATACCCAACGAAACTAACCGGAGCCTGAACGCTCAACTTAATAACCGGAGACTGGATACCCAAAGAAACTTACCGGAGCCTGAACGCTCAACGTAATAACCGGAGTCTGGTATACCCAAAGAAACTGACCGGAGCCTGAACGCTCAACGTAATAACCGGAGTCTGGATACCCAACGAAACTGACCGGAGCCTGAACGCTCAACGTAATAACCGGAGTCTGGATACCCAAAGAAACTGACCGGAGCCTGAACGCTCAACTTAATAACCGGAGTCTGGATACCCAACGAAACTTACCGGAGCCTGAACGCTCAATGTAATAACTGGAGTCTGCATACCCAACGAAACTGACCGGAGCCTGAACCCTCAACATAATAACCGGAGTCTGGATACCCAACAAAACTGACCGGAGCCTAAAAGCTCAACGTAAAAACCAGAGTCTGGATACCCAATGAAACTGACCGGAGCCTGAATGCTCAATGTAATAACCGGAGTCTGGATACCCAACGAAACTGACCGGAGCCTGAACGCTCAACGTATTAACCGAAGTCTGGATACCAAACAAAACTAACCGGAGCTTGAACGCTCTACGTAATAACCGGAGTCTGGATACCCAATGAAATTGACTGGAGCCTGAACGATCAACGTAATAACCGGAGTCTGGATACACAATGAAATTGACCGGAGCCTGAATGCTCAACAAAATAACCGGAGTCTGGATACCCAATGAAACTGACCGGAGCCTGAACGCTCAACGTAATAATCGGAGTCTGGATACCCAAAGAAACTGACCGGAGCCTGAACGCTCAACGTAATAACCGGAGTCTGGATACCCAACGAAACTGACCGGAGCCTGAACGCTCAACGTAATAACCGGAGTCTGGATACCCAACGAAACTGACCGGAGCCTGAACCATCAACGTAAAAACCGGAGTCTAGATACCCAACAAAACTGACTGGAGCCTGAACGCTCAACGTAATAACCGGAGTCTGGATACACAAGGAAACTGACCGGTGCCTGAACGCTCAACGTAATAACCTGAGTCTGGATACCAAACGAAACTGATCAGAGCCTAAACACTCAACGTAATAACCTGAGTCTTGATACCCAACGAAACTGACCGGAGCCTGAATACTCAACGTAATAACCGGAGTCTTGATACCCAACGAAACTGACCGGAGCCTGAACCCTCAACGTAAAAACCAGAGTCTGGATACCCAACAAAATTGACTGGAGCCTGAACGCTCAACGTAATAACCGGAGTCTGGATACCCAAAGAAACTGACCGGAGCCTAAACGCTCAACGTAATAACCCGAGTCTGGATACCCAACGAAACTGACCGGAGCCTGAACACTCAACGTAATAACCGGAGTCTGGATACCCAACAAAACTGACCGGAGCCTGAACCCTCAACATAATAACCGGAGTCTGGATACCCAACAAAACTGACCGGAGCCTGAACCCTCAACGTAAAAACCAGAGTCTGGATACCCAACGAAACTGACCGGAGCCTGAACGCTCAACGTAATAACCGGAGTCTGGATACCCAACGAAACTGACCGGAGCCTGAACGCTCAACGTAACAACCGGAGTCTGGATACCAAACGAAACTGACCGGAGCCTGAACGCTCTACGTAATAACCGGAGTCTGGATACCAAACGAAACTGACCGGAGCCTGAACGCTCAACATAATAACCGGAGTCTGGATACCCAAAGAAACTGACCGGAGCCTGAACGCTCAACGTAATAACCGGAGTCTGGATACCAAACGAAACTGACCGGAGCCTGAACGTTCTACGTAATAACTAGAGTCTGGATACCCAACGAAATTGACTGGAGCCTGAATGATCAACGTAATAATCGGAGTCTGGATACACAACGAAATTGACCGTAGCCTGAACGCTCAACGAAATAACCGGAGTCTGGATACCCAACGAAACTGACCGAAGCCTGAACGCTCAACGTAATAACCGGAGTCTGGATACCCAAAGAAACTGACCGGAGCCTGAACGCTGAACGTAATAACCGGAGTCTGGATACCCAACGAAACTGACCGGAGCCTGAACGCTCAACGTAATAACCGGAGTCTGGATACCCAACGAAACTGACCGGAGCCTGAACAATCAACGTAATAACCGGAGTCTGGATACCCAACAAAACTGACAGGAACCTGAACGCTCAACGTAAAAAACCGGAGTCTGGATACCCAACGAAACTGACCGGAGCCTGAACGTTCAACATAATAACCGGAGTCTGGATACACAACGAAACTGACCGGTGCCTGAACGCTCAACGTAATAACCGGAGTCTGGATACCCAAAGAAACTGACCGGAGCCTGAACGCTCAACGTAATAACCTGAGTCTGGATACCCAACGAAACTGAACGGAGCCTGAACGCTCAACGTAATAACCGGAGTCTGGATACCCAGCGAAACTGACCGGAGCCTTAACGCTCAACATAAAAACCGGAGTCTGGATACCCAACAAAACTGACCGGAGCCTAAACGCTCAACGTAATAACCGGAGTCTGGATACCCAACCAAATTGACCGGAGCCTGAACGCTCAACGTAATAACCGGAGTCTGGATACCCAAAGAAACTGACCGGAGCCTGAACGCTCAACGTAATAACCGGAGTCTGGATACCCAACGAAACTGACCGGAGCCTGAACGCTCAACGTAATAGCCGGAGTCTGGATACCCAACAAAACTGACCGGAACATGAACGCCCAACGTAAAAAACCGGAGTCTGGATACCCAACGAAACTGACCGGAGCCTGAACGCTCAACGTAATAACCGGAGTCTGGATACCCAACGAAACTGACCGGAGCCTGAACGCTCAATGTAATAACCGGAGCCTGGATACCCAACGAACCTGACCGGAGCCTGAACCCTCAACATAATAACCGGAGTCTGGATACCCAACAAAACTGACCGGAGCCTAAACGCTCAACGTAAAAACCAGAGTCTGGATACCCAACGAAACTGACCGGAGCCTGAATGCTCAACGTAATAACCGGAGTCTAGATACCCAACGAAACTGACCGGAGCCTGAACGCTCAACGTAATAACCGAAGTCTGGATACCAAATGAAACTAACCGGAGCCTGAACGCTCTACGTAATAACCGGAGTCTGGATACCCAATGAAATTAACTGGAGCCTGAACGATCAACGTAATAACCGGAGTCTGGATACACAACGAAATTGACCGGAGCCTGAATGCTCAACAAAATAACCGGAGTCTGGATACTCAATGAAACTGACCGGAGCCTGAACGCTCAACGTAATAATCGGAGTCTGGATACCCAAAGAAACTGACCGGAGCCTGAACGCTCAACGTAATAACCGGAGTCTGGATACCCAACGAAACTGACCAGAGCCTGAACGCTCAACGTAATAACCGGAGTCTGGATACCCAACGAAACTGACCGGAGCCTGAACCATCAACGTAAAAACCGGAGTCTGGATACCCAACAAAACTGACTGGAGCCTGAACGCTCAACGTAATAACCGGAGTCTGGATACACAAGGAAACTGACCGGTGCCTGAACGCTCAACGTAATAACCTGAGTCTGGATACCCAACGAAACTGATCAGAGCCTAAACACTCAACGTAATAACCTGAGTCTTGGTACCCAACGAAACTGACCGGAGCCTGAATACTCAACGTAATAACCGGAGTCTGGATACCCAACAAAACTGACCGGAACCTGAACGCTCAACGTAAAAAACCGGAGTCTGGATACCCAACGAAACTGACCGGAGCCTGAACGCTCAACATAATAACCGGAGTCTGGATACACAACGAAACTGACCGGTGCCTGAACGCTCAACGTAATAACCGGAGTCTGGATACCCAAAGAAACTGACCGGAGCCTAAACGCTCAACGTAATAACCCGAGTCTGGATACCCAACGAAACTGACCGGAGCCTGAACACTCAACGTAATAACCGTAGTCTGGATACCCAAGAAAACTGACCGGAGCCTGAACCCTCAACATAATAACCGGAGTCTGGATACCCAACAAAACTGACCGGAGCCTGAACCCGCAACGTAAAAACCAGAGTCTGGATACCCAACGAAACTGACCGGAGCCTGAACGCTCAACGTAATAACCGGAGTCTGGATACCCAATGAAACTGATCGGAGCCTGAACGCTCAACGTAATAACCGGAGTTTGGATACCAAACGAAACTGACCGGAGCCTGAACGCTCTACGTAATAACCGAAGTCTGGATACCAAACGAAACTGACCGGAGCCTGAACGCTCAAAATAATAACCGGAGTCTGGATACCCAAAGAAACTGACCGGAGCCTGAACACTCAACGTAATAACCGGAGTCTGGATACCAAACGAAACTGACCGGAGCCTGAACGCTCTACGTAATAACTAGAGTCTGGATACCCAACGAAATTGACTGGAGCCTGAACGATCAACGTAATAACCGGAGTCTGGATACCCAAAGAAACTGACCGGAGCCTGAACGCTCAACGTAATAACCGGAGTCTGGATACCAAACGAAACTGACCGGAGCCTGAACGCTCTACGTAATAACCGGAGTCTGGATACCAAACGAAACTGACCGGAACATGAACGCTCAACGTAAAAAACCGGAGTCTGGATACCCAAAGAAACTGACCTGAGCCTGAACGCTTAACGTAATAACCGGAGTCTAGATACCAAACGAAACTGACCGGAGCCTGAACGCTCTACGTAATAACTGGAGTCTGTATACCCAACGAAACTGACCGTAGCCTGAACGCTCAACGTAATAACCGGAGTCTGGATACCCAACGAAACTGACCGGAGCCTGAACGCTCAACGTAATAACCGGAGTCTGTATACCCAACGAAACTGACCTGAGCCTGAACGCTTAACGTAATAGCTGGAGTATGGATACCCAACGAAACTGACCGGAGCCTGAACGCTTAACGTAATAACCGGAGTCTGGATACCCAACGAAACTGACCGGAGCCTGAACCATCAACGTAATAACCGGAGTCTGGATACCCAACGAAACTGACCTGAGCCTGAACGCTCAACGTAATAACCGGAGTCTGGATACACAAGGAAACTGACCGGTGCCTGAACGCTCAATGTAATAACCTGAGTCTGGATACCCAACGAAACTGATCAGAGCCTGAACGCTCAACGTAATAACCTGAGTCTTGATACCCAACGAAACTGACCGGAGCCTGAATACTCAACGTAATAACCGGAGTCTGGATACCCAACGAAACTGACCGGAGCCTGAACCCTCAACGTAAAAACCAGAGTCTGGATACCCAACAAAATTGACTGGAGCCTGAACGCTCAACGTAATAACCGGAGTCTGGATACCCAACGAAACTGACCGGAGCCTAAACGCTCAACGTAATAACCCGAGTCTGGATACCCAACGAAACTGACCGGAGCCTGAACACTCAACGTAATAACCGGAGTCTGGATACCCAACAAAACTGACCGGAGCCTGAACCCTCAACATAATAACCGGAGTCTGGATACCCAACGAAACTGACCGGAGCCTGAACCCTCAACGTAAAAACCGGAGTCTGGATACCCAACGAAACTGACCGGAGCCTGAACGCTCAACGTAATAACCGGAGTCTGGATACCCAACGAAACTGACCGGAGCCTGAACGCTCAACGTAACAACCGGAGTCTGGATACCAAACGAAACTGACCGGAGCCTGAACGCTCTACGTAATAACCGGAGTCTGGATACCAAACGAAACTGACCGGAGCCTGAACGCTCAACATAATAACCGGAGTCTGGATACCCAAAGAAACTGACCGGAGCCTGAACGCTCAACGTAAAAAACCGGAGTCTGGATACCAAACGAAACTGACCGGAGCCTGAACGCTCTACGTAATAACCAGAGTCTGGATACCCAACGAAATTGACTGGAGCCTGAATGATCAACGTAATAATCGGAGTCTGGATACACAACGAAATTGACCGTAGCCTGAACGCTCAACGAAATAACCGGAGTCTGGATACCCAACGAAACTGACCGAAGCCTGAACGCTCAACGTAATAACCGGAGTCTGGATACCCAAAGAAACTGACCGGAGCCTGAACGCTGAACGTAATAACCGGAGTCTGGATACCCAACGAAACTGACCGGAGCCTGAACGCTCAACGTAATAACCGGAGTCTGGATACCCAACGAAACTGACCGGAGCCTGAACGCTCAACATAATAACCGGAGTCTGGATACACAACGAAACTGACCGGTGCCTGAACGCTCAACGTAATAACCGGAGTCTGGATACCCAAAGAAACTGACCGGAGCCTAAATGCTCAACGTAATAACCCGAGTCTGGATACCCAACGAAACTGACCGGAGCCTGAACACTCAACGTAATAACCGGAGTCTGGATACCCAAGAAAACTGACCGGAGCCTGAACCCTCAACATAATAACCGGAGTCTGGATACCCAACAAAACTGACCGGAGCCTGAACCCGCAACGTAAAAACCAGAGTCTGGATACCCAACGAAACTGACCGGAGCCTGAACGCTCAACGTAATAACCGGAGTCTGGATACCCAATGAAACTGATCGGAGCCTGAACGCTCAACGTAATAACCGGAGTCTGGATACCAAACGAAACTGACCGGAGCCTGAACGCTCTACGTAATAACCGAAGTCTGGATACCAAACGAAACTGACCGGAGCCTGAACGCTCAAAATAATAACCGGAGTCTGGATACCCAAAGAAACTGACCGGAGCCTGAACACTCAACGTAATAACCGGAGTCTGGATACCAAACGAAACTGACCGGAGCCTGAACGCTCTACGTAATAACTAGAGTCTGGATACCCAACGAAATTGACTGGAGCCTGAACGATCAACGTAATAACCGGAGTCTGGATACCCAAAGAAACTGACCGGAGCCTGAACGCTCAACGTAATAACCGGAGTCTGGATACCAAACGAAACTGACCGGAGCCTGAACGCTCTACGTAATAACCGGAGTCTGGATACCAAACGAAACTGACCGGAACATGAACGCTCAACGTAAAAAACCGGAGTCTGGATACCCAAAGAAACTGACCTGAGCCTGAACGCTTAACGTAATAACCGGAGTCTAGATACCAAACGAAACTGACCGGAGCCTGAACGCTCTACGTAATAACTGGAGTCTGTATACCCAACGAAACTGACCGTAGCCTGAACGCTCAACGTAATAACCGGAGTCTGGATACCCAACGAAACTGACCGGAGCCTGAACGCTCAACGTAATAACCGGAGTCTGTATACCCAACGAAACTGACCTGAGCCTGAACGCTTAACGTAATAGCTGGAGTATGGATACCCAACGAAACTGACCGGAGCCTGAACGCTTAACGTAATAACCGGAGTCTGGATACCCAACGAAACTGACCGGAGCCTGAACCATCAACGTAATAACCGGAGTCTGGATACCCAACGAAACTGACCTGAGCCTGAACGCTCAACGTAATAACCGGAGTCTGGATACACAAGGAAACTGACCGGTGCCTGAACGCTCAATGTAATAACCTGAGTCTGGATACCCAACGAAACTGATCAGAGCCTGAACGCTCAACGTAATAACCTGAGTCTTGATACCCAACGAAACTGACCGGAGCCTGAATACTCAACGTAATAACCGGAGTCTGGATACCCAACGAAACTGACCGGAGCCTGAACCCTCAACGTAA
This sequence comes from Lathyrus sativus, assembly GCA_963859935.3. NCBI lineage: Eukaryota > Viridiplantae > Streptophyta > Magnoliopsida > Fabales > Fabaceae > Lathyrus > Lathyrus sativus. The sequence continues at coordinate 505,397 of CAWUDS030000755.1, forward strand.
AAACCAGAGTCTGGATACCCAACAAAATTGACTGGAGCCTGAACGCTCAACGTAATAACCGGAGTCTGGATACCCAACGAAACTGACCGGAGCCTAAACGCTCAACGTAATAACCCGAGTCTGGATACCCAACGAAACTGACCGGAGCCTGAACACTCAACGTAATAACCGGAGTCTGGATACCCAACAAAACTGACCGGAGCCTGAACCCTCAACATAATAACCGGAGTCTGGATACCCAACGAAACTGACCGGAGCCTGAACCCTCAACGTAAAAACCGGAGTCTGGATACCCAACGAAACTGACCGGAGCCTGAACGCTCAACGTAATAACCGGAGTCTGGATACCCAACGAAACTGACCGGAGCCTGAACGCTCAACGTAACAACCGGAGTCTGGATACCAAACGAAACTGACCGGAGCCTGAACGCTCTACGTAATAACCGGAGTCTGGATACCAAACGAAACTGACCGGAGCCTGAACGCTCAACATAATAACCGGAGTCTGGATACCCAAAGAAACTGACCGGAGCCTGAACGCTCAACGTAAAAAACCGGAGTCTGGATACCAAACGAAACTGACCGGAGCCTGAACGCTCTACGTAATAACCAGAGTCTGGATACCCAACGAAATTGACTGGAGCCTGAATGATCAACGTAATAATCGGAGTCTGGATACACAACGAAATTGACCGTAGCCTGAACGCTCAACGAAATAACCGGAGTCTGGATACCCAACGAAACTGACCGAAGCCTGAACGCTCAACGTAATAACCGGAGTCTGGATACCCAAAGAAACTGACCGGAGCCTGAACGCTGAACGTAATAACCGGAGTCTGGATACCCAACGAAACTGACCGGAGCCTGAACGCTCAACGTAATAACCGGAGTCTGGATACCCAACGAAACTGACCGGAGCCTGAACAATCAACGTAATAACCGGAGTCTGGATACCCAACAAAACTGACAGGAACCTGAACGCTCAACGTAAAAAACCGGAGTCTGGATACCCAACGAAACTGACCGGAGCCTGAACGTTCAACATAATAACCGGAGTCTGGATACACAACGAAACTGACCGGTGCCTGAACGCTCAACGTAATAACCGGAGTCTGGATACCCAAAGAAACTGACCGGAGCCTGAACGCTCAACGTAATAACCTGAGTCTGGATACCCAACGAAACTGAACGGAGCCTGAACGCTTAACGTAATAACCGGAGTCTGGATACCCAACGAAACTGACCGGAGCCTTAACGCTCAACGTAATAACCGGAGTCTGGATACCCAACGAAACTAACGGGAGCCTGAACGCTCAACGTAATAACCGGAGTCTAGATAACCAACCAAATTGACCGGAGCCTGAACGCTCAACGTAATAACCGGAGTCTGGATACCCAAAGAAACTGACCGGAGCCTGAACGCTCAACGTAATAACCGGAGTCTGGATACCCAACGAAACTGACCGGAGCCTGAACGCTCAACGTAATAGCCGGAGTCTGGATACCCAACAAAACTGACCGGAACATGAACGCCCAACGTAAAAAACCGGAGTCTGGATACCCAACGAAACTGACCGGAGCCTGAACGCTCAACGTAATAACCGGAGTCTGGATACCCAACGAAACTGACCGGAGCCTGAACGCTCAACGTAAAAACCGGAGCCTGGATACCCAACGAACCTGACCGGAGCCTGAACCCTCAACATAATAACCGGAGTCTGGATACCCAACGAAACTGACCGGAGCCTGAACGCTCAACGTAATAACCGGAGTCTGGATACCCAACGAAACTGACCGGAGCCTGAACGCTCAACGTAATAACCGGAGTCTGGATACACAACGAAACTGACCGGAGCCTGAACGCTTAACGTAATAACCGGAGTCTGGATACCCAACGAAACTGAACGGAGCCTGAACGCTCAACGTAATAACCGGAGTCTGGATACTCAACGAAACTAACGGGAGCCTGAACGCACAACATAATAACTGGAGTCTAGATGCTCAACGAAAATGACCGGAGCCTGAACGCTCATTGTAATAACCAGAGTCTGGACACCCAACAAAACTGACCGGAGCCTGAACGCTCAACGTAAAAACCAGAGTCTGGATACCCAACGAAACTGACCGGAGCCTGAACGCTCAACGTAAAAACCAGAGTCTGGATACCCAACGAAACTGACCGGAGCCTGAACGCTCAACGTAAAAATCGGAGTCTGTATACCAAACGAAACTGACCGGAGCCTGAACGCTCAACGTAATAACCGGAGTCTGGATACCCAACGAAACTGACCGGAGCCTGAACGCTCAACGTAATAACCGGAGTCTGGATACACAACGAAACTGACCGGAGCCTGAACGCTTAACGTAATAACCGGAGTCTGGATACCCAACGAAACTGAACGGAGCCTGAACGCTCAACGTAATAACCGGAGTCTGGATACTCAACGAAACTGACCGGAGCCTGAACGCACAACATAATAACTGGAGTCTAGATGCTCAACGAAAATGACCGGAGCCTGAACGCTCATTGTAATAACCAGAGTCTGGACACCCAACAAAACTGACCGGAGCCTGAACGCTCAACGTAATAACCAGAGTTTGGATACCCAACGAAACTGAGCGGAGCCTGAACGCTCAACGTAATAACCGGAGTTTGGATACCCAACGAAACTGACCGGAGCCTGAACGCTCAACGTAAAAACCGGAGTCGGGATACCCAACGAAACTGACAGGAGCTTGAACGCTCAACGTAATAACCGGAGTCTGGATACCCAACGAAACTGACCGGAGCCTGAACGCTTAACGTAATAACCGGAGTCTGGATACCCAACGAAACTGAACGGAGCCTGAACGCTTAACGTAATAACCGGAGTCTGGATACTCAACGAAACTGACAGGAGCCTGAACGCACAACATAATAACTGGAGTCTAGATACTCAACGAAAATGACCGGAGCCTGAGCGCTCATTGTAATAATCGGAGTCTGGACACCCAACAAAGCTGACCGGAGCCTGAACGCTCAACGTAAAAACCAGAGTCTGGATACCCAACGAAACTGATCGGAGCCTGAACGCTCAACGTAATAACTAAAGTCTGGATACCAAACGAAAGTGACCGGAGCCTGAACGATCAACGTAATAACCTGAGTGTGGATACCCAACCAAACTGACCAGAGCCTGAATGCACAACGTAATAACCGGAGTCTGGATACCCAACAAAACTGACCGGAGCCTGAACGCTCAACGTAATAACTGAAGTCTGGATACCCAACAAAACTGACCGGAGCCTGAACGCTCAACGTAAAAACCGGAGTCTGGATACCCAACAAAACTGAACGGAGCCTGAACGCTCAACGTAATAACCGGAGTCTGGATACACAACGAAATTGACCGGAGCCTGAACGCTCAACGTAATAACCGGAGTCTGGATACCCAACGAAACTGACCGGAGCCTGAACGCTTAACGTAATAACCGGAGTCTGGATACCCAACGAAACTGACCGGAGCCTGAACGCTCAACGTAATAACCTGAGTCTGGATACCCAACGAAACTGACCGGAGCCTGAATGCTCAACGTAATAACCGGAGTCTGGATACCCAACGAAACTGACCGGAGCCTGAACGCTCAACGTAATAACCGGAGTCTGGATACCCAACGAAATTGACCGGAGCCTGAACGCTCAATGTAAAAACCGGAGTCTGGATACCCAACGAAACTGACCGGAGCCTGAACGCTCAACGTAATAACCGGAGTCTGGATACCCAACGAAACTGACCGGAGCCTGAACGCTCAACGTGATAACCGGAGTCTGGATACACAACGAAACTGACCGGAGCCTGAACGCTTAACGTAATAACCGGAGTCTGGATACCCAACGAAACTGAACGGAGCCTGAACGCTCAACGTAATAACCGGAGTCTGGATACTCAATGAAACTAACCGGAGCCTGAACGCACAACATAATAACTGGAGTCTAGATGCTCAACGAAAATGACCGGAGCCTGAACGCTCATTGTAATAACCAGAGTCTGGACACCCAACAAAACTGACCGGAGCCTGAACGCTCAACGTAAAAACCAGAGTCTGGATACCCAACGAAACTGATCGGAGCCTGAACGCTCAACGTAATAACCTGAGTCTGGATACCCAACGAAACTGACCGGAGCCTGAACGCTCAACGTAATAACCGGAGTCTGGATACCCAACGAAACTGATCGGAGCCTGAACGCTCAACGTAATAACTGAAGTCTGGATACCCAACAAAACTGACCGGAGCTTGAACGCTCAACGTAAAAACCGGAGTCTGGATACCCAACAAAACTGACCGGAGCCTGAACGCTCAACGTAATAACCGGAGTCTGGATACACAACGAAACTGACCGGAGCCTTAACGCTCAACGTAATAACCGAAGTCTGGATACCAAACGAAACTGACCGGAGCCTGAACGCTCAACGTAATAACCTGAGTCTGGATACCCGACGAAACTGACCGGAGCCTGAACGCTCAACGTAATAACCGGAGTCTGGATACCCAACGAAACTGACCGGAGCCTGAATGCTCAACGTAATAACCGGAGTCTGGATACCCAACGAAACTGACCGGAGCCTGAACGCTCAACGTAAAAACCGGAGTCTGGATACCAAACGAAACTGACCGGAGCCTGAACGCTCAACGTAATAACCGGAGTCTGGATACCCAACGAAACTGACCGGAGCCTAAACGCTCAACGTAATAACCGGAGTCTGGATACACAACGAAACTGACCGGAGCCTGAACGCTTAACGTAATAACCGGAGTCTGGATACCCAACGAAACTGAACGGAGCCTGAACGCTCAACGTAATAACCGGAGTCTGGATACTCAACGAAACTGACCGGAGCCTGAACGCACAACATAATAACTGGAGTCTAGATGCTCAACGAAAATGACCGGAGCCTGAACGCTCATTGTAATAACCAGAGTCTGGACACCCAACAAAACTGACCGGAGCCTGAACGCTCAACGTAATAACCAGAGTTTGGATACCCAACGAAACTGAGCGGAGCCTGAACGCTCAACGTAATAACCGGAGTTTGGATACCCAACGAAACTGACCGGAGCCTGAACGCTCAACGTAAAAACCGGAGTCGGGATACCCAACGAAACTGACAGGAGCTTGAACGCTCAACGTAATAACCGGAGTCTGGATACCCAACGAAACTGACCGGAGCCTGAACGCTTAACGTAATAACCGGAGTCTGGATACCCAACGAAACTGAACGGAGCCTGAACGCTTAACGTAATAACCGGAGTCTGGATACTCAACGAAACTGACAGGAGCCTGAACGCACAACATAATAACTGGAGTCTAGATACTCAACGAAAATGACCGGAGCCTGAGCGCTCATTGTAATAATCGGAGTCTGGACACCCAACAAAGCTGACCGGAGCCTGAACGCTCAACGTAAAAACCAGAGTCTGGATACCCAACGAAACTGATCGGAGCCTGAACGCTCAACGTAATAACTAAAGTCTGGATACCAAACGAAACTGACCGGAGCCTGAACGATCAACGTAATAACCTGAGTGTGGATACCCAACCAAACTGACCAGAGCCTGAATGCACAACGTAATAACCGGAGTCTGGATACCCAACAAAACTGACCGGAGCCTGAACGCTCAACGTAATAACTGAAGTCTGGATACCCAACAAAACTGACCGGAGCCTGAACGCTCAACGTAAAAACCGGAGTCTGGATACCCAACAAAACTGAACGGAGCCTGAACGCTCAACGTAATAACCGGAGTCTGGATACACAACGAAACTGACCGGAGCCTGAACGCTCAACGTAATAACCGGAGTCTGGATACCCAACGAAACTGACCGGAGCCTGAACGCTTAACGTAATAACCGGAGTCTGGATACCCAACGAAACTGACCGGAGCCTGAACGCTCAACGTAATAACCTGAGTCTGGATACCCAACGAAACTGACCGGAGCCTGAATGCTCAACGTAATAACCGGAGTCTGGATACCCAACGAAACTGACCGGAGCCTGAACGCTCAACGTAATAACCGGAGTCTGGATACCCAACGAAATTGACCGGAGCCTGAACGCTCAACGTAAAAACCGGAGTCTGGATACCCAACGAAACTGACCGGAGCCTGAACGCTCAACGTAATAACCGGAGTCTGGATACCCAACGAAACTGACCGGAGCCTGAACGCTCAACGTGATAACCGGAGTCTGGATACACAACGAAACTGACCGGAGCCTGAACGCTTAACGTAATAACCGGAGTCTGGATACCCAACGAAACTGAACGGAGCCTGAACGCTCAACGTAATAACCGGAGTCTGGATACTCAATGAAACTAACCGGAGCCTGAACGCACAACATAATAACTGGAGTCTAGATGCTCAACGAAAATGACCGGAGCCTGAACGCTCATTGTAATAACCAGAGTCTGGACACCCAACAAAACTGACCGGAGCCTGAACGCTCAACGTAAAAACCAGAGTCTGGATACCCAACGAAACTGATCGGAGCCTGAACGCTCAACGTAATAACTGAAGTCTGGATACCAAACGAAACTGACCGGAGCCTGAACGCTCAACGTAATAACCTGAGTCTGGATACCCAACGAAACTGACCGGAGCCTGAACGCTCAACGTAATAACCGGAGTCTGGATACCCAACGAAACTGACCGGAGCCTGAACGCTCAACGTAATAACTGAAGTCTGGATACCCAACAAAACTGACCGGAGCTTGAACGCTCAACGTAAAAACCGGAGTCTGGATACCCAACAAAACTGACCGGAGCCTGAACGCTCAACGTAATAACCGGAGTCTGGATACACAGCGAAACTGACCGGAGCCTTAACGCTCAACGTAATAACCGAAGTCTGGATACCAAACGAAACTGACCGGAGCCTGAACGCTCAACGTAATAACCTGAGTCTGGATACCCGACGAAACTGACCGGAGCCTGAACGCTCAACGTAATAACCGGAGTCTGGATACCCAACGAAACTGACCGGAGCCTGAATGCTCAACGTAATAACCGGAGTTTGGATACCCAACGAAACTGACCGGAGCCTGAACGCTCAACGTAAAAACCGGAGTCTGGATACCCAACGAAACTGACCGGAGCTTGAACGCTCAACGTAATAACCGGAGTCTGGATACCCAACGAAACTGACCGGAGCCTGAACGCTCAACGTAATAACTAGAGTCTGGATACACAACGAAACTGACCGGAGCCTGAACGCTTAACGTAATAACCGGAGTCTGGATACCCAACGAAACTGAACGGAGCCTGAACGCTTAACGTAATAACTGGAGTCTGGATACTCAACGAAACTGACCGGAGCCTGAACGCACAACATAGTAACTGGAGTCTAGATACTCAACGAAAATGACCGGAGCCAGAGCGCTCATTGTAATAACCGGAGTCTGGACACCCAACAAAGCTGACTGGAGCCTGAACGCTCAACATAAAAACCAGAGTCTGGATACCCAACGAAACTGATCGGAGCCTGAACGCTCAACGTAATAACCAAAGTCTGGATACCAAACGAAACTGACCGGAGCCTGAACGCTCAACGTAATAACCTGAGTGTTGATACCCAACGAAACTGACCAGAGCCCGAACACTCAACGTAATAACCGGAGTCTGGATACCCAACGAAACTGACCGGAGCCTGAACGCTCAATGTAATAACTGAAGTCTGGATACCCAACAAAACATACCGGAGCCTGAACGCTCAATGTAAAAACCGGAGTCTGGATACCCAACGAAACTGACCGGAGCCTGAATGCTCAACGTAATAACCGGAGTCTGGATACCCAACGAAACTGACCGGAGCCTGAACGCTCAACGTAATAACCGGAGTCTGGATACCCAACGAAATTGACCGGAGCCTGAACGCTCAACGTAAAAACCGGAGTCTAGATACCCAACGAAACTGACCGGAGCCTGAACGCTCAACGTAATAACCGGAGTCTGGATACCCAACGAAACTGACCGGAGCCTGAACGCTCAACGTAATAACCGGAGTCTGGATACACAACGAAACTGACCGGAGCCTGAACGCTTAACGTAATAACCGGAGTCTGGATACCCAACGAAACTGAACGGAGCCTGAACGCTCAACGTAATAACCGAAGTCTGGATACTCAACGAAACTAACGGGAGCCTAAACGCACAACATAATAACTGGAGTCTAGATGCTCAACGAAAATGACCGGAGCCTGAACGCTCATTGTAATAACCAGAGTCTGGACACCCAACAAAACTGACCGGAGCCTGAACGCTCAACGTAAAAACCAGAGTCTGGATACCCAACGAAACTGATCGGAGCCTGAACGCTCAACGTAATAACTGAAGTCTGGATTCCAAACGAAACTGACCGGAGCCTGAACGCTCAACGTAATAACCTGAGTCTGGATACCCAACGAAACTGACCGGAGCTGTGACGCCCCGATTCTGAATTCCCATTAATTGTTGAGTCTTTTAATTTATTTAATCGATGTTTGTTTTAAATTGAGAAATTATATATTGCTATGTGGTGTTTTGCTTATTTTATCTATTTTTACCGAATCAGAGAGTTTTCGGGGAATTAGAGTAAAAAGGGCATTTTAGTCATTTAGCACTTTAGTGTGAGAATTGATTGATAAGTGTTGGAAAGAATTTGAGAGGAAAGAAATAGAGATAGAAATAGAATAAGAGAGGAAAAAGGAAGAAGATAGTAACATACGAAGAAAAGCAAGAGAAAGAAAAGAGGAGAAGGGAAAGAGAAGAGAAAGTGGAGAGGAAAACCTAGAATCATCAAGGAGTCATCACCAAAGCTTGCAATCGATCGGTAAGGGTGTGAAACTCCATCATCTCTTTAATGTATATGATTGTATGTGTATGTTTGTGGAATTTGTAGAGTTTCTACTCTTCTTCCACTTAGGTTAGAAGTTGGTTTTGTGAGTAGAATGAGGTTTTAATCGGTTAGAACTCGAATTAGACGATGTAGTTTAGTCGGGTGATGTTTGGGTTGTGCTACTGTGACTGGTTTGGATTTAATCGGTCGGTTGTGTGGAGTTTGGGCTTTGAGACAACCATGGTAGTTCTGTCTTCGCAAGTTCGCCAGGCGAAAGGCGGCGAAGCTTCGCCAGGCGAAGCCCAGCGAGCTGTAGCGAAGCAAGTCAGAAGCTAATACCCTGTATTCGCTGGCAAGTTCGCCAGGCGAGGTGAGTTGGCGAAGGTTCGCCAGGCGAGTAGGTAGCGAGCCTCAGCGAGTAATTCCAGAATTACTCCCAGTGGACTTCGCTGGGAAGTTCGCCAGGCGAAGGTCGGCGAGCATTCGCTGCGTGGCTTCGCCAGGCGAAGGTTGGCGAACCTGGCAGTGTTATTTTGTCTTGCTGTTTGTTCATGTTATGATGTTTGGTTGATTCAATTATGATTAATGCCTATATGAGTGATTGATGTGTGAACTGTTTGACATGTCGTGCTGTGGGTGGCCGAAAGGCGTGAATCCTAGATTGTAGAGTAAACGATAAATCTTGAATATTTGATAATCTTGTGTATTTGCTCGAATTGAATAGAAACGCATTGATAGGCTGATATGTGTGTAAACCATGTGTGGAATGGTGTATAATGTGAATGCATAATGAATATATGTGATGTATGTGATAAATGCAATAAGTATGTTTGTGAACATAGTGTGCATTTTTGTGATTGATCCCGTGGAGGATTTGCAGAACCTCGTATGATACGATGGTTATATTTGATTCCTTGGAGAATCGGTTGCATTGTGTGATTCCTCGGAGAATCGGTCATAACATGTAATCCCGTGGAGGATTGGTTAGAGTATTTGATTCCGTGGAGAATCTGCTGAGTACTTGATCCCGTGGCGGATCTGCTGAATATTCGATTCCGTGGAGAATCTGATGAATATTTGATTCCGTGGAGAATCTGCTGAGTACTTGATCCCGTGGAGGGTCTGCTGAATACTCGATTCCTTAGGGAATTTGTTGAATGAGTCGGTACCGCATTTGCATCTGCATAGGGTCGTGTGTCGGTCTCTATGAGTTGCATGAGTCATCTGTGTATGATGCATTGGTTGTGTGAATATAACTGTGTATGTTATATGTGATTTGTTTGGAGGAAATGTAGTGAATGTTCATGTGTATGTGTAGAGACATGATTATTTGTATATGCTTAATGTGGTGAGAACATAATTTGAGTATAACTTGTATAATTATGGAGTTATGTATATATACAATTTTATGCATTAACTGTTATGAGGTTGTTTCTCACCCTTCTGCTGTTTTATAATGCTCTATGAGGCATTGCAGAGTAGGAAGCTGGAGGTTCTTTTTGTGAAGCGATGTCTTCATTCTTTTTGGTCAATGGCTCTGATATGTAACATCTGGGTAGTTAGGAAGCCTTTGACTCTTTTGGAGTTACATTTGTTTTGATTCTTTTGTGATACATATGTGTATGTATCTGCTGTGGATATGTTGTAAAGCATGAATTAACTGATGGTTGTGTATACTTTTATGAATGAGATCAATTCAATATTTGGATGTTTCCGCTTTATTCTAAATATTGAGATGTGGGTTACCCATTGTTGCATATCTATAAAGAGCAGGTATCGTATGTGTTTAATCTCATGATAATGTGATGCGCCTCTTATATACCATGTTTTAATTAAACTCTGATGAAATAAATTTTCTAAGTGCCTAAATGATTTATTTGATTAATTTGGGGGTATAGAAAGGGGGTGTTACAGGAGCCTGAACGCTCAACGTAATAACCGGAGTCTGGATACCCAACGAAACTGACCGGAGCCTGAACGCTCAACGTAATAACTGAAGTCTGGATACCCAACAAAACTGACCGGAGCTTGAACGCTCAACGTAAAAACCGGAGTCTGGATACCCAACAAAACTGACCGGAGCCTGAACGCTCAACGTAATAACCGGAGTCTGGATACACAACAAAACTGACCGGAGCCTTAACGCTCAACGTAATAACCGAAGTCTGGATACCAAACGAAACTGACCGGAGCCTGAACGCTCAACGTAATAACCTGAGTCTGGATACCCGACGAAACTGACCGGAGCCCGAACGCTCAACGTAATAACCGGAGTTTGGATACCCAACGAAACTGACCGGAGCCTGAACGCTCAACGTAATAATCGGAGTCTGGATACACAACGAAACTGACCGGAGCCTGGACGCTCAACGTAATAACCGGAGTCTAGATACACAACGAAACTGACCGGAGCCTGGACGCTCAACGTAATAACCGGAGCTGGATACCCAACGAAACTGACCGGAGCCTTAACGCTCAACGTAATAACTCGAGTCTGGACACCCAACGAAACTGACCGGAGCCTGGATGCTCAACGTAATAACTGAAGTTTGGACACCCAACGAAACTGACCGGAGCCTGAACGCTCAATGTAATAACCAGAGTCTGGATACCCAACGAAACTGACCGGAGCCTGAATGCTTAACATAATAACCGAAGTCTGGATACCCAACGAAACTGACCGGAGCCTGAACGCTCAACGTAATAACCGGAGTCTGGATACAAAACGAAACTGACCGGAGCCTTAACGCTCAACATAAAAACCGGAGTCTGGATACCCAACGAAACTGACCGAAGCCTGAACGCTCAACGTAATAACCGGAGTCTGGATACCCAACGAAACTGACCGGAGCCTGAACGCTCAACTTAATAACCGGAGTCTGGATACACAACGAAACTAACCGGAGCCTGAACGCTTAACGTAATAACCGGAGTCTGGATACCCAACGAAACTGAACGGAGCCTGAACGCTCAACGTAATAACCGGAGTCTGGATACACAACGAAACTGACCGGAGCCTTAACGCTCAACGTAATAACCGAAGTCTGGATACCAAACGAAACTGACCGGAGCCTGAACGCTCAACGTAATAACCTGAGTCTGGATACCCGACGAAACTGACCGGAGCCCGAACGCTCAACGTAATAACCGGAGTTTGGATACACAACGAAACTGACCGGAGCCTGAACGCTCAACGTAATAATCGGAGTCTGGATACACAACGAAACTGACCGGAGCCTGGACGCTCAACGTAATAACCGGAGTCTAGATACACAACGAAACTGACCGGAGCCTGGACGCTCAACGTAATAACCGGAGCTGGATACCCAACGAAACTGACCGGAGCCTTAACGCTCAACGTAATAACTCGAGTCTGGACACCCAACGAAACTGACCGGAGCCTGGATGCTCAACGTAATAACTGAAGTTTGGACACCCAACGAAACTGACCGGAGCCTGAACGCTCAATGTAATAACCAGAGTCTGGATACCCAACGAAACTGACCGGAGCCTGAATGCTTAACATAATAACCGAAGTCTGGATACCCAACGAAACTGACCGGAGCCTGAACGCTCAACGTAATAACCGGAGTCTGGATACAAAACGAAACTGACCGGAGCCTTAACGCTCAACATAAAAACCGGAGTCTGGATACCCAACGAAACTGACCGAAGCCTGAACGCTCAACGTAATAACCGGAGTCTGGATACCCAACGAAACTGACCGGAGCCTGAACGCTCAACTTAATAACCGGAGTCTGGATACACAACGAAACTAACCGGAGCCTGAACGCTTAACGTAATAACCGGAGTCTGGATACCCAACGAAACTGAACGGAGCCTGAACGCTCAACGTAATAACCGGAGTCTGGATACTCAACGAAACTGACCGGAGCCTGAACGCACAACATAAGAACTGGAGTCTAGATGCTCAACGAAAATGACCGGAGCCTGAACGCTCATTGTAATAACCGGAGTCTGGACACCCAAAAAAACTGACCGGAGCCTGAACGCTCAATGTAAAAACCAGAGTCTGGATACCCAACGAAACTGATCGGAGCCTGAACGCTCAACGTAATAACTGAAGTCTGGATACCAAACGAAACTGACCGGAGCCTGAACGGTCAACGTAATAACCAGAGTTTGGATACCCAACGAAACTGACCGGAGCCTGAATGCTCAACGTAATAACCGGAGTCTGGATACCCAACGAAACTGACCGGAGCCTGAACGCTCAACGTAAAAACCGGAGTTTAGATACCCAACAAAACTGACCGGAGCCTGAACGCTCAACGTAATAACCGAAGTTTGGATACCCAACGAAACTGACCGGAGCCTGAACGCTCAACGTAATAACCGGAGTCTGGATACCCAACGAAACTGACCGGAGCCTGAACGCTCAACGTAATAACCGGAGTCTGGATATCCAACGAAACTGACCGGAGCCTGAACGCTCAACGTAATAACCTGAGTCTGGATACCTAACAAAACTGACCGGAGCCTGAACGCTCAACGTAATAACCGGAGTCTGGATACAAAACGAAACTGACCGGAGCTTGAACGCTCAACGTAATAACCGGAGTCTGGATACCCAACAAAACTGACCGGAGCCTGAACGCTCAACGTAATAACTAGAGTCTGGATACACAACGAAACTGACCGGAGCCTGAACGCTTAACGTAAAAACCGGAGTCTGGATACCCAACGAAACTAAACGGAGCCTGAACGCTTAACGTAATAACTGGAGTCTGGATACTCAACGAAACTGACCGGAGCCTGAACGCACAACATAATAACTGGAGTCTAGATACTCAACGAAAATGACCGGAGCCTGAGCGCTCATTGTAATAACCGGAGTCTGGACACCCAACAAAGCTGACTGGAGCCTGAACGCTCAACGTAAAAACCAGAGTCTGGATACCCAACGAAACTGATCGGAGCCTGAACGCTCAACGTAATAACCAAAGTCTGGATACCAAACGAAATTGACCGGAGCCTGAACGCTCAACGTAATAACCTGAGTGTGGATACCCAACGAAACTGACCAGAGCCCGAACACTCAACGTAATAACCGGAGTCTGGATACCCAACGAAACTGACCGGAGCCTGAACGCTCAACGTAATAACTGAAGTCTGGATACCCAACAAAACTGACCGGAGCCTGAACGCTCAATGTAAAAACCGGAGTCTGGATACCCAACGAAACTGACCGGAGCCTGAACGCTCAACGTAATAACCGGAGTCTGGATACACAACGAAACTGACCGGAGCCTCGACGCTCAACGTAATAACCGGAGTCTAGATACACAACGAAACTGACCGGAGCCTGGACGCTCAACGTAATAACCGGAGTCTGGATACCCAACGAAACTGACCGGAGCCTTAACGCAAAACGTAATAACCAGAGTCTGGATACCCAACGAAACTGACCGGAGCCTGGATGCTCAACGTAATAACTGAAGTCTGGACACCCAACGAAACTGACCGGAGCCTGAACGCTCAATGTAATAACCAGAGTCTGGATACCCAACGAAACTGACCGGAGCCTGAACGCTTAACGTAATAACCGAAGTCTGGATACCCAATGAAACTGACCGGAGCCTGAACGCTCAACGTAATAACCGGAGTCTGGATACAAAACGAAACTGACCGGAGCCTTAACGCTCAACATAAAAACCGGAGTCTGGATACCCAACGAAACTGACCGAAGCCTGAATGCTCAACGTAATAACCGGAGTCTGGATACCCTACGAAACTGACCGGAGCCTGAACGCTCAACTTAATAACCGGAGTCTGGATACACAACGAAACTAACCGAAGCCTGAACGCTTAACGTAATAACCGGAGTCTGGATACCCAACGAAACTGAACGGAGCCTGAACGCTCAACGTAATAACCGGAGTCTGGATACTCAACGAAACTGACCGGAGCCTGAACGCACAACATAATAACTGGAGTCTAGATGCTCAACGAAAATAACCGGAGCCGGAACGCTCATTGTAATAACCGGAGTCTGGACACCCAAAAAAACTGACCGGAGCCTGAACGCTCAACGTAAAAACCAGAGTCTGGATACCCAACGAAACTGATCGGAGCCTGAATGCTCAACGTAATAACTGAAGTCTGGATACCAAACGAAACTGACCGGAGCCTGAACGCAGAACGTAATAACCTGAGTCTGGATACCAAACGAAACTGACCGGAGCCTGAACGCTCAACGTAATAACCAGAGTCTGGATACCCAATGAAACTGACCGGAGCCTGAACGCTCAACGTAATAACTGAAGTCTAGATAACCAACAAAACTGACCGGAGCCTGAACGCTCAACGTAAAAACCAAAGTCTGGATACCCAACGAAACTGACCGGAGCCTGAACGCTCAATGTAATAACCGGAGTCTGGATACACAACGAAACTGACCGGAGCCTGGACGCTCAACGTAATAACCAGAGTCTGGATACCCAACGAAACTGACCGGAGCCTTAACGCTCAACGTAATAACCGGAGTCTGGATACCCAACGAAACTGACCGGAGCCTGGACGCTCAACGTAATAACTGAAGTCTGGATACACAACGAAACTGACCGGAGCCTGAACGCTCAACGTAAAAACCGGAGTCTGGATACCCAACGAAACTGACCAGAGCCTAAACGCTCAACGTAATAACCGGAGTCTGGATACCCAACGAAACTGACCGGAGCCTAAACGCTCAACGTAATAACCGGAGTCTGGATACACAAAGAAACTGACCGGAGCCTGAACGCTTAACGTAATAACTGGAGTCTGGATACCCAATGAAACTGAACGGAGCCTGAACGCTCAACGTAATAATCGGAGTCTGGATACTCAACGAAACTGACCAGAGCCTGAACGCACAACATAATAACTGGAGTCTAGATGCTCAACGAAAATGACCGGAGCCTGAACGCTCATTGTAATAACCGGAGTCTGGACACCCAACAAAACTGACCGGAGCCTGAACGCTCAACGTAAAAACCAGAGTCTGGATACCCAACGAAACTGACCGGAGCCTGAACGCTCAACGTAATAACTAAAGTCTGGATACCAAACGAAACTGACCGGAGCCTGAACGCTAAACGTAATAACCTGAGTCTAGATACCCAACGAAACTGACCGGAGCCTGAACGTTCAACGTAATAACCTGAGTCTGGATACCCAACGAAACTGACCGAAGCCTGAACGCTCAACGTAATAACCGGAGTCTGGATACCCAACGAAACTGACCGGAGCCTGAACGCTCAACTTAATAACCGGAGTCTGGATACACAACGAAACTAACCGAAGCCTGAACGCTTAACGTAATAACCGGAGTCTGGATACCCAACGAAACTGAACGGAGCCTGAACGCTCAACGTAATAACCGGAGTCTGGATACTCAACGAAACTGACCGGAGCCTGAACGCACAACATAATAACTGGAGTCTAGATGCTCAACGAAAATAACCGGAGCCGGAACGCTCATTGTAATAACCGGAGTCTGGACACCCAAAAAAACTGACCGGAGCCTGAACGCTCAACGTAAAAACCAGAGTCTGGATACCCAACGAAACTGATCGGAGCCTGAATGCTCAACGTAATAACTGAAGTCTGGATACCAAACGAAACTGACCGGAGCCTGAACGCAGAACGTAATAACCTGAGTCTGGATACCAAACGAAACTGACCGGAGCCTGAACGCTCAACGTAATAACCAGAGTCTGGATACCCAATGAAACTGACCGGAGCCTGAACGCTCAACGTAATAACTGAAGTCTGGATAACCAACAAAACTGACCGGAGCCTGAACGCTCAACGTAAAAACCAAAGTCTGGATACCCAACGAAACTGACCGGAGCCTGAACGCTCAATGTAATAACCGGAGTCTGGATACACAACGAAACTGACCGGAGCCTGGACGCTCAACGTAATAACCAGAGTCTGGATACCCAACGAAACTGACCGGAGCCTTAACGCTCAACGTAATAACCGGAGTCTGGATACCCAACGAAACTGACCGGAGCCTGGACGCTCAACGTAATAACTGAAGTCTGGATACACAACGAAACTGACCGGAGCCTGAACGCTCAACGTAAAAACCGGAGTCTGGATACCCAACGAAACTGACCAGAGCCTAAACGCTCAACGTAATAACCGGAGTCTGGATACCCAACGAAACTGACCGGAGCCTAAACGCTCAACGTAATAACCGGAGTCTGGATACACAAAGAAACTGACCGGAGCCTGAACGCTTAACGTAATAACTGGAGTCTGGATACCCAATGAAACTGAACGGAGCCTGAACGCTCAACGTAATAATCGGAGTCTGGATACTCAACGAAACTGACCAGAGCCTGAACGCACAACATAATAACTGGAGTCTAGATGCTCAACGAAAATGACCGGAGCCTGAACGCTCATTGTAATAACCGGAGTCTGGATACCCAACGAAACTGACCGGAGCCTTAACGCTCAACGTAATAACCGGAGTCCGGATACTCAACGAAACTGACCGGAGCCTGGACGCTCAACGTAATAACTGAAGTCTGGATACCAAACGAAACTGACCAGAGCCTGAACGCTCAATGTAATAACCGGAGTCAGGATACCCAATGAAACTGACCGGAGCCTGAACGCTCAACGTAATAACCGGAGTCTGGATACCCAACGAAATTGACCGGAGCCTGAACGCTCAACGTAAAAACCGGAGTCTGGATACCCAACGAAACTGACTAGAGCCTAAACGCTCAACGTAATAACCGGAGTCTGGATACCCAACGAAACTGACCGGAGCCTGAACGCTCAACGTAATAACCGGAGTCTGGATACACAACGATACTGACCGGAGCCTGAACGCTTAACGTAATAACTGGAGTCTGGATACCCAACGAAACTGAACGGAGCTTGAACGCTCAACAAAATAACCGGAGTCTGGATACTCAACGAAACTGACCAGAGCCTGAACGCACAACATAATAACCGGAGTCTAGATGCTCAACGAAAATGACCGGAGCCTGAACGCTCATTGTAATAACCGGAGTCTGGACAACCAACAAAACTGACCGGAGCCTGAACGCTCAACGTAAAAACCTGAGTCTGGATACCCAACGAAACTGACCGGAGCCTGAACGCTCAACGTAATAACTGAAGTCTGGATACCAAACGAAACTGACCGGAGCCTGAACTCTAAACGTAATAACCTGAGTCTGGATACCCAACGAAACTGACCGGAGCCTGAACGCTTAACGTAATAACCGGAGTCTGGATACCCAACGAAACTGACCGGAGCCTGAACGCTCAAAGTAATAACTGAAGTCTGGATAACCAACAAAACTGACCGGAGCCTGAACGCTCAACGTAAAAACCGGAGTCTGGATACCCAACGAAACTGACCGGAGCCTGAACGCTCAACGTAATAACCTGAGTCTGGATACCCAACGAAACTGACCGGAGCCTGAACGCTCAACGTAATAACCGGAGTCTGGATACACAACGAAACTAACCGGAGCCTGGACGCTCAACGTAATAACCAGAGTCTGGATACCCAACGAAACTGACCGGAGCCATAATGCTTAACGTAATAACCGGAGTCTGGATACCCAACGAAACTGACCGGAGCCTGGACGCTCAACGTAATAACTGAAGTCTGGATACCAAACGAAACTGACCGGAGCCTGAACGCTCAATGTAATAACCGGAGTCAGGATACCCAACGAAACTGACCGGAGCCTGAACGCTCAACGTAATAACCGGAGTCTGGATACCCAAAGAACTTGACCGGAGCCTGAACGCTCAACGTAAAAACCGGAGTCTGGATACCCAAAGAAACTGACCAGAGCCTAAACGCTCAACGTAATAACCGGAGTCTGGATACCCAACGAAACTGACCGGAGCCTGAACGCTCAACGTAATAACCGGAGTCTGGATACACAACGAAACTGACCGGAGCCTGAACGCTTAACGTAATAACCGGAGTTTGGATACACAACAAAACTGACCGGAGCCTGAACGCTTAACGTAATAACTGGAGTCTGGATACCCAACGAAACTGAACGGAGCCTGAACGCTCAACGTAATAACCGGAGTCTGGATACTCAACGAAACTGACCAGAGCCTGAACGCACAACATAATAACTGGAGTCTGGATGCTCAACGAAAATGACCGGAGCCTGAACGCTCATTGTAATAACCGGAGTCTGGACACCCAACAAAACTGACCGGAGCCTGAACGCTCAATGTAAAAACCAGAGTCTGGATACCCAACGAAACTGACCGGAGCCTGAACGCTCTACGTAATAACTGAAGTCTGGATACCAAACGAAACTGACCGGAGCCTGAACGCTAAACGTAATAACCTGAGTCTGGATACCCAACGAAACTGACCGGAGCCTGAACGCTCAACGTAATAACCGGAGTCTGGATACCCAACGAAACTGACCGGAGCCTGAACGCTCAACGTAATAACTGAAGTCTGGATAACCAACAAAACTGACCGGAGGCTGAACGCTCAACGTAAAAACCGGAGTCTGGATACCCAACGAAACTGACCGGAGCCTGAACGCTCAACGTAATAACCAGAGTCTAGATACACAACGAAACTGACCGGAGCCTAGACGCTCAACGTAATAACTGGAGTCTGGATACCCAACGAAACTGACCGGAGCCTGGACGCTCAATGTGATAACTGAAGTCCTGATACCAAACGAAACTGACCGGAGCCTGAACGCTCAATGTAATAAAAGGAGTCTGGATACCCAACGAAACTGACCGGAGCCTGAACGCTCAACGTAATAACTGAAGTCTGGATAACCAACAAAACTGACCGGAGCCTGAACGCTCAACGTAAAAACCAGAGTCTGGATACCCAACGAAACTGACCGGAGCCTGAACACTCAACGTAATAACTGAAGTCTGGATACAAAACGAAACTGACCGGAGCCTGAACGCTCAACGTAATAACCTGAGTCTTGATACCCAACGAAACTGACCGGAGCCTGAATGCTCAACGTAATAACCGGAGTCTGGATACCCAACGAAACTGACCGGAGCCTGAACGCTCAACGTAATAACCGAAGTCTGGATTCACAACGAAACTGACCAGAGCTTGAACGCTCAACGTAATAACCGGAGTCTAGATAACCAACGAAACTGACCGGAGCCTGAACGCTCAACGTAATAACCGGAGTCTGGATACCCAACGAAACGGACCGGAGTCTGCTTGCTCAACGTAATAACCGGAGTCTGGATACCCAATAAAACTGACCGGAGCCTGAACGCTCAACGTAAAAACCGGAGTCTGGATACCCAACGAAACTGACCGGAGCCTGAACGCTCAACTTAATAACCGGAGTCTGGATACACAACGAAACTAACCGGAGCCTGAACGCTTAACGTAATAACCGGAGTCTGGATACCCAACGAAACTGAACGGAGCCTGAACGCTCAACGTAATAACCAGAGTCTGGATACTCAACGAAACTGACCGGAGCCTGAACGCACAACATAATAACTGGAGTCTAGATGCTCAACGAAAATGACCGGAGCCTGAACGCTCATTGTAATAACCGGAGTCTGGACACCCAAAAAAACTGACCGGAGCCTGAACGCTCAACGTAAAAACCAGAGTCTGGATACCCAACGAAACTGATCGGAGCCTGAACGCTCAACGTAATAACTGAAGTCTGGATACCAAACGAAATTGACCGGAGCCTGAACGCTCAACGTAATAACCTGAGTCTGGATACCAAACGAAACAGATCGGAGCCTGAACGCTCAATGTAATAACCAGAGTCTGGATACCCAATGAAACTGACCGGAGCCTGAACGCTCAACGTAATAACTGAAGTCTGGATAACCAACAAAACTGACCGGAGCCTGAACGCTCAATGTAAAAACCGAAGTCTGGATACCCAACGAAACTGACCAGAGCCTGAACGCTCAAGGTAATAACCGGAGTCTGGATACACAACGAAACTGACCGGAGCCTGGACGCTCAACGTAATAACCAGAGTCTGGATACCCAACGAAACTGACCGGAGCCTTAACGCTCAACGTAATAACCGGAGTCTGGATACCCAACGAAACTGACCGGAGCCTGGACGCTCAACGTAATAACTGAAGTCTGGATACACAACGAAACTGACCGGAGCCTGAACGCTCAACGTAAAAATCGGAGTCTGGATACCCAACGAAACTGACCAGAGCCTAAACGCTCAACGTAATAACCGGAGTCTGGATACCCAACGAAACTGACCAGAGCCTAAACGCTCAACGTAATAACTGGAGTCTGGATACACAACGAAACTGACCGGAGCCTGAACGCTTAACGTAATAACTGGAGTCTGGATACCCAACGAAACTGAACGGAGCCTGAAAGCTCAACGTAATAACCGGAGTCTGGATACTCAACGAAACTGACCAGAGCCTGAACGCACAACATAATAACTGGAGTCTAGATGCTCAACGAAAATGACCGGAGCCTGAACGCTCATTGTAATAACCGGAGTCTGGACACCCAACAAAACTGACCGGAGCCTGAACGCTCAACGTAAAAACCAGAGTCTGGATACCCAACGAAACTGACCGGAACCTGAACGCTCAACGTAATAACTGAAGTCTGGATACCAAACGAAACTGACCGGAGCCTGAACGCTAAACGTAATTACCTGAGTCTGGATACCCAACGAAACTGACCGGAACCTGAACGCTCAAAGTAATAACTGAAGTCTGGATAACCAACAAAACTAACCGGAGCCTGAACGTTCAACGTAAAAACCGGAGTCTGGATACCCAACGAAACTGACCGGAGCCTGAACGCTCAACGTAATAACCTGAGTCTGGATACCCAACGAAACTGACCGGAGCCTGAACGCTCAACGTAATAACCGGAGTCTGCATACCCAATGAAACTGACCGGAGCATGAACGCTCAACGTAATAACTGAAGTCTGGATACCCAACAAAACTGACCGGAGCCTGAACGCTCAACGTAAAAACCGGAGTCTGGATACCCAACGAAACTGACCGGAGCCTGAACTTTCAACGTAATAACCGGAGTCTGGATACACAACGAAACTGACCGGAGCCTGGACGCTCAACGTAAACACCAGAGTCTGGATACCCAACGAAACTGACCGGAGCCTTAACGCTCAACGTAATAACCGGAGTCCGGATACTCAACGAAACTGACCGGAGCCTGGACGCTCAACGTAATAACTGAAGTCTGGATACCAAACGAAACTGACCGGAGCCTGAACGCTCAATGTAATAACCGGAGTCAGGATACCCTACGAACTTGACCGGAGCCTGAACGCTCAACGTAATAACCGGAGTCTGGATACCCAACGAAACTGACCGGAGCCTGAACGCTCAACGTAATAACTGAAGTCTGGATACCAAACGAAACTGACCAGAGCCTGAACGCTCAACGTAATAACCGAAGTCTGGATACCCAACGAAACTGACCGGAGTTTGAACGCTCAACGTAATAACCGGAGTCTGGATACCCAACGAAACTGACCAGAGCCTGAACGCTCAACGTAATAACCAGAGTCTGGATACCCAACGAAATTGACCGGAGCCTGAACCCTCAACATAATAACCGAAGTCTGGATACCCAACAAAACTGACCGGAGCCTGAACGCTGAACGTAAAAACTGGAGTCTGGATACCCAACGAAACTGACCGGAGCCTTAACGCTCAACGTAATAACCGGAGTCTGGATACCCAACGAAACTGACCGGAACCTTGACGCTCAACGTAATAACTGAAGTCTGGATACCAAATGAAACTGACTGGAGCCTGAACACTCAATGTAATAACCAGAGTCTGGATACCCAATGAAACTGACCGGAGCCTGAACGCTTGACGTAATAACCGGAGTCTGGATACCCAACGAAACTGACCGGAGCCTGAACCCTCAACATAATAACCGAAGTCTGGATACCCAACGAAAAGGACCGGAGCCTGAACGCTCATTGTAATAACCGGAGTCTGGACACCCAACAAAACTGACCGGAGCCTGAACGCTCAACGTAAAAACCAGAGTCTGGATACCCAACGAAACTGACCGGAGCCTGAACACTCAACATAATAACTGAAGTCTGGATACAAAACGAAACTGATCGGAGCCTGAACGCTCAACGTAATAACCTAAGTCTGGATACCCAACGAAACTGACCGGAGCCTGAACGCTCAACGTAATAACCGGAGTCTGGATACCCAACGAAACTGACCGGAGCCTGAACGCTCAACGTAATAACCGAAGTCTGGATTCACAACGAAACTGACCAGAGCCTGAACGCTCAACGTAATAACCGGAGTCTAGATAACCAACGAAACTGACCAGAGCCTGAACGCTCAACGTAATAACCGGAGTCTAGATACCCAACGAAACGGACCAGAGTCTGCTCGCTCAACGTAATAACCGGAGTCAGGATACCCAATAAAACTGACCGGAGCCTGAACGCTCAACGTAAAAACCGGAGTCTGGATACCCAACAAAATTGATCGGAGCCTGAACGCTCAACTTAAAAACCGGAGTCTGGATACGCAACGAAACTGACCGGAGCCTGAACGCTCAACGTAATAACCGGAGTCTGGATACCCAACGAAACTGACCGGAGCCTGAACGCTCAACGTAATAACCGGAGTCTGGATAGACAACGAAACTGACCGGAGCCTGAATGCTTAACGTAATAACCGGAGTCTGGATACCCAACGAAACTGACCGGAGTTTGAACGCTCAACGTAATAACCGGAGTCTGGATACCCAACGAAACTAACCAGAGCCTGAACGCTCAACGTAATAACCAGAGTCTGAATACCCAACGAAACTGACTGGAGCCTGAACGCTCAATGTAATAACCGGAGTCTGGATACCCAACGAAACTGACAAGAGCCTGAACGCTCAACGTAAAAACCGGAGTCTGGATACCCAACGAAACTGACCGGAGCCTGAACGCTCAACATAATAACCGGAGTCTGGATACCCAACGAAATTGACCGGAGCCTGAACGCTTAACCTAATAACCAGAGTCTGGATACCCAACAAAACTGACCGGAGCCTGAACGCTCAACGTAAAAACCAGAGTCTGGATACCCAACAAAACTGACCGAAGCCTGAACGCTCAATGTAAAAACCGAAGTCTGGATACCCAACGAAACTGCCCGGAGCCTGAACGCTCAACGTAATAACTGAAGTCTGGATACCAAACGAAACTGACTGGAGCCTGAACGCTCAATGTAATAACCTGAGTCTAGATACCCAATGAAACTGACCGGAGCCTGAACGCTCAACGTAATAACTGAAGTCTGGATACCAAACGAAACTGACTGGAGCCTGAACGCTCAATGTAATAACCTGAGTCTAGATACCCAATGAAACTGACCGGAGCCTGAACGCTCAACGTAATAATTGGAGTCTGGATACCAAACGAAACTGACCGGAGCCTGAACGCTCAACGTAATAACCGGAGTCTGGATACCCAACAAAACTGACCAGAGCCTGAACGCTCAACGTAAAAACCGGAGTCTGGTTACCCAACGAACCTGACCGGAGCCTGAACGCTCAACGTAATAACCGGAGTTTGGATACCCAACGAAACTGACCGGAGCCTGAATGCTCAACATAAAAACCAGAGTCTGGATACCCAACAAAACTGACCGGAGCCTGAACGCTCAATGTAAAAACCGGAGTCTGGATACCAAACGAAATTGACCGGAGCCTGAACGCTCAACGTAATAACCGGAATCTGGATACCCAACAAAACTGACCGGAGCCTGAACGCTCAACGTAAAAACCGGAGTCTGGATACCCTAACAAAATTGATCGGAGCTTGAACGCTCAACTTAAAAACCGAAGTCTGGATACGCAACGAAACTGACCGGAGCCTGAACGCTCAACGTAATAACTGAAGTCTGGATACCAAACGAAACTGACCGGAGCCTGAACGCTCAACGTAATAACCGGAGTCTGGATACCCAACGAAACTGACCGGAGTTTGAACGCTCAACGTAATAACCGGAGTCTGGATACCCAACGAAACTGACCAGAGCCTGAACGCTCAACGTAATAACCAGAGTCTGGATACCCAACGAAACTGACCGGAGCCTGAACCCTCAACATAATAACCGAAGTCTGGATACCCAACAAAACTGACCGGAGCCTGAACGCTCAACGTAAAAACTGGAGTCTGGATACCCAACGAAACTGACCGGAGCCTTAACGCTCAACGAAATAACCGGAGTCTGGATACCCAACGAAACTGACCGGAACCTGGACGCTCAACGTAATAACTGAAGTCTGGATACCAAATGAAACTGACCGGAGCCTTAACGCTCAATGTAATAACCGGAGTCTGGATACCCAACGAAACTGACCGGAGCCTGAACGCTTAACGTAATAACCAGAGTCTGGATACCCAACGAAACTGACCGGAGCCTGAACGCTCAATGTAATAACCGGAGTCTGGATACCCAACGAAACTGACAGGAGCCTGAACGCTCAACGTAAAAATCGGAGTCTGGATACCCAACGAAACTGACCGGAGCCTGAACGCTCAACGTAATAACCGGAGTTTGGATACCCAACGAAACTGACCGGAGCCTGAACATTTAACCTAATAACCGGAGTCTGGATACCCAACAAAACTGACCGGAGCCTGAACGCTCAAAGTAAAACCAGAGTCTGGATACCCAACAAAACTGACCGAAGCCTGAACGCTCAACGTAAAAACCGAAGTCTGGATACCCAACGAAACTGACCAGAGCCTGAATGCTCAACGTAAAAACCAGAGTCTGGATACCCAACAAAACTGACCGGAGCCTGAACGCTCAATGTAAAAACCGGAGTCTGGATACCAAACGAAACTGACCGGAGCCTGAACGCTCAACGTAATAACCGGAGTCTGGATACCCAACAAAACTGACCGGAGCCTGAACGCTCAACGTAAAAACCGGAGTCTGGATACCCTAACAAAATTGATCGGAGCCTGAACGCTCAACTTAAAAACCGGAGTCTGGATACGCAACGAAACTGACCGGAGCCTGAACGCTCAACGTAATAACTGAAGTTTGGATACCAAACGAAACTGACCGGAGCCTGAACGCTCAACGTAATAACCGGAGTCTGGATACCCAACGAAACTGACCGGAGTTTGAACGCTCAACGTAATAACCGGAGTCTGGATACCCAACGAAACTGACCAGAGCCTGAACGCTCAACGTAATAACCAGAGTCTGGATACCCAACGAAACTGACCGGAGCCTGAACGCTCAATGTAATAACCGGAGTCTGGATACCCAACGAAACTGACAGGAGCCTGAACGCTCAACGTAAAAATCGGAGTCTGGATACCCAACGAAACTGACCGGAGCCTGAACGCTCAACGTAATAACCGGAGTCTGGATACCCAACGAAACTGACCGGAGCCTGAACATTTAACCTAATAACCGGAGTCTGGATACCCAACAAAACTGACCGGAGCCTGAACGCTCAACGTAAAACCAGAGTCTGGATACCCAACAAAACTGACCGGAGCCATAACGCTTAACGTAATAACCGGAGTCTGGATACCCAACGAAACTGACCGGAGCCTGAACGCTCAACGTAATAACTGAAGTCTGGATACCAAACGAAACTGACCGGAGCTTGAACGCTCAATGTAATAACCGGAGTCAGGATACCCAACGAAACTGACCGGAGCCTGAACGCTCAACGTAATAACCGAAGTCTGGATACCCAAAGAACTGGACCGGAGCCTGAACGCTCAACGTAAAAACCGGAGTCTGGATACCCAACGAAACTGACCAGAGCCTAAACGCTCAAGGTAATAACCGAAGTCTGGATACCCAACGAAACTGACTGGAGCCTGAACGCTCAACGTAATAACCAGAGTCTGGATACACAACGAAACTGACCGGAGCCTGAACGCTTAACGTAATAACCGGAGTCTGGATACACAACAAAACTGACCGGAGCCTGAACGCTTAACGTAATAACTGGAGTCTGGATACCCAACGAAACTGAACGGAGCCTGAACGCTCAACGTAATAACCGGAGTTTGGATACTCAACGAAACTGACCAGAGCCTGAACGCACAACATAATAACTGGAGTCTGGATGCTCAACGAAAATTGCCGGAGCCTGAACGCTCATTGTAATAACCGGAGTCTGGACACCCAACAAAACTGACCGGAGCCTGAACGCTCAACGTAAAAACCAGAGTCTGGATACCCAACGAAACTGACCGGAGCCTGAACGCTCAACGTAATAACTGAAGTCTGGATACCAAACGAAACTGACCGGAGCCTGAACGCTAAACGTAATAACCTGAGTCTGGATAACCAACAAAACTGACCGGAGCCTGAACGCTCAATGTAAAAACCGGAGTCTGGATACCCAACGAAACTGACCGGAGCCTGAACGCTCAACGTAATAACCAGAGTCTAGATACACAACGAAACTGACCGGAGCCTGGACGCTCAACGTAATAACCGGAGTCTGGATACCCAACGAAACTGCCGGAGCCTTAACGCTCAACGTAATAACCGGAGTCTGGATACCCAACGAAACTGACCAGAGCCTGGACGCTCAATTTGATAACTGAAGTCCTAATACCAAACGAAACTGACCGGAGCCTGAACGCTCAATGTAATAACCGGAGTCTAGATACCCAACGAAACTGACTGGAGCCTGAACGCTCAACGTAATAACTGAAGTCTGGATAACCAACAAAACTGACCGGAGCCTGAACGCTCAACGTAAAAACCAGAGTCTGGATACCCAAAGAAACTGACCGGAGCCTGAACACTCAACGTAATAACTGAAGTCTGGATACAAAACGAAACTGACCGGAGCCTGAACGCTCAACGTAATAACCTGAGTCTGGATACCCAACGAAACTGACTGGAGCCTGAACGCTCAACGTAATAACCGGAGTCTGGATACCCAACGAAACTGACCGGAGCCTGAACGCTCAACGTAAAAACCGAAGTCTGGATTCACAACGAAACTGACCAGAGCCTGAACGCTCAACGTAATAACCAGAGTCTAGATAACCAACGAAACTGACCGGAGCCTGAACGCTCAACGTAATAACCGGAGTCTGGATACCCAACGAAACGGACCAGAGTCTGCTCGCTCAACGTAATAACCGGAGTCTGGATACCCAATAAAACTGACCGGAGCCTGAACGCTCAATGTAAAAACCGGAGTCTGGATACCCAACAAAATTGATCGGAGCCTGAACGCTCAACTTAAAAACCGGAGTCTGGATACGCAACGAAACTGACCGGAGCCTGAACGCTCAACGTAATAACTGAAGTCTGGATACCAAACGAAACTGACCGGAGCCTGAACGCTCAACGTAATAACTGAAGTCTGGATACCAAACGAAACTGACCAGAGCCTGAACGCTCAACGTAATAACCGAAGTCTGGATACCCAACGAAACTGACCGGAGTTTGAACGCTCAACGTAATAACCGGAGTCTGGATACCCAACGAAACTGACCAGAGCCTGAACGCTCAACGTAATAACCAGAGTCTGGATACCCAACGAAATTGACCGGAGCCTGAACCCTCAACATAATAACCGAAGTCTGGATACCCAACAAAACTGACCGGAGCCTGAACGCTCAACGTAAAAACTGGAGTCTGGATACCCAACGAAACTGACCGGAGCCTTAACGCTCAACGTAATAACCGGAGTCTGGATACCAAACGAAACTGACCGGAGCCTGAACGCTCAACGTAATAACCGGAGTCTGGATACCCAACGAAACTGACCGGAGCCTGAACGCTCAACGTAATAACCGGAGTCTGGATACCAAAGGAAACTGACTGGAGCCTGAACGCTCAATGTAATAACCAGAGTCTGGATACCCAATGAAACTGACCGGAGCCTGAACGCTTGACGTAATAACCGGAGTCTGGATACCCAACGAAACTGACAGGAGCCTGAACCCTCAACATAATAACCGAAGTCTGGATACCCAACGAAAAGGACCGGAGCCTGAACGCTCATTGTAATAACCGGAGTCTGGACACCCAACAAAACTGACCGGAGCCTGAACGCTCAACGTAAAAACCAGAGTCTGGATACCCAACGAAACTGACCGGAGCCTGAACACTCAACATAATAACTGAAGTCTGGATACAAAACGAAACTGATCGGAGCCTGAACGCTCAACGTAATAACCTTAGTCTGGATACCCAACGAAACTGACCAGAGCCTGAACGCTCAACGTAATAACCGGAGTCTGGATACCCAACGAAACTGACCGGAGCCTGAACGCTCAACGTAATAACCGAAGTCTGGATTCACAACGAAACTGACCAGAGCCTGAACGCTCAACGTAATAACCAGAGTCTAGATAACCAACGAAACTGACCAGAGCCTGAACGCTCAACGTAATAACCGGAGTCTAGATACCCAACGAAACGGACCAGAGTCTGCTCGCTCAACGTAATAACCGGAGTCAGGATACCCAATAAAACTGACCGGAGCCTGAACGGTCAACGTAAAAACCGGAGTCTGGATACCCAACAAAATTGATCGGAGCCTGAACGCTCAACTTAAAAACCGGAGTCTGGATACGTAACGAAACTGACCGGAGCCTGAACGCTCAACGTAATAACCGGAGTCTGGATACCAACGAAACTGACCGGAGCCTGAACGCTCAACGTAATAACCGGAGTCTGGATAAACAACGAAACTGACCGGAGCCTGAATGCTTAACGTAATAACCGGAGTCTGGATACCCAACGAAACTGACCGGAGTTTGAACGCTCAACGTAATAACCGGAGTCTGGATACCCAACGAAACTGACCAGAGCCTGAACGCTCATCGTAATAACCAGAGTCTGAATACCCAACGAAACTGACTGGAGCCTGAACGCTCAATGTAATAACCGGAGTCTGGATACCCAACGAAACTGACAGGAGCCTGAACGCTCAACGTAAAAACCGGAGTCTGGATACCCAACGAAACTGACCGGAGCCTGAACGCTCAACGTAATAACCGGAGTCTGGATACCCAACGAAATTGACCGGAGCCTGAACGCTTAACCTAATAACCAGAGTCTGGATACCCAACAAAACTGACCGGAGCCTGAACGCTCAACGTAAAAACCAGAGTCTGGATACCCAACAAAACTGACCGAAGCCTGAACGCTCAACGTAAAAACCGAAGTCTGGATACCCAACGAAACTGCCCGGAGCCTGAACGCTCAACGTAATAACTGAAGTCTGGATACCAAACGAAACTGACTGGAGCCTGAACGCTCAATGTAATAACCTGAGTCTAGATACCCAATGAAACTGACCGGAGCCTGAACGCTCAACGTAATAACTGGAGTCTGGATACCAAACGAAACTGACCGGAGCTTGAACGCTCAACGTAATAACCGGAGTCTGGATACCCAACAAAACTGACCAGAGCCTGAACGCTCAACGTAAAAACCGGAGTCTAGTTACCCAACGAACCTGACCGGAGCCTGAACGCTCAACGTAATAACCGGAGTTTGGATACCCAACGAAACTGACCGGAGCCTGAATGCTCAACATAAAAACCAGAGTCTGGATACCCAACAAAACTGACCGGAGCCTGAACGCTCAATGTAAAAACCGGAGTCTGGATACCAAACGAAACTGACCGGAGCCTGAACGCTCAACGTAATAACCGGAATCTGGATACCCAACAAAACTGACCGGAGCCTGAACGCTCAACGTAAAAACCGGAGTCTGGATACCCTAACAAAATTGATCGGAGCCTGAACGCTCAACTTAAAAACCGAAGTCTGGATACGCAACGAAACTGACCGGAGCCTGAACGCTCAACGTAATAACTGAAGTCTGGATACCAAACGAAACTGACCAGAGCCTGAACGCTCAACGTAATAACCGGAGTCTGGATACCCAACGAAACTGACCGGAGTTTGAACGCTCAACGTAATAACCGGAGTCTGGATACCCAACGAAACTGACCAGAGCCTGAACGCTCAACGTAATAACCAGAGTCTAGATACCCAACGAAACTGACCGGAGCCTGAACCCTCAACATAATAACCGAAGTCTGGATACCCAACAAAACTGACCGTAGCCTGAACGCTCAACGTAAAAACTGGAGTCTGGATACCCAACGAAACTGACCGGAGCCTTAACGCTCAACGTAATAACCAGAGTCTGGATACCCAACGAAACTGACCGGAACCTGGACGCTCAACGTAATAACTGAAGTCTGGATACCAAATGAAACTGACCGGAGCCTGAACGCTCAATGTAATAACCGGAGTCTGGATACCCAACGAAACTGACCGGAGCCTGAACGCTTAACGTAATAACCGGAGTCTGGATACCCAACGAAACTGACCGGAGCCTGAACGCTCAATGTAATAACCGGAGTCTGGATACCCAACGAAACTGACAGGAGCCTGAACGCTCAACGTAAAAATCGGAGTCTGGATACCCAACGAAACTGACCGGAGCCTGAACGCTCAACGTAATAACCGGAGTTTGGATACCCAACGAAACTGACCGGAGCCTGAACATTTAACCTAATAACCGGAGTCTGGATACCCAACAAAACTGACCGGAGCCTGAACGCTCAAAGTAAAACCAGAGTCTGGATACCCAACAAAACTGACCGAAGCCTGCACGCTCAACGTAAAAACCGAAGTCTGGATACCCAACGAAACTGACCAGAGCCTGAATGCTCAACGTAAAAACCAGAGTCTGGATACCCAACAAAACTGACCGGAGC
Organism: Lathyrus sativus; assembly: GCA_963859935.3. Classification (NCBI taxonomy): domain Eukaryota; kingdom Viridiplantae; phylum Streptophyta; class Magnoliopsida; order Fabales; family Fabaceae; genus Lathyrus; species Lathyrus sativus. The sequence continues at coordinate 537,009 of CAWUDS030000755.1, forward strand.
CTGAACGCTCAATGTAAAAACCGGAGTCTGGATACCAAACGAAACTGACCGGAGCCTGAACGCTCAACGTAATAACCGGAGTCTGGATACCCAACAAAACTGACCGGAGTTTGAACGCTCAACGTAATAACCGGAGTCTGGATACCCAACGAAACTGACCAGAGCCTGAACGCTCAACGTAATAACCAGAGTCTGGATACCCAACGAAACTGACCGGAGCCTGAACGCTCAATGTAATAACCGGAGTCTGGATACCCACCGAAACTGACAGGAGCCTGAACGCTCAACGTAAAAATCGGAGTCTGGATACCCAACGAAACTGACCGGAGCCTGAACGCTCAACGTAATAACCGGAGTCTGGATACCCAACGAAACTGACCGGAGCCTGAACATTTAACCTAATAACCGGAGTCTGGATACCCAACAAAACTGACCGGAGCCTGAACGCTCAACGTAAAACCAGAGTCTGGATACCCAACAAAACTGACCGGAGCCATAACGCTTAACGTAATAACCGGAGTCTGGATACCCAACGAAACTGACCGGAGCCTGAACGCTCAACGTAATAACTGAAGTCTGGATACCAAACGAAACTGACCGGAGCCTGAACGCTCAATGTAATAACCGGAGTCAGGATACCCAACGAAACTGACCGGAGCCTGAACGCTCAACGTAATATCCGGAGTCTGGATACCCAAAGAACTTGACCGGAGCCTGAACGCTCAACGTAAAAACCGGAGTCTGGATACCCAACGAAACTGACCAGAGCCTAAACGCTCAAGGTAATAACCGAAGTCAGGATACCCAACGAAACTGACTGGAGCCTGAACGCTCAACGTAATAACCGGAGTCTGGATACACAACGAAACTGACCGGAGCCTGAACGCTTAACGTAATAACCGGAGTCTGGATACACAACAAAACTGACCAGAGCCTGAACGCACAACATAATAACTGGAGTCTGGATGCTCAACGAAAATTGCCGGAGCCTAAACGCTCATTGTAATAACCGGAGTCTGGACACCCAACAAAACTGACCGGAGCCTGAACGCTCAACGTAAAAACCAGAGTCTGGATACCCAACGAAACTAACCGGAGCCTGAACGCTCAACGTAATAACTGAAGTCTGGATACCAAACGAAACTGACCGGAGCCTGAACGCTAAACGTAATAACCTGAGTCTGGATACCCAACGAAACTGACCGGAGCCTGAACGCTCAACGTAATAACCGGAGTCTGGATACCCAACGAAACTGACCGGAGCCTGAACGCTCAACGTAATAACTGAAGTCTGGATAACCAACAAAACTGACCGGAGCCTGAACGCTCAACGTAAAAACCGGAGTCTGGATACCCAACGAAACTGACCGGAGCCTGAACGCTCAATGTAATAACCAGAGTCTAGATACACAACGAAACTGACCGGAGCCTGGACGCTCAACGTAATAACCGGAGTATGGATACCCAACGAAACTGCCGGAGCCTTAACGCTCAACGTAATAACCGGAGTCTGGATACCCAACGAAACTGACCAGAGCCTGGACGCTCAATGTCATAACTGAAGTCCTGATACCCAACGAAATTGACCGGAGCCTGAACGCTCAACGTAATAACTGAAGTCTGGATAACCAACAAAACTGATCGGAGCCTGAACGCTCAACGTAAAAACCAGAGTCTGGATACCCAACGAAACTGACCGGAGCCTGAACACTCAACGTAATAACTGAAGTCTGGATACAAAACGAAACTGACCGGAGCCTGAACGCTCAACGTAATAACCTGAGTCTGGATACCCAACGAAACTGACCGGAGCCTGAACGCTCAACGTAATAACCGAAGTCTGGATACCCAACGAAATTGACCGGAGCCTGAACGCTCAACGTAATAACCGAAGTCAGGATTCACAACGAAACTGACCAGAGCCTGAATGCTCAACGTAATAACCAGAGTCTAGATAACCAACGAAACTGACCGGAGCCTGAACGCTCAACGTAATAACCGGAGTCTGGATACCCAACGAAACGGACCGGAGTCTGCTCGCTCAACGTAATAACCGGAGTCTGGATACCCAATAAAACTGACCGGAGCCTGAACGCTCAATGTAAAAACCGGAGTCTGGATACCCAACAAAATTGATCGGAGCCTGAACGCTCAACTTAAAAACCGGAGTCTGGATACGCAACGAAACTGACCGGAGCCTGAACGCTCAACGTAATAACTGAAGTCTGGATACCAAACGAAACTGACCGGAGCCTGAACGCTCAATGTAATAACTGAAGTCTGGATACCAAACGAAACTGACCGGAGCCTGAACGCTCAACGTAATAACCGAAGTCTGGATACCCAACGAAACTGACCGGAGTTTGAACGCTCAACGTAATAACCGGAGTCTGGATACCCAACGAAACTGACCAGAGCCTGAACGCTCAACGTAATAACCAGAGTCTGGATACCCAACGAAATTGACCGGAGCCTGAACCCTCAACATAATAACCGAAGTCTGGATACCCAACAAAACTGACCGGAGCCTGAACGCTCAACGTAAAAAGTGGAGTCTGGATACCCAATGAAACTGACCAGAGCCTTAACGCTCAACGTAATAACCGGAGTCTGGATACCCAACGAAACTGACCGGAACCTGGACGCTCAACGTAATAACTGAAGTCTGGATACCAAATGAAACTGACTGGAGCCTGAACGCTCAATCTAATAACCAGAGTCTGGATACCCAATGAAACTGACCGGAGCCTGAACGCTTGACGTAATAACCGGAGTCTGGATACCCAACGAAACTGACCGGAGCCTGAACCCTCAACATAATAAGCGAAGTCTGGATACCCAACGAAAAGGACCGGAGCCTGAACGCTCATTGTAATAACCGGAGTCTGGACACCCAACAAAACTGACCGGAGCCTGAACGCTCAACGTAAAAACCAGAGTCTGGATACCCAACGAAACTGACCGGAGCCTGAACACTCAACATAATAACTGAAGTCTGGATACAAAACGAAACTGATCGGAGCCTCACCGCTCAACGTAATAACCTGAGTCTGGATACCCAACGAAACTGACCGGAGCCTGAACGCTCAACGTAATAACCGGAGTCTGGATACCCAACGAAACTGACCGGAGGCTGAACGCTCAACGTAATAACCGAAGTCTGGATTCACAACGAAACTGACCAGAGCCTGAACGCTCAACGTAATAACCGGAGTCTAGATAACCAACGACACTGACCAGAGCCTGAACGCTCAACGTAATAACCGGAGTCTAGATACCCAACGAAACTGACCGGAGTCTGCTCGCTCAACGTAATAACCGGAGTCAGGATACCCAATAAAACTGACCGGAGCCTGAACGCTCAACGTAAAAACCGGAGTCTGGATACCCAATAAAATTGATCGGAGCCTGAACGCTCAACTTAAAAACCGGAGTCTGGATACGCAACGAAACTGACCGGAGCCTGAATGCTCAATGTAATAACTGAAGTCTGGATACCAAACGAAACTGACCCGAGCCTGAACGCTCAACGTAATAACCGGAGTCTGGATACCCGAAGAAACTGACCGGAGTTTGAACGCTCAACGTAATAACCGGAGTCTGGATACCAAACGAAACTGACCAGAGCCTGAACGCTCAACGTAATAACCAGAGTCTGAATACCCAACGAAACTGACTGGAGCCTGAACGCTCAATGTAATAACCGGAGTCTGGATACCCAACGAAACTGACAGGAGCCTGAACGCTCAACGTAAAAACCGGAGTCTGGATACCCAACGAAACTGACCAGAGCCTGAACGCTCAACGTAATAACCGGAGTCTGGATACCCAACGAAATTGACCGGAGCCTGAACGCTTAACCTAATAACCAGAGTCTGGATACCCAACAAAACTGACCGGAGCCTGAACGCTCAACGTAAAAACCAGAGTCTGGATACCCAACAAAACTGACCGAAGCCTGAACGCTCAACGTAAAAACCGAAGTCTGGATACCCAACGAAACTGCCCGGAGCCTGAACGCTCAACGTAATAACTGAAGTCTGGATACCAAACGAAACTGACCGGAGCCTGAACGCTCAATGTAATAACCTGAGTCAAGATACCCAATGAAACTGACCGGAGCCTGAACGCTCAACGTAATAACCGGAGCCTGGATACCTAACGAAACTGACCGGAGCCTGAACGCTCAACGTAATAACCGGAGTCTGGATACCCAAAAAAACTGACCAGAGCCTGAACACTCAACGTAAAAACCGGAGTTTGGTTACCCAACGAACCTGACCGGAGCCTGAACGCTCAACGTAATAACCGGAGTTTGGATACCCAACGAAACTGACCGGAGCCTGAATGCTCACAGTAAAAACCAGAGTCTGGATACCCAACAAAACTGACCGGAGCCTGAACGCTCAATGTAAAAACCGGAGTATGGATACCAAACGAAACTGACCGGAGCCTGAACGCTCAACGTAATAACCGGAGTCTGGATACCCAACAAAACTGACCGTAGCCTGAACGCTCAACGTAAAAACCGGAGTCTGGATACCCTAACAAAATTGATCGGAGCCTGAACGCTCAACTTAAAAACCGAAGTCTGAATACGCAACGAAACTGACCGGAGCCTGAACGCTCAACGTAATAACTGTAGTCTGGATACCAAACGAAACTGACCGGAGCCTGAACGCTCAACGTAATAACCGGAGTCTGGATACCCAACGAAACTGACCGGAGTTTGAACGCTCAACGTAATAACCGGAGTCTGGATACCCAACGAAACTGACCAGAGCCTGAACGCTCAACGTAATAACCATAGTCTGGATACCCAACGAAACTGACCGGAGCCTGAACCCTCAACATAATAACCGAAGTCTGGATACCCAACAAAACTGACCGGAGCCTGAACGCTCAACGTAAAAACTGGAGTCTGGATACCCAACGAAACTGACCGGAGCCTTAACGCTCAACGTAATAACCGGAGTCTGGATACCCAACGAAACTGACCGGAACCTGGACGCTCAACGTAATAACTGAAGTCTGGATACCAAATGAAACTGACCGGAGCCTGAACGCTCAATGTAATAACCGGAGTCTGGATACCCAACGAAACTGACCGAAGCCTGAACGCTTAACGTAATAACCGGAGTCTGGATACCCAACGAAACTGACCGGAGCCTGAACGCTCAATGTAATAACCGGAGTCCGGATACCCAACGAAACTGACAGGAGCCTGAACGCTCAACGTAAAAATCGGAGTCTGGATACCCAACGAAACTGACCGGAGCCTGAACGCTCAACGTAATAACCGGAGTTTGGATACCCAACGAAACTGACCGGAGCCTGAACATTTAACCTAATAACCGGAGTCTGGATACCCAACAAAACTGACCGGAGCCTGAACGCTCAACGTAAAACCAGAGTCTGGATACCCAACAAAATTGACCGAAGCCTGAACGCTCAACGTAAAAACCGAAGTCTGGATACCCAACGAAACTGACCAGAGCCTGAATGCTCAACGTAAAAACCAGAGTCTGGATACCCAACAAAACTGACCGGAGCCTGAACGCTCAATGTAAAAACCGGAGTCTGGATACCAAACGAAACTGACCGGAGCCTGAACGCTCAACGTAATAACCGGAGTCTGGATACCCAACGAAACTGACCGGAGCCTGAACGCTCAACGTAATAACTGAAGTCTGGATACCCTAACAAAATTGACCGGAGCCTGAACGCTCAACTTAAAAACCGGAGTCTGGATACGCAACGAAACTGACCGGAGTTTGAACGCTCAACGTAATAAATGGAGTCTGGATACCCAACGAAACTGACCAGAGCCTGAACGCTCAACGTAATAACCAGAGTCTGGATACCCACCGAAACTGACAGGAGCCTGAACGCTCAACGTAAAAATCGGAGTCTGGATACCCAACGAAACTGACCGGAGCCTGAACGCTCAACGTAATAACCGGAGTCTGGATACCCAACGAAACTGACCGGAGCCTGAACATTTAACCTAATAACCGGAGTCTGGATACCCAACAAAACTGACCGGAGCCTGAACGCTCAACGTAAAACCAGAGTCTGGATACCCAACAAAACTAACCGGAGCCATAACGCTTAACGTAATAACCGGAGTCTGGATACCCAACGAAACTGACCGGAGCCTGAACGCTCAACGTAATAACTGAAGTCTGGATACCAAACGAAACTGACCGGAGCCTGAACGCTCAATGTAATAACCGGAGTCAGGATACCCAACGAAACTGACCGGAGCCTGAACGCTCAACGTAATAACCGGAGTCTGGATACCCAAAGAACTTGACTGGAGCCTGAACGCTCAACGTAAAAACCGGAGTCTGGATACCCAACGAAACTGACCAGAGCCTAAACGCTCAAGGTAATAACCGAAGTCAGGATACCCAACGAAACTGACTGGAGCCTGAACGCTCAACGTAATAACCGGAGTCTGGATACACAACGAAACTGACCGGAGCCTGAACGCTTAACGTAATAACCGGAGTCTGGATACACAACAAAACTGACCAGAGCCTGAACGCACAACATAATAACTGGAGTCTGGATGCTCAACGAAAATTGCCGGAGCCTAAACGCTCATTGTAATAACCGGAGTCTGGACACCCAACAAAACTGACCGGAGCCTGAACGCTCAACGTAAAAACCAGAGTCTGGATACCCAACGAAACTAACCGGAGCCTGAACGCTCAACGTAATAACTGAAGTCTGGATACCAAACGAAACTGACCGGAGCCTGAACGCTAAACGTAATAACCTGAGTCTGGATACCCAACGAAACTGACCGGAGCCTGAACGCTCAACGTAATAACCGGAGTCTGGATACCCAACGAAACTGACCGGAGCCTGAACGCTCAACGTAATAACTGAAGTCTGGATAACCAACAAAACTGACCGGAGCCTGAACGCTCAACGTAAAAACCGGAGTCTGGATACCCAACGAAACTGACCGGAGCCTGAACGCTCAACGTAATAACCAGAGTCTAGATACACAACGAAACTGACCGGAGCCTGGACGCTCAACGTAATAACCGGAGTCTGGATACCCAACGAAACTGCCGGAGCCTTAACGCTCAACGTAATAACCGGAGTCTGGATACCCAACGAAACTGACCAGAGCCTGGATGCTCAATGTCATAACTGAAGTCCTGATACCAAACGAAACTGACCGGAGCCTGAACGCTCAATGTAATAACCGGAGTCTGGATACCCAACGAAATTGACCGGAGCCTGAACGCTCAACGTAATAACTGAAGTCTGGATAACCAACAAAACTGATCGGAGCCTGAACGCTCAACGTAAAAACCAGAGTCTGGATACCCAACGAAACTGACCGGAGCCTGAACACTCAACGTAATAACTGAAGTCTGGATACAAAACAAAACTGACCGGAGCCTGAACGCTCAACGTAATAACCTGAGTCTGGATACCCAACGAAACTGACCGGAGCCTGAACGCTCAACGTAATAACCGAAGTCTGGATACCCAACGAAATTGACCGGAGCCTGAACGCTCAACGTAATAACCGAAGTCAGGATTCACAACGAAACTGACCAGAGCCTGAATGCTCAACGTAATAACCAGAGTCTAGATAACCAACGAAACTGACCGGAGCCTGAACGCTCAACGTAATAACCGGAGTCTGGATACCCAACGAAACGGACCGGAGTCTGCTCGCTCAACGTAATAACCGGAGTCTGGATACCCAATAAAACTGACCGGAGCCTGAACGCTCAATGTAAAAACCGGAGTCTGGATACCCAACAAAATTGATCGGAGCCTGAACGCTCAACTTAAAAACCGGAGTCTGGATACGCAACGAAACTGACCGGAGCCTGAACGCTCAACGTAATAACTGAAGTCTGGATACCAAACGAAACTGACCGGAGCCTGAACGCTCAATGTAATAACTGAAGTCTGGATACCAAACGAAACTGACCGGAGCCTGAACGCTCAACGTAATAACCGAAGTCTGGATACCCAACGAAACTGACCGGAGTTTGAACGCTCAACGTAATAACCGGAGTCTGGATACCCAACGAAACTGACCAGAGCCTGAACGCTCAACGTAATAACCAGAGTCTGGATACCCAACGAAATTGACCGGAGCCTGAACCCTCAACATAATAACCGAAGTCTGGATACCCAACAAAACTGACCGGAGCCTGAACGCTCAACGTAAAAAGTGGAGTCTGGATACCCAACGAAACTGACCAGAGCCTTAACGCTCAACGTAATAACCGGAGTCTGGATACCCAACGAAACTGACCGGAACCTGGACGCTCAACGTAATAACTGAAGTCTGGATACCAAATGAAACTGACTGGAGCCTGAACGCTCAATCTAATAACCAGAGTCTGGATACCCAATGAAACTGACCAGAGCCTGAACGTTTGACGTAATAACCGGAGTCTGGATACCCAACGAAACTGACCGGAGCCTGAACCCTCAACATAATAAGCGAAGTCTGGATACCCAACGAAAAGGACCGGAGCCTGAACGCTCATTGTAATAACCGGAGTCTGGACACCCAACAAAACTGACCGGAGCCTGAACGCTCAACGTAAAAACCAGAGTCTGGATACCCAACGAAACTGACCGGAGCCTGAACACTCAACATAATAACTGAAGTCTGGATACAAAACGAAACTGATCGGAGCCTCACCGCTCAACGTAATAACCTGAGTCTGGATACCCAACGAAACTGACCGGAGCCTGAACGCTCAACGTAATAACCGGAGTCTGGATACCCAACGAAACTGACCGGAGGCTGAACGCTCAACGTAATAACCGAAGTCTGGATTCACAACGAAACTGACCAGAGCCTGAACGCTCAACGTAATAACCGGAGTCTAGATAACCAACGACACTGACCAGAGCCTGAACGCTCAACGTAATAACCGGAGTCTAGATACCCAACGAAACTGACCGGAGTCTGCTCGCTCAACGTAATAACTGGAGTCAGGATACCCAATAAAACTGACCGGAGCCTGAACGCTCAACGTAAAAACCGGAGTCTGGATACCCAACAAAATTGATCGGAGCCTGAACGCTCAACTTAAAAACCGGAGTCTGGATACGCAACGAAACTGACCGGAGCCTGAATGCTCAATGTAATAACTGAAGTCTGGATACCAAACGAAACTGACCCGAGCCTGAACGCTCAACGTAATAACCGGAGTCTGGATACCCGAAGAAACTGACCGGAGTTTGAACGCTCAACGTAATAACCGGAGTCTGGATACCAAACGAAACTGACCAGAGCCTGAACGCTCAACGTAATAACCAGAGTCTGAATACCCAACGAAACTGACTGGAGCTTGAACGCTCAATGTAATAACCGGAGTCTGGATACCCAACGAAACTGACAGGAGCCTGAACGCTCAACGTAAAAACCGGAGTCTGGATACCCAACGAAACTGACCAGAGCCTGAACGCTCAACGTAATAACCGGAGTCTGGATACCTAACGAAATTGACCGGAGCCTGAACGCTTAACCTAATAACCAGAGTCTGGATACCCAACAAAACTGACCGGAGCCTGAACGCTCAACGTAAAAACCAGAGTCTGGATACCCAACAAAACTGACCGAAGACTGAACGCTCAACGTAAAAACCGAAGTCTGGATACCCAACGAAACTGCCCGGAGCCTGAACGCTCAACGTAATAACTGAAGTCTGGATACCAAACGAAACTGACCGGAGCCTGAACGCTCAATGTAATAACCTGAGTCAAGATACCCAATGAAACTGACCGGAGCCTGAACGCTCAACGTAATAACCGGAGCCTGGATACCTAACGAAACTGACCGGAGCCTGAACACTCAACGTAATAACCGGAGTCTGGATACCCAACAAAACTGACCAGAGCCTGAACACTCAACGTAAAAACCGGAGTTTGGTTACCCAACGAACCTGACCGGAGCCTGAACGCTCAACGTAATAACCGGAGTTTGGATACCCAACGAAACTGACCGGAGCCTGAATGCTCACAGTAAAAACCAGAGTCTGGATACCCAACAAAACTGACCGGAGCCTGAACGCTCAATGTAAAAACCGGAGTATGGATACCAAACGAAACTGACCGGAGCCTGAACGCTCAACGTAATAACCGGAGTCTGGATACCCAACAAAACTGACCGTAGCCTGAACGCTCAACGTAAAAACCGGAGTCTGGATACCCTAACAAAATTGATCGGAGCCTGAACGCTCAACTTAAAAACCGAAGTCTGGATACGCAACGAAACTGACCGGAGCCTGAACGCTCAACGTAATAACTGTAGTCTGGATACCAAACGAAACTGACCGGAGCCTGAACGCTCAACGTAATAACCGGAGTCTGGATACCGAACGAAACTGACCGGAGTTTGAACGCTCAACGTAATAACCGGAGTCTGGATACCCAACGAAACTGACCAGAGCCTGAACGCTCAACGTAATAACCAGAGTCTGGATACCCAACGAAACTGACCGGAGCCTGAACCCTCAACATAATAACCGAAGTCTGGATACCCAACAAAACTGACCGGAGCCTGAACGCTCAACGTAAAAACTGGAGTCTGGATACCCAACGAAACTGACCGGAGCCTTAACGCTCAACGTAATAACCGGAGTCTGGATACCCAACGAAACTGACCGGAACCTGGACGCTCAACGTAATAACTGAAGTCTGGATACCAAATGAAACTGACCGGAGCCTGAACGCTCAATGTAATAACCGGAGTCTGGATACCCAACGAAACTGACCGGAGCCTGAACGCTTAACGTAATAACCAGAGTCTGGATACCCAACGAAACTGACCGGAGCCTGAACGCTCAATGTAATAACCGGAGTCCGGATACCCAACGAAACTGACAGGAGCCTGAACGCTCAACGTAAAAATCGGAGTCTGGATACCCAACGAAACTGACCGGAGCCTGAACGCTCAATGTAATAACCGGAGTTTGGATACCCAACGAAACTGACCGGAGCCTGAACATTTAACCTAATAACCGGAGTCTGGATACCCAACAAAACTGACCGGAGCCTGAACGCTCAACGTAAAACCAGAGTCTGGATACCCAACAAAATTGACCGAAGCCTGAACGCTCAACGTAAAAACCGAAGTCTGGATACCCAACGAAACTGACCAGAGCCTGAATGCTCAACGTAAAAACCAGAGGCTGGATACCCAACAAAACTGACCGGAGCCTGATTGCTCAATGTAAAAACCGGAGTCTGGATACCAAACGAAACTGACCGGAGCCTGAACGCTCAACGTAATAACCGGAGTCTGGATACCCAACGAAACTGACCGGAGCCTGAACGCTCAACGTAATAACTGAAGTCTGGATACCCTAACAAAATTGACCGGAGCCTGAACGCTCAACTTAAAAACCGGAGTCTGGATACGCAACGAAACTGACCGGAGTTTGAACGCTCAACGTAATAACTGGAGTCTGGATACCCAACGAAACTGACCAGAGCCTGAACGCTCAACGTAATAACCAGAGTCTGGATACCCAACGAAACTGACCGGAGCCTGAACGCTCAATGTAATAATCGGAGTCTTGATACCCAACGAAACTGACCGGAGCCTGAATGCTCAACGTAAAAACCAGAGTCTGGATACCCAACAAAACTGACCGGAGCCTGAACGCTCAATGTAAAAACCAGAGTCTGGATACCAAACAAAACTGACCGGAGCCTGAACGCTCAACGTAATAACCGGAGTTTGGATACCCAACGAAACTGACTGTAGTTTGAACGCTCAACGTAAAAACCGGAGTCTAGATATGCAATGAAACTGACCGGAGCCTGAACGCTCAACGTAATAACTGAAGTCTGGATACCAAACGAAACTGACCGGAGCCTGAACGCTCAACGTAATAACCGGAGTTTGGATACCCAACGAAACTGACTGGAGTTTGAACGCTCAACGTAATAACCGGAGTCTGGATACCCAACGAAACTGACCAGAGCCTGAACGCTCAACATAATAACCGGAGTCTGGATACCCAACGAAACTGACTGGAGCCTGAACGCTCAACGTAATAACTGAAGTCTGGATACCAAACGAAACTGACCGGAGCCTGAACGCTCAATGTAATAACCTGAGTCAAGATACCCAATGAAACTGACCGGAGCCTGAACGCTCAACGTAATAACCGGAGCCTGGATACCTAACGAAACTGACCGGAGCCTGAACGCTCAACGTAATAACCGGAGTCTGGATACCCAACAAAACTGACCAGAGCCTGAACACTCAACGTAAAAACCGGAGTATGGTTACCCAACGAACCTGACCGGAGCCTGAACGCTCAACGTAATAACCGGAGTTTGGATACCCAACGAAACTGACCGGAGCCTGAATGCTCACAGTAAAAACCAGAGTCTGGATACCCAACAAAACTGACCGGAGCCTGAACGCTCAATGTAAAAACCGGAGTCTGGATACCAAACGAAACTAACCGGAGCCTGAACGCTCAACGTAATAACCGGAGTCTGGATACCCAACAAAACTGACCGGAGCCTGAACGCTCAACGTAAAAACCGGAGTCTGGATACCCTAACAAAATTGATCGGAGCCTGAACGCTCAACTTAAAAACCGAAGTCTGGATACGCAACGAAACTGACCGGAACCTGAACGCTCAACGTAATAACTGTAGTCTGGATACCAAACGAAACTGACCGGAGCCTGAACGCTCAACGTAATAACCGGAGTCTGGATACCCAACGAAACTGACCGGAGTTTGAACGCTCAACGTAATAACCGGAGTCTGGATACCCAACGAAACTGACCAGAGCCTGAACGCTCAACGTAATAACCAGAGTCTGGATACCCAACGAAACTGACCGGAGCCTGAACCCTCAACATAATAACCGAAGTCTGGATACCCAACAAAACTGACCGGAGCCTGAACGCTCAACGTAAAAACTGGAGTCTGGATACCCAACGAAACTGACCGGAGCCTTAACGCTCAACGTAATAACCGGAGTCTGGATACCCAACGAAACTGACCGGAACCTGGACGCTCAACGTAATAACTGAAGTCTGGATACCAAATGAAACTGACCGGAGCCTGAACGCTCAATGTAATAACCGGAGTCTGGATACCCAACGAAACTGTCCGGAGCCTGAACGCTTAACGTAATAACCGGAGTCTGGATACCCAACGAAACTGACCGGAGCCTGAACGCTCAATGTAATAACCGGAGTCCGGATACCCAACGAATCTGACAGGAGCCTGAACGCTCAACGTAAAAATCGGAGTCTGGATACCCAACGAAACTGACCGGAGCCTGAACGCTCAACGTAATAACCGGAGTTTGGATACCCAACGAAACTGACCGGAGCCTGAACATTTAACCTAATAACCGGAGTCTGGATACCCAACAAAACTGACCGGAGCCTGAACGCTCAACGTAAAACCAGAGTCTGGATACCCAACAAAACTGACCGAAGCCTGAACGCTCAACGTAAAAACCGAAGTCTGGATACCCAACGAAACTGACCAGAGCCTGAATGCTCAACGTAAAAACCAGAGTCTGGATACCCAACAAAACTGACCGGAGCCTGAACGCTCAATGTAAAAACCGGAGTCTGGCTACCAAACGAAACTGACCGGAGCCTGAACGCTCAACGTTATAACCGGAGTCTGGATACCCAACGAAACTGACCGGAGCCTGAACGCTCAACGTAATAACTGAAGTCTGGATACCCTAACAAAATTGACCGGAGCCTGAACGCTCAACTTAAAAACCGGAGTCTGGATACACAACGAAACTGACCGGAGTTTGAACGCTCAACGTAATAACCGGAGTCTGGATACCCAACGAAACTGACCAGAGCCTGAACGCTCAACGTAATAACCAGAGTCTGGATACCCAACGAAACTGACCGGAGCCTGAACGCTCAATGTAATAATCGGAGTCTTGATACCCAACGAAACTGACCGGAGCCTGAATGCTCAACGTAAAAACCAGAGTCTGGATACCCAACAAAACTGACCGGAGCCTGAACGCTCAATGTAAAAACCAGAGTCTGGATACCAAACAAAACTGACCGGAGCCTGAACGCTCAACGTAATAACCGGAGTTTGGATACCCAACGAAACTGACTGTAGTTTGAACGCTCAACGTAAAAACCGGAGTCTGGATATGCAATGAAACTGACCGGAGCCTGAACGCTCAACGTAATAACTGAAGTCTGGATACCAAACGAAACTGACCGGAGCCTGAACGCTCAACGTAATAACCGGAGTTTGGATACCCAACGAAACTGACTGGAGTTTGAACGCTCAACGTAATAACCGGAGTCTGGATACCCAACGAAACTGACCAGAGCCTGAACGCTCAACATAATAACCGGAGTCTGGATACCCAACGAAACTGACTGGAGCCTGAACGCTCAACGTAAAAACTGGAGTCTGGATACCCAACGAAACTGACCGGAGCCTTAACGCTCAACGTAATAACCGGAGTCTGGATACCCAACGAAATTGACCGGAGCCTGGACGCTCAACGTAATAACTGAAGTCTGGATACCACACGAAACTGATCGGAGCCTGAACGCTCAATGTAATAACCGGAGTCTGGATACCCAACGAAACTGACCGGAGCCTGAACAATTAACGTAATAACCGGAGTCTGGATACCCAACGAAACTGACCGGAGCCTGAACCCTCAACGTAATAACCGGAGTCTGGATACCCAACGAAACTGACCGGATCCTGAACGATCAACGTAAAAACCGGAGTCTGGATACCCAACGAAACTGACCGGAGCCTGAACGCTCAACGTAATAACCAGAGTCTGGATACCCAACGAAACTGACCAGAGCCTGAACGCTCAACGTAATAACCAGAGTCTGGATACCCAACGAAATTGACCGGAGCCTGAACCCTCAACATAATAACCAAAGTCTGGATACCCAACAAAACTGACCGGAGCCTGAACGCTCAACGTAAAAACTGGAGTCTGGATACCCAACGAAACTGACCGGAGCCTTAACGCTCAACGTAATAACCGGAGTCTGGATACCCAACGAAACTGACCGGAACCTGGACGCTCAACGTAATAACTGAAGTCTGGATACCAAATGAAACTGACCGGACCCTGAACGCTCAATGTAATAACCGGAGTCTGGATACCCAACAAAACTGACCAGAGCCTGAACGCTCAACGTAAAAACTGGAGTCTGGTTACCCAACAAACCTGACCGGAGCCTGAACGCTCAACGTAATAACCGGAGTCTTGATACCCAACGAAACTGACCGGAGCCTGAATGCTCAACGTAAAAACCAGAGTCTGGATACCCAACAAAACTGACCGGAGCCTGAACGCTCAATGTAAAAACCAGAGTCTGGATACCAAACAAAACTGACCGGAGCCTGAACGCTCAACGTAATAACCGGAGTCTGGATACCCAACAAAACTGACCGGAGCCTGAACGCTCAACGTAAAAACCAGAGTCTGGATATGCAATGAAACTGACCGGAGCCTGAACGCTCAACGTAATAACTGAAGTCTGGATACCAAACGAAACTGACCAGAGCCTGAACGCTCAACATAATAACCGGAGTCTGAATACCCAACGAGACTGACCGGAGCCTGAACGCTCAACGTAAAAACTGGAGTCTGGATACCCAACGAAACTTACCGGAGCCTTAACGCTCAACGTAATAACCGGAGTCTGGATACCCAACGAAACTGACCGGAGCCTGGACGCTCAACGTAATAACTGAAGTCTGGATACCACACGAAACTGATCGGAGCCTGAACGCTCAATGTAATAACCGGAGTCTGGATACCCAACGAAACTGACCGGAGCCTGAACACTTAACGTAATAACCGGAGTCTGGATACCCAACGAAACTGACCGGAGCCTGAACCCTCAACGTAATAACCGGAGTCTGGATACCCAACGAAACTGACCGGATCCTGAACGATCAACGTAAAAACCGGAGTCTGGATACCCAACGAAACTGACCGGAGCCTGAACGCTCAACGTAATAACCAAAGTCTGGATACCCAACGAAACTGACCAGAGCCTGAACGCTCAACGTAATAACCAGAGTCTGGATACCCAACGAAACTGACCGGAGCCTGAACCCTCAATATAATAACCAAAGTCTGGATACCCAACAAAACTGACCGGAGCCTGAACGCTCAACGTAAAAACTGGAGTCTGGATACCCAACGAAACTGACAGGAGCCTTAACGCTCAACGTAATAACCGGAGTCTGGATACCCAACGAAACTGACCGGAACCTGGACGCTCAACGTAATAACTGAAGTCTGGATACCAAATGAAACTGACCGGAGCCTGAACGCTCAATGTAATAACCGGAGTCTGGATACCCAACAAAACTGACCGGAGCCTGAACGCTCAACGTAAAAACTGGAGTCTGGTTACCCAACAAACCTGACCGGAGCCTGAACGCTCAACGTAATAACCGGAGTCTTGATACCCAACGAAACTGACCGGAGCCTAAATGCTCAACGTAAAAACCAAAGTCTGGATACCCAACAAAACTGACCGGAGCCTGAACGCTCAATGTAAAAACCAGAGTCTGGATACCAAACAAAACTGACCGGAGCCTGAACGCTCAACGTAATAACCGGAGTCTGGATACCCAACAAAACTGACCGGAGCCTGAACGCTCAACGTAATAACCAGAGTCTGGATACCCAACGAAACTGACCAGAGCCTGAACGCTCAACGTAATAACCAGAGTCTAGATACCCAACGAAACTGACCGGAGCCTGAACCCTCAATATAATAACCAAAGTCTGGATACCCAACAAAACTGACCGGAGCCTGAACGCTCAACGTAAAAACTGGAGTGTGGATACCCAACGAAACTGACCGGAGCCTTAACGCTCAACGTAATAACCGGAGTCTGGATACCCAACGAAACTGACCGGAACCTGGACGCTCAACGTAATAACTGAAGTCTGGATACCAAACGAAACTGACCGGAGCCTGAACGCTCAACGTAATAACCGTAGTCTTGATACCCAAGGAAACTGACCGGAGCCTGAATGCTCAACGTAAAAACCAGAGTCTGGATACCCAACAAAACTGACCGGAGCCTGAACGCTCAATGTAAAAACCAGAGTCTGGATACCAAACAAAACTGACCGGAGCCTGAACGCTCAACGTAAAAACCGGAGTCTGGATATGCAATGAAACTGACCGGAGCCTGAACGCTCAACGTAATAACTGAAGTCTGGATACCAAACGAAACTGACCGGAGCCTGAACGCTCAACGTAATAACCGGAGTCTGGATACCCAACGAAACTGACTGGAGTTTGAACGCTCAACGTAATAACCGGAGTCTGGATACCCAACGAAACTGACCAGAGCCTGAACGCTCAACATAATAACCGGAGTCTGGATACCCAACGAAACTGACCGGAGCCTGAACGCTCAACGTAAAAACTGGAGTCTGGATACCCAACAAAACTGACCGGAGCCTTAACGCTCAACGTAATAACCGGAGTCTGGATACCCAACGAAACTGACCGGAGCCTGGACGCTCAACGTAATAACTGAAGTCTGGATACCAAACGAAACTGATCGGAGCCTGAACGCTCAATGTAATAACCGGAGTCTGGATACCCAACGAAACTGACCGGAGCCTGAACACTTAACGTAATAACCGGAGTCTGGATACCCAACGAAACTGACCGGAGCCTGAACCCTCAACGTAATAACCGGAGTCTGGATACCCAACGAAACTGACCAGATCCTGAACGATCAACGTAAAAACCGGAGTCTGGATACCCAACGAAACTGACCGGAGCCTGAACGCTCAACGTAATAACCAGAGTCTGGATACCCAACGAAACTGACCAGAGCCTGAACGCTCAACGTAATAACCAGAGTCTGGATACCCAACGAAACTGACCGGAGCCTGAACCCTCAACATAATAACCAAAGTCTGGATACCCAACAAAACTGACCGGAGCCTGAACGCTCAACGTAAAAACTGGAGTCTGGATACCCAACGAAACTGACCGGAGCCTTAACGCTCAACGTAATAACCGGAGTCTGGATACCCAACGAAACTGACCGGAACCTGGACGCTCAACGTAATAACTGAAGTCTGGGTACCAAATGAAACTGACCGGAGCCTGAACGCTTAATGTAATAACCGGAGTCTGGATACCCAACGAAACTGACCGGAGCCTGAACGCTTAACGTAATAACCGGAGTCTGGATACCCAACGAAACTGACCGGAGCCTGAACGCTCAATGTAAT
Source organism: Lathyrus sativus (assembly GCA_963859935.3). NCBI lineage: Eukaryota > Viridiplantae > Streptophyta > Magnoliopsida > Fabales > Fabaceae > Lathyrus > Lathyrus sativus. The sequence goes on from CAWUDS030000755.1 coordinate 555,286, forward strand.
AACCGGAGTCTGGATACCCAACGAAACTGACAGGAGCCTAAACACTCAACGTAAAAATCGGAGTCTGGATACCCAACGAAACTGACCGGAGCCTGAACGCTCAACGTAATAACCGGAGTCTGGATACCCAACGAAACTGACCGGAGCCTGAACATTTAACCTAATAACCGGAGTCTGGATACCCAACAAAACTGACCGGAGCCTGAACGCTCAACGTAAAACCAGAGTCTGGATACCCAACAAAACTGACCGAAGCCTGAACGCTCAACGTAAAAACCGAAGTCTGGATACCCAACGAAACTGACCGGAGCCTGAACGCTCAACGTAATAACTGAAGTCTGGATACCAAACGAAACTGACTGGAGCCTGAACGCTCAATGTAATAACCTGATTCTAGATACCCAATGAAACTGACCGGAGCCTGAACGCTCAACGTAATAACCGGAGTTTGGATACCTAACGAAACTGACCGGAGCCTGAACGCTCAATGTAATAACCGGAGTCTGGATACCCAACAAAACTGACCAGAGCCTGAACGCTCAACGTAAAAACTGGAGTCTGGTTACCCAACGAACCTGACCGGAGCCTGAACGCTCAACGTAATAACCGGAGTCTGGATACCCAACGAAACTGACCGGAGCCTGAACACTTAACGTAATAACCGGAGTCTGGATACCCAACGAAACTGACCGGAGCCTGAACGCTCAACGTAATAACCGGAGTCTGGATACCCAACGAAACTGACCGGATCCTGAACGATCAACGTAAAAACCGGAGTCTGGATACCCAACGAAACTGACCGGAGCCTGAACGCTCAACGTAATAACCGGAGTCTGGATACCCAACGAAACTGTCCGGAGCCTGAACGCTTAACGTAATAACCGGAGTCTGGATACCCAACAAAACTGACCGGAGCCTGAACGCTCAACGTAAAAACCAGAGTCTGGATACCAAACGAAACTGACCGGAGCCTGAACGCTCAATGTAATAACCTGAGTCTAGATACCCAATGAAACTGACCGGAGCCTGAACGCTCAACGTAATAACCGGAGTCTAGATACCTAACGAAACTGACCGGAGCCTGAACGCTCAATGTAATAACCGGAGTCTGGATACCCAACGAAACTGACCCGAGCCTGAACGCTCAACATAATAACCGGAGTCTGGATACCCAACGAAACTGACCGGAGCCTGAACGCTCAACGTAATAACCGGAGTCTGGATACCCAACGAAACTGACCGGAGCCTGAATGCTCAACGTAAAAACCAGAGTCTGGATACCCAACAAAACTGACCGGAGCCTGAACGCTCAATGTAAAAACCAGAGTCTGGATACCAAACAAAACTGACCGGAGCCTGAACGCTCAACGTAATAACCGGAGTCTGGATACCCAACAAAACTGACCGGAGCCTGAACGCTCAATGTAATAACCGGAGTCTGGATACCCAACAAAACTGACCGGAGCCTGAACGCTCAACGTAAAAACCGGAGTCTGGATACCCAACAAAACTGACTGGAGCCTGAACGCTCAATGTAAAAACCGGAGTCTGGATATGCAATGAAACTGACCGGAGCCTGAACGCTCAACGTAATAACTGAAGTCTGGATACCAAACGAAACTGATCGGAGCCTGAACGCTCAACGTAATAACCGGAGTCTGGATACCCAACGAAACTGACTGGAGTTTGAACGCTCAACGTAATTACCGGAGTCTGGATACCCAACGAAACTGACCAGAGCCTGAACGCTCAACATAATAACCGGAGTCTGGATACCCAACGAAACTGACCGGAGCCTAAACGCTCAACGTAATAACTGAAGTCTGGATAACAAACGAAACAGACCGGAACCTGAACGCTCAACGTAATAACTTGAGTCTGGATACCCAACGAAACTGACCGGAGCCTTAACGCTCAACGTAATAACCGGAGTCTGGATACCCAACGAAACTGACCGGAGCCTGGACGCTCAACGTAATAACTGAAGTCGGGATACCAAATGAAACTGATCGAAGCCTGAACGCTCAATGTAATAACCTGAGTCTGGATACCCAACGAAACTGACCGGATCCTGAACAATCAACGTAATAACCGGAGTCTGGATACCCAACGAAACTGACCGGAGCCTGAATGCTCAACGTAAAAACCAGAGTCTGGATACCCAACAAAACTGACCAGAGCCTGAACGCTCAATGTAAAAACCAGAGTCTGGATACCAAACAAAACTGACCGGAGCCTGAACGATCAACGTAATAACCGGAGTCTGGATACCCAACGAAACTGACCGGAGCCTGAACGCTCAACGTAAAAACCGGAGTCTGGATACCCAACAAAACTGACCGGAGCCTGAACGCTCAACGTAATAACCGGAGTCTGGATACCCAACGAAACTGTCCGGAGCCTGAACGCTTAACGTAATAACCGGAGTCTGGATACCCAACAAAACTGACCGGAGCCTGAACGCTCAACGTAAAAACCAGAGTCTGGATACCAAACGAAACTGACCGGAGCCTGAACGCTCAATGTAATAACCTGAGTCTAGATACCCAATGAAACTGACCGGAGCCTGAACGCTCAACGTAATAACCGGAGTCTAGATACCTAACGAAACTGACCGGAGCCTGAACGCTCAATGTAATAACCGGAGTCTGGATACCCAACGAAACTGACCCGAGCCTGAACGCTCAACATAATAACCGGAGTCTGGATACCCAACGAAACTGACCGGAGCCTGAACGCTCAACGTAATAACCGGAGTCTGGATACCCAACGAAACTGACCGGAGCCTGAATGCTCAACGTAATAACCGGAGTCTGGATACCCAACAAAACTGACCGGAGCCTGAACGCTCAACGTAAAAACCGGAGTCTGGATACCCAACAAAACTGACCGGAGCCTGAACGCTCAACGTAATAACCGGAGTCTGGATACCCAACGAAACTGTCCGGAGCCTGAACGCTTAACGTAATAACCGGAGTCTGGATACCCAACAAAACTGACCGGAGCCTGAACGCTCAACGTAAAAACCAGAGTCTGGATACCAAACGAAACTGACCGGAGCCTGAACGCTCAATGTAATAACCTGAGTCTAGATACCCAATGAAACTGACCGGAGCCTGAACGCTCAACGTAATAACCGGAGTCTAGATACCTAACGAAACTGACCGGAGCCTGAACGCTCAATGTAATAACCGGAGTCTGGATACCCAACGAAACTGACCCGAGCCTGAACGCTCAACATAATAACCGGAGTCTGGATACCCAACGAAACTGACCGGAGCCTGAACGCTCAACGTAATAACCGGAGTCTGGATACCCAACGAAACTGACCGGAGCCTGAATGCTCAACGTAAAAACCAGAGTCTGGATACCCAACAAAACTGACCGGAGCCTGAACGCTCAATGTAAAAACCAGAGTCTGGATACCAAACAAAACTGACCGGAGCCTGAACGCTCAACGTAATAACCGGAGTCTGGATACCCAACAAAACTGACCGGAGCCTGAACGCTCAATGTAATAACCGGAGTCTGGATACCCAACAAAACTGACCGGAGCCTGAACGCTCAACGTAAAAACCGGAGTCTGGATACCCAACAAAACTGACTGGAGCCTGAACGCTCAATGTAAAAACCGGAGTCTGGATATGCAATGAAACTGACCGGAGCCTGAACGCTCAACGTAATAACTGAAGTCTGGATACCAAACGAAACTGATCGGAGCCTGAACGCTCAACGTAATAACCGGAGTCTGGATACCCAACGAAACTGACTGGAGTTTGAACGCTCAACGTAATTACCGGAGTCTGGATACCCAACGAAACTGACCAGAGCCTGAACGCTCAACATAATAACCGGAGTCTGGATACCCAACGAAACTGACCGGAGCCTGAACGCTCAACGTAATAACTGAAGTCTGGATAACAAACGAAACTGACCGGAACCTGAACGCTCAACGTAATAACTTGAGTCTGGATACCCAACGAAACTGACCGGAGCCTTAACGCTCAACGTAATAACCGGAGTCTGGATACCCAACGAAACTGACCGGAGCCTGGACGCTCAACGTAATAACTGAAGTCGGGATACCAAATGAAACTGATCGAAGCCTGAACGCTCAATGTAATAACCGGAGTCTGGATACCCAACGAAACTGACCGGAGCCTTAACGCTCAACGTAATAACCGGAGTCTAGATACCCAACGAAACTGACCGGAGCCTGGACGCTCAACGTAATAACTGAAGTCGGGATACCAAATGAAACTGATCGAAGCCTGAACGCTCAATGTAATAACCTGAGTCTGGATACCCAACGAAACTGACCGGATCCTGAACAATCAACGTAATAACCGGAGTCTGGATACCCAACGAAACTGACCGGAGCCTGAATGCTCAACGTAAAAACCAGAGTCTGGATACCCAACAAAACTGACCAGAGCCTGAACGCTCAATGTAAAAACCAGAGTCTGGATACCAAACAAAACTGACCGGAGCCTGAACGATCAACGTAATAACCGGAGTCTGGATACCCAACGAAACTGACCGGAGCCTGAACGCTCAACGTAAAAACCGGAGTCTGGATACCCAACAAAACTGACCGGAGCCTGAACGCTCAACGTAATAACCGGAGTCTGGATACCCAACGAAACTGTCCGGAGCCTGAACGCTTAACGTAATAACCGGAGTCTGGATACCCAACAAAACTGACCGGAGCCTGAACGCTCAACGTAAAAACCAGAGTCTGGATACCAAACGAAACTGACCGGAGCCTGAACGCTCAATGTAATAACCTGAGTCTAGATACCCAATGAAACTGACCGGAGCCTGAACGCTCAACGTAATAACCGGAGTCTAGATACCTAACGAAACTGACCGGAGCCTGAACGCTCAATGTAATAACCGGAGTCTGGATACCCAACGAAACTGACCCGAGCCTGAACGCTCAACATAATAACCGGAGTCTGGATACCCAACGAAACTGACCGGAGCCTGAACGCTCAACGTAATAACCGGAGTCTGGATACCCAACGAAACTGACCGGAGCCTGAATGCTCAACGTAATAACCGGAGTCTGGATACCCAACAAAACTGACCGGAGCCTGAACGCTCAACGTAAAAACCGGAGTCTGGATACCCAACAAAACTGACCGGAGCCTGAACGCTCAACGTAATAACCGGAGTCTGGATACCCAACGAAAATGTCCGGAGCCTGAACGCTTAACGTAATAACCGGAGTCTGGATACCCAACAAAACTGACCGGAGCCTGAACGCTCAACGTAAAAACCAGAGTCTGGATACCAAACGAAACTGACCGGAGCCTGAACGCTCAATGTAATAACCTGAGTCTAGATACCCAATGAAACTGACCGGAGCCTGAACGCTCAACGTAATAACCGGAGTCTAGATACCTAACGAAACTGACCGGAGCCTGAACGCTCAATGTAATAACCGGAGTCTGGATACCCAACGAAACTGACCCGAGCCTGAACGCTCAACATAATAACCGGAGTCTGGATACCCAACGAAACTGACCGGAGCCTGAACGCTCAACGTAATAACCGGAGTCTGGATACCCAACGAAACTGACCGGAGCCTGAATGCTCAACGTAAAAACCAGAGTCTGGATACCCAACAAAACTGACCGGAGCCTGAACGCTCAATGTAAAAACCAGAGTCTGGATACCAAACAAAACTGACCGGAGCCTGAACGCTCAACGTAATAACCGGAGTCTGGATACCCAACAAAACTGACCGGAGCCTGAACGCTCAATGTAATAACCGGAGTCTGGATACCCAACAAAACTGACCGGAGCCTGAACGCTCAACGTAAAAACCGGAGTCTGGATACCCAACAAAACTGACTGGAGCCTGAACGCTCAATGTAAAAACCGGAGTCTGGATATGCAATGAAACTGACCGGAGCCTGAACGCTCAACGTAATAACTGAAGTCTGGATACCAAACGAAACTGATCGGAGCCTGAACGCTCAACGTAATAACCGGAGTCTGGATACCCAACGAAACTGACTGGAGTTTGAACGCTCAACGTAATTACCGGAGTCTGGATACCCAACGAAACTGACCAGAGCCTGAACGCTCAACATAATAACCGGAGTCTGGATACCCAACGAAACTGACCGGAGCCTGAACGCTCAACGTAATAACTGAAGTCTGGATAACAAACGAAACTGACCGGAACCTGAACGCTCAACGTAATAACTTGAGTCTGGATACCCAACGAAACTGACCGGAGCCTTAACGCTCAACGTAATAACCGGAGTCTGGATACCCAACGAAACTGACCGGAGCCTGGACGCTCAACGTAATAACTGAAGTCGGGATACCAAATGAAACTGATCGAAGCCTGAACGCTCAATGTAATAATCGGAGTCTGGATACCCAACGAAACTGACCGGATCCTGAACAATCAACGTAATAACCGGAGTCTGGATACCCAACGAAACTGACCGGAGCCTGAATGCTCAACGTAAAAACCAGAGTCTGGATACCCAACAAAACTGACCAGAGCCTGAACGCTCAATGTAAAAACCAGAGTCTGGATACCAAACAAAACTGACCGGAGCCTGAACGATCAACGTAATAACCGGAGTCTGGATACCTAACAAAACTGACCGGAGCCTGAACGCTCAACGTAAAAACCGGAGTCTGGATACCCAACAAAACTTACCGGAGCCTGAACGCTCAACGTAAAAACCGGAGTCTGGATATGCAACGAAACTGACCGGAGCCTGAATGCTCAACATAATAACCGGAGTCTGGATACCCAACGAAACTGACCGGAGCCTGAACGCTCAACGTAAAAACTGGAGTCTGGATACCCAACGAAACTGACCGGAGCCTTAACGCTCAACGTAATAACCGGAGTCTGGATACCCAATGAAACTGGCCGGAGCCTGGACGCTCAACGTAATAACTGAAGTCTGGATACCAAACGAAACTTATCGGAGCCTGAACGCTCAATGTAATAACCGGAGTCTGGAAATCCAACGAAACTGACCGGAGCCTGAACACTTAACGTAATAACCGGAGTCTGGATACCCAACGAAACTGACCGGAGCCTGAACGCTCAACGTAATAACCGGAGTCTGGATACCCAACGAAATTGACCGGATCCTGAACGCTCAACGTAAAAACCGGAGTCTGGATACCCAACGAAATTGACCGGAGCCTGAACGCTCAACGTAATAACCGGAGTCTGGATACCCAACGAAACTGTCCGGAGCCTGAACGCTTAACGTAATAACCGGAGTCTGGATACCCAACAAAACTGACCGGAGCCTGAACGCTCAACGTAAAAACCCGAGTCTGGATACCCAACAAAACTGACCGGAGCCTGAACGCTCAACGTAAAAACCGGAGTCTGGATACCCAACGAAACTGACCGGAGCCTGAACGCTCAACGTAATAACTGAAGTCTGGATACCAAACGAAACTTACCGGAGCCTGAACGCTCAATGTAATAACCTGAGTCTGGATACCCAACGAAACTGACCGAGCCTGAACGCTCAACGTAATAACCAGAGTCTGGATACCCAACGAAACTGATCGGAGCCTGAGCGCTCAACATAATAATCGGAGTCTGGATACCCAACAAAACTGACCGGAGCCTGAACGCTCAACGTAAAAACCGGAGTCTGGATACCAAACGAAACTGACCGGAGCCTGAACGCTCAATGTAAAAACTGGAGACTGGATACCCAACGAAACTGACAGGAGCCTTAACGCTCAACGTAATAACCGGAGTCTGGATACCCAACGAAACTGACCGGAGCCTGGACGCTCAACGTAATAACTGAAGTCTGGATACCAAACGAAACTGATCGGAGCTTGAACGCTCAATGTAATAACCGGAGTCTGGATACCCAATGAAACTCACCGGAGCCTTAACGCTTAACGTAATAACCGGAGTCTGCATACCCAACGAAACTGACCGGAGCCTGAACGCTTAACCTAATAACCGGAGCCTGGATACCCAACAAAACTGACCGGAGCCTGAAAGCTCAACGTAAAAACCAGAGTCTGGATACCCAACAAAACTGACCGAAGCCTTAACGCTCAACATAAAAACCGAAGTCTGGATACCCAACGAAACTGACCGGAGCCTGAACGCTCAACGTAATAACTGAAGTCTGGATACCAAACGAAACTGACTGGAGCCTGAATGCTCAATGTAATAACCTGAGTCTAGATACCCAATGAAACTGACCGGAGCCTGAACGCTCAACATAATAACCGGAGTCTGGATACCTAACGAAACTGACCGGAGCCCGAACGCTCAAAGTAATAACCGGAGTCTGGATACACAACAAAACTGACCAAAGCCTAAACGCTCAACGTAAATACCGGAGTCTGGATACCCAACGAACCTGACCGGAGCCTGAACGCTCAATGTAATAACCGGAGTCTGGATACCCAACGAAACTGACCGGAGCCTGAATGCTCAACGTAAAAACCAGAGTCTGGATACCCAACAAAACTGACCGGAGCCTGAACTCTCAACGAAAAAACCGGAGTCTGGGTACTTAATGAAACTGACCGGAGCCTGAACGCTCAACGTAATAATCGGAGTCTGGATACCCAACGAAACTGACCGGAGCATGAATGCTCAACGTAAAAACCGGAGTCTGGATACCCAACAAAACTGACCGGAGCCTGAACGCTCAACGTAAAAACCGGAGTCTGGATACGCAACGAAACTGACCGGAGCCTGAACACTCAACGTAATAACTGAAGTCTGGATACCAAACGAAACTGACCGGAGCCTGAACGCTCAACGTAATAACCGGAGTCTGGATACCCAACGAAACTGACCAGAGTTTGAACGCTCAACGTAATAACCGGAGTCTGGATACCCAACGAAACTGACCAGAGCCTGAACGCTCAACGTAATAACCGGAGTCTGGATACCCAACGAAACTGTCCAGAGCCTGAACCCTCAACATAATAACCGGAGTCTGGATACCTAACAAAACTGACCGGAGCCTTAACGCTCAACGTAAAAACTGGAGTCTGGATACCCAACGAAACTGACCGGAGCCTTAACGCTCAACGTAATAACCGGAGTCTGGATACCCAACGAAACTGACCGGAGCCTGGACGCTCAACGTAATAACTGAAGTCTGGATACCAAACGAAACTGACCGGAGCCTGAACGCTCAATGTAATAACCAGAGTCTGGATACCCAACGAAACTGACCGGAGCCTGAACGCTTAACGTAATAACCGGAGTCTGGATACCCAACGAAACTGACCAGAGCCTGAACGCTCAACATAATAATCGGAGTCTGGATACCCAACGAAACTGACCGGAGCCAGAACGCTCAACGTAAAAACCGGAGTTTGGATACCCAACGAAACTGACCGGAGCCTGAACGCTCAACTTAAAAACCGGAGTCTGGATACGCAACGAAACTGTCCGGAGCCTGAACGCTTAACGTAATAACCGGAGTCTGGATACCCAACAAAACTGACCTGAGCCTGAACGCTCAACGTAAAAACCGGAGTCTGGATACCAAACGAAACTGACCGGAGCTTGAACGCTCAACGTAATAACTGAAGTCTGGATACCAAACGAAACTTACCGGAGCCTGAACGCTCAATGTAATAACCTGAGTCTGGATACCCAACGAAACTGACCGGAGCCTGAACGCTCAACGTAATAACCAGAGTCTGGATACCAAACGAAACTGACCGGAGCCTGAGCGCTCAACATAATAACCGGAGTCTGGATACCCAACAAAACTGACCGGAGCATGAATGCTCAATGTAAAAACCGGAGTCTGGATACCCAACAAAACTGACCGGAGCCTGAACGCTTAACGTAAAAACCGGAGTCTCGATACGCAACGAAACTGACCGGAGCCTGAACGCTCAATGTAATAACTGAAGTCTGGATACCAAACGAAACTGACCGGAGCCTGAACGCTCAACGTAATAACCGGAGTCTGGGTACCCAACGAAACTGACCGGAGCCTGGACGCTCAACGTAATAACTGAAGTCTGGATACCAAACGAAACTGATCGGAGCTTAAACGCTCAATGTAATAACCGGAGTCTGGATACCCAACGAAACTGACCGGAGCCTGAACGCTTAACGTAATAACCGGAGTCTGGATACCCAACGAAACTGACCGGAGCCTGAACGCTTAACCTAATAACCGGAGCCTGGATACCCAACAAAACTGACCGGAGCCTGAACGCTCAACGTAAAAACCAGAGTCTGGATACCCAACAAAACTGACCGAAGCCTGAACGCTCAACATAAAAACCGAAGTCTGGATACCCAACGAAACTGACCGGAGCCTGAACGCTCAACGTAATAACTGAAGTCTGGATACCAAACGAAACTGACCGGAGCCTGAACGCTCAATGTAATAACCAGAGTCTGGATACCCAACGAAACTGACCGGAGCCTGAACGCTTAACGTAATAACCGGAGTCTGGATACCCAACGAAACTGACCAGAGCCTGAACGCTCAACATAATAATCGGAGTCTGGATACCCAACGAAACTGACCGGAGCCAGAACGCTCAACGTAAAAACTGGAGTTTGGATACCCAACGAAACTGACCGGAGCCTGAACGCTCAACTTAAAAACCGGAGTCTGGATACACAACGAAACTGTCCGGAGCCTGAACGCTTAACGTAATAACCGGAGTCTGGATACCCAACAAAACTGACCTGAGCCTGAACGCTCAACGTAAAAACCGGAGTCTGGATACCCAACGAAACTGACCGGAGCCTGAACGCTCAACGTAATAACTGAAGTCTGGATACCAAACGAAACTTACCGGAGCCTGAACGCTCAATGTAATAACCTGAGTCTGGATACCCAACGAAACTGACCGGAGCCTGAACGCTCAACGTAATAACCAGAGTCTGGATACCAAACGAAACTGACCGGAGCCTGAGCGCTCAACATAATAACCGGAGTCTGGATACCCAACAAAACTGACCGGAGCATGAATGCTCAATGTAAAAACCGGAGTCTGGATACCCAACAAAACTGACCGGAGCCTGAACGCTTAACGTAAAAACCGGAGTCTCGATACGCAACGAAACTGACCGGAGCCTGAACGCTCAATGTAATAACTGAAGTCTGGATACCAAACGAAACTGACCGGAGCCTGAACGCTCAACGTAATAACCGGAGTCTGGGTACCCAACGAAACTGACCGGAGCCTGGACGCTCAACGTAATAACTGAAGTCTGGATACCAAACGAAACTGATCGGAGCTTAAACGCTCAATGTAATAACCGGAGTCTGGATACCCAACGAAACTGACCGGAGCCTGAACGCTTAACGTAATAACCGGAGTCTGGATACCCAACGAAACTGACCGGAGCCTGAACGCTTAACCTAATAACCGGAGCCTGGATACCCAACAAAACTGACCGGAGCCTGAACGCTCAACGTAAAAACCAGAGTCTGGATACCCAACAAAACTGACCGAAGCCTGAACGCTCAACATAAAAACCGAAGTCTGGATACCCAACGAAACTGACCGGAGCCTGAACGCTCAACGTAATAACTGAAGTCTGGATACCAAACGAAACTGACCGGAGTCTGAATGCTCAATGTAATAACCTGAGTCTAGATACCCAATGAAACTGACCGGAGCCTGAACGCTCAACATAATAACCGGAGTCTGGATACCTAACGAAACTGACCGGAGCCTGAACGCTCAACGTAATAACCGGAGTCTGGATACACAACAAAACTGACCAGAGCCTAAACGCTCAACGTAAATACCGGAGTCTGGATACCCAACGAACCTGACCGGAGCCTGAACGCTCAATGTAATAACCGGAGTCTGGATACCCAACGAAACTGACTGGAGCCTGAATGCTCAACGTAAAAACCAGAGTCTGGATACCCAACAAAACTGACTGGAGCCTGAACTCTCAACGAAAAAACCGGAGTCTGGGTACTTAATGAAACTGACCGGAGCCTGAACGCTCAATGTAATAACCGGAATCTGGATACCCAACGAAACTGACCGGGGCATGAATGCTCAACGTAAAAACCGGTGTCTGGATACCCAACAAAACTGACCGGAGCCTGAACGCTCAACGTAAAAACCGGAGTCTGGATACGCAACGAAACTGACCGGAGCCTGAACACTCAACGTAAACCCTAAACCCTAAACCCTAAACCCTAAACTGACCGGAGCCTGAATGCTCAACGTAAAAACCGGTGTCTGGATACCCAACGAAACTGACCGGAGCCTGAACGCTCAACTTAAAAACCGGAGTCTGGATACGCAACGAAACTGTCCGGAGCCTGAACGCTTAACGTAATAACCGGAGTCTGGATACCCAACAAAACTGACCGGAGTCTGAACGCTCAACGTAAAAACCAGAGTCTGGATACCCAACGAAGCTGACCGGAGCCTGAACGCTCAACGTAAAAACCAGAGTCTAGATACCCAACAAAGCTGACCGGAGCCTGAACGCTCAACGAAAAAACCGGAGTCTGGATACCCAACGAAACTGACCGGAGCCTGAACGCTTAACGTAATAACCGGAGTCTCGATACCGAACGAAACTGACCGGAGCCTGAACGCTCAACGTAATAACCGGAGTCTGGATACCCAACGAAACTGACCAGAGTTTGAACGCTCAACGTAATAACCGGAGTCTGGATACCCAACGAAACTGACCAGAGCCTGAACGCTCAACGTAATAACCAGAGTCTGGATACCCAACGAAACTGTCCGGAGCCTGAACCCTCAACATAATAACCGGAGTCTGGATACCCAACAAAACTGACCAGAGCCTGAACGCTCAACGTAAAAACTGGAGTCTGGATACCCAACGAAACTGACCGGAGCCTTAACGCTCAACGTAATAACCGGAGTCTGGATACCCAACGAAACTGACCGGAGCCTGGATGCTCAACGTAATAACTGAAGTCTGGATACCAAACGAAACTGACCGGAGCCTGAATGCTTAACGTAATAACCGGAGTCTGGATACCCTAAGAAACTGACCGGAGTCTGAACGCTTAACGTAATAACCGGAGTCTAGATACCCAACGAAACTGACCGGAGCCTGAACGCTCAACGTAATAACCGGAGTCTGGATACCCAACGAAACTGACCGGAGCCTGAACGCTCAACGTAAAAACCGGAGTCTGGATACCCAACGAAACTGACCGGAGCCTGAACGCTCAACTTAAAAACCGGAGTCTGGATACGCAACGAAACTGTCCGGAGCCTGAACGCTTAACGTAATAACCGGAGTCTGGATACCCAACAAAACTGACCGGAGCCTGAACGCTCAACGTAAAAACCAGAGTCTGGATACCCAACGAAGCTGACCGGAGCCTGAACGCTCAACGTAAAAACCAGAGTCTAGATACCCAACAAAGCTGACCGGAGCCTGAACGCTCAACGTAAAAACCGGAGTCTGGATACCCAACGAAACTGACCGGAGCCTGAACGCTTAACGTAATAACCGGAGTCTCGATACCGAACGAAACTGACCGGAGCCTGAACGCTCAACGTAATAACCGGAGTCTGGATACCCAACGAAACTGACCAGAGTTTGAACGCTCAACGTAATAACCGGAGTCTGGATACCCAACGAAACTGACCAGAGCCTGAACGCTCAACGTAATAACCAGAGTCTGGATACCCAACGAAACTGTCCGGAGCCTGAACCCTCAACATAATAACCGGAGTCTGGATACCCAACAAAACTGACCAGAGCCTGAACGCTCAACGTAAAATTTGGAGTCTGGATACCCAACGAAACTGACCGGAGCCTTAACGCTCAACGTAATAACCGGAGTCTGGATACCCAACGAAACTGACCAGAGCCTGGATGCTCAACGTAATAACTGAAGTCTGGATACCAAACGAAACTGACCGGAGCCTGAACGCTTAACGTAATAACCGGAGTCTGGATACCCAACGAAACTGACCGGAGCCTGAACGCTTAACGTAATAACCGGAGTCTGGATACCCAACGAAACTGACCGGAGCCTGAACGCTCAACGTAATAACCGGAGTCTGGATACCCAACGAAACTGACCAGAGCCTGAACGCTCAACGTAATAACCGGAGTCTGGATACCCAACGAAACTGTCCGGAGCCTGAACCCTCAACATAATAACCGGAGTCTGGATACCCAACAAAACTGACCTGAGCCTGAACGCTCAACATAAAAACTGGAGTCTGGATACCCAACGAAACAGACCGGAGCCTTAACGCTCAAGGTAATAACCGGAGTCTGGATACCCAACGAAACTGACCGGAGCCTGGATGCTCAACGTAATAACTGAAGTCTGGATACCAAACGAAACTGACCGGAGCCTGAACGCTTAACGTAATAACCGGAGTCTGGATACCCAACGAAACTGACCGGAGCCTGAACGCTTAACGTAATAACCGGAGTCTGGATACCCAACGAAACTGACCAGAGTTTGAACGCTCAACGTAATAACCGGAGTCAGGATACCCAACGAAACTGACCAGAGCCTGAACGCTCAACGTAATAACCGGAGTCTGGATACCCAACGAAACTGTCCGGAGCCTGAACCCTCAACATAATAACTGGAGTCTGGATACCCAACAAAACTGACCGGAGCCTGAACGCTCAACGTAAAAACTGGAGTCTGGATACCCAACGAAACTGACCGGAGCCTTAACGCTCAACGTAATAACCGGAGTCTGGATACCCAACGAAACTGACTGGAGCCTGGATGCTCAATGTAATAACTGAAGTCTGGATACCAAAAGAAACTGACCGGAGCCTGCACATTTAACGTAATAACCGGAGTCTGGATACCCAACGAAACTGACCGGAGCCTGAACGCTTAACGTAATAACCGGAGTCTGGATACCCAACGAAACTGACCGGAGCCTGAACGCTCAACGTAATAACCGGAGTCTGGATACCCAAAGAAACTGACCGGAGCCTGAAAGCTCAACGTAAAAACCGGAGTCTGGATACCCAACGAAACTGACCGGAGCCTGAACGCTCAACGTAAAAACCGGAGTCTGGATACCCAACGAAACAGACCGGAGCCTGAACGCTCAACTTAAAAACCGGAGTCTGGATACGCAACGAAACTGTCCGGAGCCTGAACGCTTAACGTAATAACCGGAGTCTGGATACCCAACAAAACTGATCGGAGCCTGAACGCTCAACGTAAAAACCAGAGTCTGGATACCCAACAAAGCTGACCGGAGCCTGAACGCTCAACGTAAAAACCGGAGTCTAGATACCCAACGAAACTGACCGGAGCCTGAACGCTCAACGTAATAACTGAAGTCTGAATACCAAACGAAACTTACCGGAGCCTGAACGCTCAATATAATAACCTGAGTCTGGTTACCCAACAAAACTGACCGGAGCCCGAACGCTCAACGTAATAACCAGAGTCTGGATACCCAACGAAACTGACCGGAGCCTGAGCGCTCAACATAATAACCGAAGTCTGGATACCCAACAAAACTGACCGGAGCCTGAATGCTCAACGTAAAAACTGGAGTCTGGATACCCAACGAAACTGACCGGAGCCTGAACACTCAACGTAATAACCAGAGTCTGGATACACAACGAAACTGACCGGAGCCTGAACGCTCAACGTAATAACTGAAGTCTGGATACAAAACGAAACTGACCGGAGCCTGAATGCTCAACGTAATAACCTGAGTCTGGATACCCAACGAAACTGACCGGAGCCTGAACGCTCAACGTAATAACCGGAGTCTGGATACCCAACGAAACTGACTAGATCTGAACGCTCAATGTAATAACCGATGTCTGGATTCACAACGAAACTGACCGGAGCCTGAACGCTGAACGTAATAACCGGAGTCTAGATAACCAACGAAACTGAGCGGAGCCTGAACGCTCAACGTAATAACCGGAGTCTGCATACCCAACGAAACGGACTGGAGTCTGCTCGCTCAACGTAATAACCAGAGTCTGGATACCCAATAAAACTGACCGGAGCCTGAACGCTCAACGTAAAAACCGGAGTCTGGATACCCAACAAAATTGATCGGAGCCTGAACGCTCAACTTAAAAACCGGAGTCTGGATACGCAACGAAACTGACCAGAGCCTGAACGCTCAACGTAATAACTGAAGTCTGGATACCAAACGATACTGACCGGAGCCTGAACGCTCAACGTAATAACCGGAGTCTGGATACCCAACGAAACTGACCGGAGTTTGAACGCTCAACGTAATAACCAGAGTCTGGATACCCAACGAAATTGACCAGAGCCTGAACGCTCAACGTAATAACCAGAATCTGGATACCAAACGAAATTGACCGGAGCCTGAAACCTAAACATAATAACTGAAGTCTGGATACCCAACAAAACTGACCGGAGCCTGAACGCTCAACGTAAAAACTGGAGTCTGGATAACCAACGAATCTGACCGGAGCCTTAACGCTCAACGTAATAACCGGAGTCTGGATACCCAACGAAACTGACTGGAACCTGGACGCTCAACGTAATAACTGAAGTCTGGATACCAAACGAAACTGACCGGAGCCTGAACGCTCAACGTAATAACCGGAGTCTGGATACCCAACGAAACTGACCGGAGCCTGAACGCTTAACGTAATAACCGGAGTCTGGATACCCAACGAAACTGACCGGAGCCTGAACGCTCAATGTAATAACCGGAGTCTGGATACCCAACGAAACTGACAGGAGCCTGAACGCTCAACGTAAAAACCGGAGTCTGGATACCCAACGAAACTGACCGGAGCCTGAACACTCAACGTAATAACCGGAGTCTGGATACCCAACGAAACTGACCGGAGCCTGAAGGCTTAACCTAATAACCGGAGTCTGGATACCCAACAAAACTGACCGGAGCCTGAGCGCTCAACGTAAAAACCAGAGTCTGGATACCCAACAAAACTGACCGAAGCCTGAACGCTCAACGTAAAAACCGAAGTCTGGATACCCAACGAAACTGACCGGAGCCTGAACGCTCAACGTAAAAACCAGAGTCTGGATACCCAACAAAGCTGACCGGAGCCTGAACGCTCAACGTAAAAACCGGAGTCTAGATACCCAACGAAACTGACCGGAGCCTGAACGCTCAACGTAATAACTGAAGTCTGAATACCAAACGAAACTTACCGGAGCCTGAACGCTCAATATAATAACCTGAGTCTGGATACCCAACAAAACTGACCGGAGCCTGAACGCTCAACGTAATAACCAGAGTCTGGATACCCAACGAAACTGACCGGAGCCTGAGCGCTCAACATAATAACCGAAGTCTGGATACCCAACAAAACTGACCGGAGCCTGAATGCTCAACGTAAAAACTGGAGTCTGGATACCCAACGAAACTGACCGGAGCCTGAACACTCAACGTAATAACCGGAGTCTGGATACACAACGAAACTGACCGGAGCCTGAACGCTCAACGTAATAACTGAAGTCTGGATACAAAACGAAACTGACCGGAGCCTGAATGCTCAACGTAATAACCTGAGTCTGGATACCCAACGAAACTGACCGGAGCCTGAACGCTCAACGTAATAACCGGAGTCTGGATACCCAACGAAACTGACTAGATCTGAACGCTCAATGTAATAACCGAAGTCTGGATTCACAACGAAACTGACCGGAGCCTGAACGCTGAACGTAATAACCGGAGTCTAGATAACCAACGAAACTGACCGGAGCCTGAACGCTCAACGTAATAACCGGAGTCTGCATACCCAACGAAACGGACTGGAGTCTGCTCGCTCAACGTAATAACCAGAGTCTGGATACCCAATAAAACTGACCGGAGCCTGAACGCTCAACGTAAAAACCAGAGTCTGGATACCCAACAAAATTGATCGGAGCCTGAACGCTCAACTTAAAAACCGGAGTCTGGATACGCAACGAAACTGACCAGAGCCTGAACGCTCAACGTAATAACTGAAGTCTGGATACCAAACGATACTGACCGGAGCCTGAACGCTCAACGTAATAACCGGAGTCTGGATACCCAACGAAACTGACCGGAGTTTGAACGCTCAACGTAATAACCAGAGTCTGGATACCCAACGAAATTGACCAGAGCCTGAACGCTCAACGTAATAATCAGAATCTGGATACCAAACGAAACTGACCGGAGCCTGAAACCTCAACATAATAACTGAAGTCTGGATACCCAACAAAACTGACCGGAGCCTGAACGCTCAACGTAAAAACTGGAGTCTGGATAACCAACGAATCTGACCGGAGCCTTAACGCTCAACGTAATAACCGGAGTCTGGATACCCAACGAAACTGACTGGAACCTGGACGCTCAACGTAATAACTGAAGTCTGGATACCAAACGAAACTGACCGGAGCCTGAACGCTCAATGTAATAACCGGAGTCTGGATACCCAACGAAACTGACCGGAGCCTGAACGCTTAACGTAATAACCGGTGTCTGGATACCCAACGAAACTGACCGGAGCCTGAACGCTCAATGTAATAACTGGAGTCTGGATACCCAACGAAACTGACAGGAGCCTGAACGCTCAACGTAAAAACCGGAGTCTGGATACCCAACGAAACTGACCGGAGCCTGAACACTCAAGGTAATAACCGGAGTCTGGATACCCAACGAAACTGACCGGAGCCTGAACGCTTAACCTAATAACCGGAGTCTGGATACCCAACAAAACTGACCGGAGCCTGAACGCTCAACGTAAAAACCAGAGTCTGGATACCCAACAAAACTGACCGAAGCCTGAACGCTCAACGTAAAAACCGAAGTCTGGATACCCAACGAAACTGACCGGAGCCTGAACGCTCAACGTAATAACTGATGTCTGGATACCAAACGAAACTGACCGGAGCCTGAACGCTCAATGTAATAACCTGAGTCTAGATACCCAATGAAACTGACCGGAGCCTGAACGCTTAACGTAATAACCGGAGTCTGGATACCCAACGAAACTGACCAGAGCCTGAACGCTCAACGTAAAAACCGGAGTCTGGATACCCAACGAAACTAACCGGAGCCTGAACGCTCAACGTAAAAACCGGAGTCTGGATACCCAACGAAACTGACCGGAGCCTGAACGCTCAACTTAAAAACCGGAGTCTGGATACGCAACGAAACTGTCCTAGGCCTGAACGCTTAACATAATAACCGGAGTCTGGATACCCAACAAAACTGACCTGAGCCTGAACGCTCAACGTAAAAACCGGAGTCTGGATACCCAACGAAACTGACCGGAGCCTGAACGCTCAACGTAATAACTGAAGTCTGGATACCAAACGAAACTTACCGGAGCCTGAACGCTCAATGTAATAACCTGAGTCTGGATACCCAACGAAACTGACCGGAGCCTGAACGCTCAACGTAATAACCAGAGTCTGGATACCCAACGAAACTGACCGGAGCCTGAGCGCTCAACATAATAACCGGAGTCTGGATACCCAACAAAACTGACCGGAGCATGAATGCTCAATGTAAAAACCGGAGTCTGGATACCCAACAAAACTGACCGGAGCCTGAACGCTCAACGTAAAAACCGGAGTCTCGATACGCAACGAAACTGACCGGAGCCTGAACGCTCAACGTAATAACTGAAGTTTGGATACCAAACGAAACTGACCGGAGCCTGAACGCTCAACGTAATAACCGGAGTCTGGATACCCAACGAAACTGACCAGAGTTTGAACGCTCAACGTAATAACCGGAGTCTGGATACCCAATGAAACTGACCAGAGCCTGAACTCTCAACGTAATAACCGGAGTCTGGATACCCAACGAAACTGACCGGAGCCTGAATGCTCAACGTAAAAACTAGAGTCTGGATACCCAACAAAACTGATCGGGGCCTGAACGCTCAACGTAAAAACTGGAGTCTGGATACCCAACGAAACTGACCGGAGCCTTAACGCTCAACGTAATAACCGGAGTCTGGATACCCAACGAAACTGATCGGAGCCTGGACGCTCAACATAGTAACTGAAGTCTGGATACCAAACGAAACTGACCGGAGCCTGAATGCTCAATGTAATAACCGGAGTCTGGATACCCAACGAAACTGACCGGAGCCTGAACGCTTAACGTAATAACCGGAGTCTGGATACCCAACGAAACTGACCGGAGCCTGAACGCTCAATGTAATAACCGGAGTCTGGATACCCAACGAAACTGACCGGAGCCTGAACGCTCAACGTAAAAACCGGAGTCTGGATACCCAACGAAACTGACCGGAGCCTGAACGCTCAACTTAAAAACCGGAGTCTGGATACGCAACGAAACTGTCCGGAGCCTGAACGCTTAATGTAATAACCGGAGTCTGGATACCCAACAAAACTGACCGGAGCCTGAACGCTCAACGTAAAAACCAGAGTCTGGATACCCAACAAAGCTGACCGGAGCCTGAACGCTCAACGTAAAAACGGGACTCTGGATACCCAACGAAACTGACCGGAGCCTGAACGCTCAACGTAATAATTGAAGTCTGAATACCAAACGAAACTTACCGGAGCCTGAACGCTCAATGTAATAACCTGAGTCTGGATACCCAACGAAACTGACCGGAGCCTGAACGCTCAACGTAATAACCAGAGTCTGGATACCCAACGAAACTGACCGGAGCCTGAGCGCTCAACATAATAACCGGAGTCTGGATACCCAACAAAACTGACCGGAGCCTGAATGCTCAACGTAAAAACCGGAGTCTGGATACCCAACGAAACTGACCGGAGCCTGAACGCTCAACGTAATAACCGGAGTCTGGATACACAACGAAACTGACCGGAGCCTGAACGCTCAACGTAATCACTGAAGTCTGAATACCAAACGAAACTGACCGGAGCCTGAACGCTCAATGTAATAACCGGAGTCTGGATACCCAACGAAACTGACCGGAGTTTGAACGCTCAACGTAATAACCGAAGTCTGGATACCCGATGAAACTGACCAGAGCCTGAACGCTCAACGTAATAACCGGAGTCTGGATACCCAACGAAACTGACCGGAGCCTGAATGCTCAACGTAAAAACTAGAGTCTGGATACCCAACAAAACTGACCGGGGCCTGAACGCTCAACGTAAAAACTGGAGTCTGGATACCCAACGAAACTGACCGGAGCCTTAACGCTCAACGTAATAACCGGAGTCTGGATACCCAACGAAACTGACCGGAGCCTGGACGCTCAACGTAGTAACTGAAGTCTGGATACCAAACGAAACTGACCGGAGCCTGAACGCTCAATGTAATAACCGGAGTCTGGATACCCAACGAAACTGACCGGAGCCTGAACGCTTAACGTAATAACCGGAGTCTGGATACCCAACGAAACTGACCGGAGCCTGAACGCTCAATGTAATAACCGGAGTCTGGATACCCAACGAAACTGACCGGAGCCTGAACGCTCAACGTAAAAACCGGAGTCTGGATACCCAACGAAACTGACCGGAGCCTGAACGCTCAACTTAAAAACCGGAGTCTGGATACGCAACGAAACTGTCCGGAGCCTGAACGCTTAATGTAATAACCGGAGTCTGGATACCCAACAAAACTGACCGGAGCCTGAACGCTCAACGTAAAAACCAGAGTCTGGATACCCAACAAAGCTGACCGGAGCCTGAACGCTCAACGTAAAAACCGGACTCTGGATACCCAACGAAACTGACCGGAGCCTGAACGCTCAACGTAATAATTGAAGTCTGAATACCAAACGAAACTTACCGGAGCCTGAACGCTCAATGTAATAACCTGAGTCTGGATACCCAACGAAACTGACCGGAGCCTGAACGCTCAACGTAATAACCAGAGTCTGGATACCCAACGAAACTGACCGGAGCCTGAGCGCTCAACATAATAACCGGAGTCTGGATACCCAACAAAACTGACCGAAGCCTGAATGCTCAACGTAAAAACCGGAGTCTGGATACCCAACGAAACTGACCGGAGCCTGAACGCTCAACGTAATAACCGGAGTCTGGATACACAACGAAACTGACCGGAGCCTGAACGCTCAACGTAATCACTGAAGTCTGAATACAAAACGAAAGTGACCGGAGCCTGAACGCTCAACGTAATAACCTGAGTCTGGATACCCAACGAAACTGACCGGAGCCTGAACGCTCAACGTAATAACCGGAGTCTGGATACCCAACGAAACTGACTAGAGCCTGAACGCTCAATGTAATAACCGAAGTCTGGATTCACAACGAAACTGACCGGAGCCTGAACGCTCAACATAATAACCGGAGTCTAGATAACCAACGAAACTGACCGGAGCCTGAACGCTCAACGTAATAACCGGAGTCTGCATACCCAACGAAACGGACTGGAGTCTGCTCGCTCAACGTAATAACCAGAGTCTGGATACCCAATAAAACTGACCGGAGCCTGAATGCTCAACGTAAAAACCGGAGTCTGGATACCCAACAAAATTGATCGGAGCCTGAACGCTCAACTTAAAAACCGGAGTCTGGATACGCAACGAAACTGACCAGAGCCTGAATGCTCAACGTAATAACTGAAGTCTGGATACCAAACGATACTGACCGGAGCCTGAACGCTCAACGTAATAACCGGAGTCTGGATACCCAACGAAACTGACCGGAGTTTGAACGCTCAACGTAATAACCGAAGTCTGGATACCTAACGAAATTCACCAGAGCCTGAACGCTCAACGTAATAACCAGTGTCTGGATACCCAACGAAACTGACCGGAGCCTGAACCCTCAACATAATAACTGAAGTCTGGATACCCAACAAAACTGACCGAAGCCTGAACGCTCAACGTAAAAACTGGAGTCTGGATAACCAACGAAACTGACCGGAGCCTTAACGCTCAACGTAATAACCGGAGTCTGGATACCCAACGAAACTGACCGGAACCTGAACGCTTAACGTAATAACCGGAGTCTGGATACCAAACGAAACTGACCGGAGCCTGAACGCTCAACGTAATAACCGGAGTCTGGATACTCAACAAAACTGACCGGAGCCTGAACGCACAACATAATAACTGGAGTCCTAATGCTCAACGAAAATGACCGGAGCCTGAACGCTCATTGTAATAACCGGAGTCTGGACATCCAACAAAACTGACCGTACCCTGAACGCTCAACGTAAAAACCAGAGTCTGGATACCCAACGAAACTGACCGGAGCCTGAACGCTCAACGTAATAACTGAAGTATGGATACCAAACGAAACTGACCGGAGCCTGAACGCTCAACGTAATAACGTGAGTCTGGATACCCAACGAAACTGACCGGAGCCTGAACGCTCAACGTAATAACCGGAGTCTAGATACACAACGAAACTGACCGGAGCCTGAACGCTCAACGTAATAACCGGAGTCTGGATACCCAACAAAACTGACCAGAGCCTGAACGCTCAATGTAAAAACCGGAGTCTGGATACCCAACGAACCTGACCGGAGCCTGAACGTTCAACGTAATAACCGGAGTCTGGATAACCAACGAAACTGACCGGAGCCTGAACGCTCAACGTAAAAACCAGAGTCTGGATACCCAACAAAACTGACCGGAGCCTAAAGGCTCAACGTAAAAACCGGAGTCTGGATACGCAACGAAACTGACCGGAACCTGGACGCTCAACGTAATAACTGAAGTCTGGATACCAAACGAAACTGACCGGAGCCTGAACGCTCAATGTAATAACCGGAGTCTGGATACCCAACGAAACTGACCGGAGCCTGAACGCTTAACGTAATAACCGGAGTCTGGATACCCAACGAAACTGACCGGAGCCTGAACGCTCAATGTAAAAACCGGAGTCTGGATACCCAACGAAACTGACAGGAGCCTGAACGCTCAACGTAAAAACCGGAGTCCGGATACCCAACGAAACTGACCGGAACCTGAACGCTCAACGTAATAACCGGAGTCTAGATACCCAACGAAACTGACAGGAGCCTGAACGCTCAACGTAATAACCGGAGTCTGGATACCCAACGAAACTGACCGGAGTTTGAACGCTCAACGTAATAACCGGAGTCTGGATACCCAACAAAACTGACCGGAGCCTTAACGCTCAATGTAATAATCGGAGTCTGGATACCCAACGAAACTGACCGGATCCTGGACGCTCAACGTAATAACTGAAGTCTGGATACCAAACGAAACTGACCGGAGCCTGAACGCTCAATGTAATAACCGGAGTCTGGATACCCAACGAAACTGACCAGAGCCTGAACGCTTAACGTAATAACCGGAGTCAGGATACCCAACGAAACTGACCGGAGCCTGAACGCTCAATGTAATAACCGGAGTCTTGATATTCAACGAAACTGACCGGAGCCTGAACGCTCAACGTAATAACCGGAGTCTGGATACCCAACAAAACTGACCGGAGCCTTAACGCTCAATGTAATAACCGGAGTCTGGATACCCAACGAAACTGACAGGAGCCTGAACGCTCAACGTAAAAACCGGAGTCTGGATACCCAACGAAACTGACCGGAGCCTGAACACTCAACGTAATAACCGGAGTCTGGATACCCAACGAAACTGACCGGAGCCTGAAGGCTTAACCTAATAACCGGAGTCTGGATACCCAACAAAACTGACCGGAGCCTGAGCGCTCAACGTAAAAACCAGAGTCTGGATACCCAACAAAACTGACCGAAGCCTGAACGCTCAACGTAAAAACCGAAGTCTGGATACCCAACGAAACTGACCGGAGCCTGAACGCTCAACGTAAAAACCAGAGTCTGGATACCCAACAAAGCTGACCGGAGCCTGAACGCTCAACGTAAAAACCGGAGTCTAGATACCCAACGAAACTGACCGGAGCCTGAACGCTCAACGTAATAACTGAAGTCTGAATACCAAACGAAACTTACCGGAGCCTGAACGCTCAATATAATAACCTGAGTCTGGATACCCAACAAAACTGACCGGAGCCTGAACGCTCAACGTAATAACCAGAGTCTGGATACCCAACGAAACTGACCGGAGCCTGAGCGCTCAACATAATAACCGAAGTCTGGATACCCAACAAAACTGACCGGAGCCTGAATGCTCAACGTAAAAACTGGAGTCTGGATACCCAACGAAACTGACCGGAGCCTGAACACTCAACGTAATAACCGGAGTCTGGATACACAACGAAACTGACCGGAGCCTGAACGCTCAACGTAATAACTGAAGTCTGGATACAAAACGAAACTGACCGGAGCCTGAATGCTCAACGTAATAACCTGAGTCTGGATACCCAACGAAACTGACCGGAGCCTGAACGCTCAACGTAATAACCGGAGTCTGGATACCCAACGAAACTGACTAGATCTGAACGCTCAATGTAATAACCGAAGTCTGGATTCACAACGAAACTGACCGGAGCCTGAACGCTGAACGTAATAACCGGAGTCTAGATAACCAACGAAACTGACCGGAGCCTGAACGCTCAACGTAATAACCGGAGTCTGCATACCCAACGAAACGGACTGGAGTCTGCTCGCTCAACGTAATAACCAGAGTCTGGATACCCAATAAAACTGACCGGAGCCTGAACGCTCAACGTAAAAACCGGAGTCTGGATACCCAACAAAATTGATCGGAGCCTGAATGCTCAACTTAAAAACCGGAGTCTGGATACGCAACGAAACTGACCAGAGCCTGAACGCTCAACGTAATAACTGAAGTCTGGATACCAAACGATACTGACCGGAGCCTGAACGCTCAACGTAATAACCGGAGTCTGGATACCCAACGAAACTGACCGGAGTTTGAACGCTCAACGTAATAACCAGAGTCTGGATACCCAACGAAATTGACCAGAGCCTGAACGCTCAACGTAATAATCAGAATCTGGATACCAAACGAAACTGACCGGAGCCTGAAACCTCAACATAATAACTGAAGTCTGGATACCCAACAAAACTGACCGGAGCCTGAACGCTCAACGTAAAAACTGGAGTCTGGATAACCAACGAATCTGACCGGAGCCTTAACGCTCAACGTAATAACCGGAGTCTGGATACCCAACGAAACTGACTGGAACCTGGACGCTCAACGTAATAACTGAAGTCTGGATACCAAACGAAACTGACCGGAGCCTGAACGCTCAATGTAATAACCGGAGTCTGGATACCCAACGAAACTGACCGGAGCCTGAACGCTTAACGTAATAACCGGTGTCTGGATACCCAACGAAACTGACCGGAGCCTGAACGCTCAATGTAATAACTGGAGTCTGGATACCCAACGAAACTGACAGGAGCCTGAACGCTCAACGTAAAAACCGGAGTCTGGATACCCAACGAAACTGACCGGAGCCTGAACACTCAAGGTAATAACCGGAGTCTGGATACCCAACGAAACTGACCGGAGCCTGAACGCTTAACCTAATAACCGGAGTCTGGATACCCAACAAAACTGACCGGAGCCTGAACGCTCAACGTAAAAACCAGAGTCTGGATACCCAACAAAACTGACCGAAGCCTGAACGCTCAACGTAAAAACCGAAGTCTGGATACCCAACGAAACTGACCGGAGCCTGAACGCTCAACGTAATAACTGATGTCTGGATACCAAACGAAACTGACCGGAGCCTGAACGCTCAATGTAATAACCTGAGTCTAGATACCCAATGAAACTGACCGGAGCCTGAACGCTTAACGTAATAACCGGAGTCTGGATACCCAACGAAACTGACCAGAGCCTGAACGCTCAACGTAAAAACCGGAGTCTGGATACCCAACGAAACTAACCGGAGCCTGAACGCTCAACGTAAAAACCGGAGTCTGGATACCCAACGAAACTGACCGGAGCCTAAACGCTCAACTTAAAAACCGGAGTCTAGATACGCAACGAAACTGTCCTAGGCCTGAACGCTTAACATAATAACCGGAGTCTGGATACCCAACAAAACTGACCTGAGCCTGAACGCTCAACGTAAAAACCGGAGTCTGGATACCCAACGAAACTGACCGGAGCCTGAACGCTCAACGTAATAACTGAAGTCTGGATACCAAACGAAACTTACCGGAGCCTGAACGCTCAATGTAATAACCTGAGTCTGGATACCCAACGAAACTGACCGGAGCCTGAACGCTCAACGTAATAACCAGAGTCTGGATACCCAACGAAACTGACCGGAGCCTGAGCGCTCAACATAATAACCGGAGTCTGGATACCCAACAAAACTGACCGGAGCATGAATGCTCAATGTAAAAACCGGAGTCTGGATACCCAACAAAACTGACCGGAGCCTGAACGCTCAACGTAAAAACCGGAGTCTCGATACGCAACGAAACTGACCGGAGCCTGAACGCTCAACGTAATAACTGAAGTTTGGATACAAAACGAAACTGACCGGAGCCTGAACGCTCAACGTAATAACCGGAGTCTGGATACCCAACGAAACTGACCAGAGTTTGAACGCTCAACGTAATAACCGGAGTCTGGATACCCAATGAAACTGACCAGAGCCTGAACTCTCAACGTAATAACCGGAGTCTGGATACCCAACGAAACTGACCGGAGCCTGAATGCTCAACGTAAAAACTAGAGTCTGGATACCCAACAAAACTGATCGGGGCCTGAACGCTCAACGTAAAAACTGGAGTCTGGATACCCAACGAAACTGACCGGAGCCTTAACGCTCAACGTAATAACCGGAGTCTGGATACCCAACGAAACTGATCGGAGCCTGGACGCTCAACATAGTAACTGAAGTCTGGATACCAAACGAAACTGACCGGAGCCTGAATGCTCAATGTAATAACCGGAGTCTGGATACCCAACGAAACTGACCGGAGCCTGAACGCTTAACGTAATAACCGGAGTCTGGATACCCAACGAAACTGACCGGAGCCTGAACGCTCAATGTAATAACCGGAGTCTGGATACCCAACGAAACTGACCGGAGCCTGAACGCTCAACGTAAAAACCGGAGTCTGGATACCCAACGAAACTGACCGGAGCCTGAACGCTCAACTTAAAAACCGGAGTCTGGATACGCAACGAAACTGTCCGGAGCCTGAACGCTTAATGTAATAACCGGAGTCTGGATACCCAACAAAACTGACCGGAGCCTGAACGCTCAACGTAAAAACCAGAGTCTGGATACCCAACAAAGCTGACCGGAGCCTGAACGCTCAACGTAAAAACGGGACTCTGGATACCCAACGAAACTGACCGGAGCCTGAACGCTCAACGTAATAATTGAAGTCTGAATACCAAACGAAACTTACCGGAGCCTGAACGCTCAATGTAATAACCTGAGTCTGGATACCCAACGAAACTGACCGGAGCCTGAACGCTCAACGTAATAACCAGAGTCTGGATACCCAACGAAACTGACCGGAGCCTGAGCGCTCAACATAATAACCGGAGTCTGGATACCCAACAAAACTGACCGGAGCCTGAATGCTCAACGTAAAAACCGGAGTCTGGATACCCAACGAAACTGACCGGAGCCTGAACGCTCAACGTAATAACCGGAGTCTGGATACACAACGAAACTGACCGGAGCCTGAACGCTCAACGTAATCACTGAAGTCTGAATACCAAACGAAACTGACCGGAGCCTGAACGCTCAATGTAATAACCGGAGTCTGGATACCCAACGAAACTGACCGGAGTTTGAACGCTCAACGTAATAACCGAAGTCTGGATACCCGATGAAACTGACCAGAGCCTGAACGCTCAACGTAATAACCGGAGTCTGGATACCCAACGAAACTGACCGGAGCCTGAATGCTCAACGTAAAAACTAGAGTCTGGATACCCAACAAAACTGACCGGGGCCTGAACGCTCAACGTAAAAACTGGAGTCTGGATACCCAACGAAACTGACCGGAGCCTTAACGCTCAACGTAATAACCGGAGTCTGGATACCCAACGAAACTGACCGGAGCCTGGACGCTCAACGTAGTAACTGAAGTCTGGATACCAAACGAAACTGACCGGAGCCTGAACGCTCAATGTAATAACCGGAGTCTGGATACCCAACGAAACTGACCGGAGCCTGAACGCTTAACGTAATAACCGGAGTCTGGATACCCAACGAAACTGACCGGAGCCTGAACGCTCAATGTAATAACCGGAGTCTGGATACCCAACGAAACTGACCGGAGCCTGAACGCTCAACGTAAAAACCGGAGTCTGGATACCCAACGAAACTGACCGGAGCCTGAACGCTCAACTTAAAAACCGGAGTCTGGATACGCAACGAAACTGTCCGGAGCCTGAACGCTTAATGTAATAACCGGAGTCTGGATACCCAACAAAACTGACCGGAGCCTGAACGCTCAACGTAAAAACCAGAGTCTGGATACCCAACAAAGCTGACCGGAGCCTGAACGCTCAACGTAAAAACCGGACTCTGGATACCCAACGAAACTGACCGGAGCCTGAACGCTCAACGTAATAATTGAAGTCTGAATACCAAACGAAACTTACCGGAGCCTGAACGCTCAATGTAATAACCTGAGTCTGGATACCCAACGAAACTGACCGGAGCCTGAACGCTCAACGTAATAACCAGAGTCTGGATACCCAACGAAACTGACCGGAGCCTGAGCGCTCAACATAATAACCGGAGTCTGGATACCCAACAAAACTGACCGAAGCCTGAATGCTCAACGTAAAAACCGGAGTCTGGATACCCAACGAAACTGACCGGAGCCTGAACGCTCAACGTAATAACCGGAGTCTGGATACACAACGAAACTGACCGGAGCCTGAACGCTCAACGTAATCACTGAAGTCTGAATACAAAACGAAAGTGACCGGAGCCTGAACGCTCAACGTAATAACCTGAGTCTGGATACCCAACGAAACTGACCGGAGCCTGAACGCTCAACGTAATAACCGGAGTCTGGATACCCAACGAAACTGACTAGAGCCTGAACGCTCAATGTAATAACCGAAGTCTGGATTCACAACGAAACTGACCGGAGCCTGAACGCTCAACGTAATAACCGGAGTCTAGATAACCAACGAAACTGACCGGAGCCTGAACGCTCAACGTAATAACCGGAGTCTGCATACCCAACGAAACGGACTGGAGTCTGCTCGCTCAACGTAATAACCAGAGTCTGGATACCCAATAAAACTGACCGGAGCCTGAATGCTCAACGTAAAAACCGGAGTCTGGATACCCAACAAAATTGATCGGAGCCTGAACGCTCAACTTAAAAACCGGAGTCTGGATACGCAACGAAACTGACCAGAGCCTGAATGCTCAACGTAATAACTGAAGTCTGGATACCAAACGATACTGACCGGAGCCTGAACGCTCAACGTAATAACCGGAGTCTGGATACCCAACGAAACTGACCGGAGTTTGAACGCTCAACGTAATAACCGAAGTCTGGATACCTAACGAAATTCACCAGAGCCTGAACGCTCAACGTAATAACCAGTGTCTGGATACCCAACGAAACTGACCGGAGCCTGAACCCTCAACATAATAACTGAAGTCTGGATACCCAACAAAACTGACCGAAGCCTGAACGCTCAACGTAAAAACTGGAGTCTGGATAACCAACGAAACTGACCGGAGCCTTAACGCTCAACGTAATAACCGGAGTCTGGATACCCAACGAAACTGACCGGAACCTGAACGCTTAACGTAATAACCGGAGTCTGGATACCAAACGAAACTGACCGGAGCCTGAACGCTCAACGTAATAACCGGAGTCTGGATACTCAACAAAACTGACCGGAGCCTGAACGCACAACATAATAACTGGAGTCCTAATGCTCAACGAAAATGACCGGAGCCTGAACGCTCATTGTAATAACCGGAGTCTGGACATCCAACAAAACTGACCGTACCCTGAACGCTCAACGTAAAAACCAGAGTCTGGATACCCAACGAAACTGACCGGAGCCTGAACGCTCAACGTAATAACTGAAGTATGGATACCAAACGAAACTGACCGGAGCCTGAACGCTCAACGTAATAACATGAGTCTGGATACCCAACGAAACTGACCGGAGCCTGAACGCTCAACGTAATAACCGGAGTCTAGATACACAACGAAACTGACCGGAGCCTGAACGCTCAACGTAATAACCGGAGTCTGGATACCCAACAAAACTGACCAGAGCCTGAACGCTCAATGTAAAAACCGGAGTCTGGATACCCAACGAACCTGACCGGAGCCTGAACGTTCAACGTAATAACCGGAGTCTGGATAACCAACGAAACTGACCGGAGCCTGAACGCTCAACGTAAAAACCAGAGTCTGGATACCCAACAAAACTGACCGGAGCCTAAAGGCTCAACGTAAAAACCGGAGTCTGGATACGCAACGAAACTGACCGGAACCTGGACGCTCAACGTAATAACTGAAGTCTGGATACCAAACGAAACTGACCGGAGCCTGAACGCTCAATGTAATAACCGGAGTCTGGATACCCAACGAAACTGACCGGAGCCTGAACGCTTAACGTAATAACCGGAGTCTGGATACCCAACGAAACTGACCGGAGCCTGAACGCTCAATGTAAAAACCGGAGTCTGGATACCCAACGAAACTGACAGGAGCCTGAACGCTCAACGTAAAAACCGGAGTCCGGATACCCAACGAAACTGACCGGAACCTGAACGCTCAACGTAATAACCGGAGTCTAGATACCCAACGAAACTGACAGGAGCCTGAACGCTCAACGTAATAACCGGAGTCTGGATACCCAACGAAACTGACCGGAGTTTGAACGCTCAACGTAATAACCGGAGTCTGGATACCCAACAAAACTGACCAGAGCCTTAACGCTCAATGTAATAATCGGAGTCTGGATACCCAACGAAACTGACCGGATCCTGGACGCTCAACGTAATAACTGAAGTCTGGATACCAAACGAAACTGACCGGAGCCTGAACGCTCAATGTAATAACCGGAGTCTGGATACCCAACGAAACTGACCGGAGCCTGAACGCTTAACGTAATAACCGGAGTCAGGATACCCAACGAAACTGACCGGAGCCTGAACGCTCAATGTAATAACCGGAGTCTTGATATTCAACGAAACTGACCGGAGCCTGAACGCTCAACGTAAAAACCGGAGTCTGGATACCCAACGAAACTGTCCGGAGCATGAACGCTGAACGTAATAACCGGAGTCTGGATACCCAACAAAACTGACCGGAGCCTGAACGCTCAACGTAAAAACTAGAGTCTGGATACCCAACAAAACTGACCGGAGCCTGAACGCTCAACGTAAAAACCGGAGTCTGGATACCCAACGAAACTGACCGGAGTCTGAACGCTCAACGTAATAACTAAAGTCTGGATACCAAACGAAACTTACCGGAGCCTGAACGCTCAATGTAATAACCTGAGTCTGGATACCCGACGAAACTGACCGGAGCCTGAACGCTCAACGTAATAACCAGAGTCTGGATAACCAACGAAACTGACCGGAGCCTTAACGCTCAACGTAATAACCGGAGTCTGGATACCCAACAAAACTGACCGGAGTCTGAACGCTCAACGTAATCACTGAAGTCTGAATACCAAACGAAACTGACCGGAGCCTGAACGCTCAATGTAATAACCGGAGTCTGGATACTCAACAAAACTGACCGGAGCCTGAACGCACAACATAATAACTGGAG
Organism: Lathyrus sativus; assembly: GCA_963859935.3. Lineage (NCBI taxonomy): Eukaryota > Viridiplantae > Streptophyta > Magnoliopsida > Fabales > Fabaceae > Lathyrus > Lathyrus sativus. Next base: position 587,851 of record CAWUDS030000755.1, read on the forward strand.
TCTGAATGCTCAACAAAAATGACCGGAGCCTGAACGCTCATTGTAATAACCGGAGTCTGGACATCCAACAAAACTGACCGTAGCCTGAACGCTCAACGTAAAAACCAGAGTCTGGATACCCAACGAAACTGACCGGAGCCTGAACGCTCAACGTAATAACTGAAGTCTGGATACCAAACGAAACTGACCGGAGCCTGAACGCTCAACGTAATAACGTGAGTCTGGATACCCAACGAAACTGACCGGAGCCTGAACGCTCAACGTAATAACCGGAGTCTAGATACACAACGAAACTGACCGGAGCCTGAACGCTCAACGTAATAACCGGAGTCTGGATACCCAACAAAACTGACCAGAGCCTGAACGCTCAATGTAAATACCGGAGTCTGGATACCGAACGAACCTGACCGGAGCCTGAACGTTCAACGTAATAACCGGAGTCTGGATAACCAACGAAACTGACCGGAGCCTGAACGCTCAACGTAAAAACCAGAGTCTGGATACCCAACAAAACTGACCGGAGCCTAAAGGCTCAACGTAAAAACCGGAGTCTGGATACCCAACGAAACTGACCGGAGCCTGAACGCTCAACGTAATAACCGGAGTCTAGATACACAACGAAACTGACCGGAGCCTGAACGATCAATGTAATAACCTGAGTCTGGATACCCAACGAAACTGACCCGAGCCTGAACGCTCAACGTAATAACCGGAGTCTGGATACCCAACGAAACTGACCGGAGCCTGAATGCTCAACGTAATAACCGGAGTCTGGATACCCAACCAATCTGACCGGAGCCTGAACGCTCAACATAATAACCGTAGTCTGGATACCCAACGAACCTGACCGGAGCCTGAACGCTCAACGTAATAACCGGAGTCTGGATACCCAACAAAACTGACCGGAGCCTGAACGCTCAACGTAAAAACCGGAGTCTGAATACCCAACGAAACTGACCGGAGCCTGAACGCTCAACGTAATAACCGGAGTCTGGATACACAACGAAACTGACAGGAGCCTGAACGCTTAACGTAATAACCGGAGTCTGGATACCAAACGAAACTGAACGGAGCCTGAACGCTTAACGTAATAACCGGTGTTCTAATACCCAACAAAACTGACTGGAGCCTGAACGCACAACATAATAACTGGAGTCTGAATGCTCAACGAAAATGACCGGAGCCTGAACGCTCATTGTAATAACCGGATTCTGGACACCCAACAAAACTGACCGTAGCCTGAACGCTCAACGTAAAAACCAGAGTCTGGATACCCAACAAAACTGACCGGAGCCTGAACGCTCAACGTAAAAACTGGAGTCTGGATACCCAACGAAACTGACCGGAGCCTTAACGCTCAACGTAATAACCGGAGTCTGGATACCCAACGAAACTGACCGGAGCCTGGACGCTCAACGTAATAACTGAAGTCTGGATACCAAACGAAACTGACCGGAGCCTGAACGCTCAATGTAATTACCGGAGTCTGGATACCCAACGAAACTGACCGGAGCCTGAACGCTTAACTTAATAACCGGAGTCAGGATATCCAACGAAACTGTCCGGAGCCTGAACGCTTAACGTAATAACCGGAGTTTGGATACCCAACAAAACTGACCGGAGCCTGAACGCTCAACGTAAAAACCAGAGTCTGGATACCCAACAAATCTGACCGGAGCCTGAACGCTCAATGTAAAAACCAGAGTCTGGATACCCAACGAAACTGACCGGAGCCTGAACGCTCAACGTAATAACCGGAGTCTGGATACCCAAAAAAACTGACCGGAGCCTGAATGCTCAACGTAAAAACCGGAGTCTGGATACCCAACAAAAATGACCGGAGCCTGAACGCTCAACGTAAAAACCGGAGTCTGGATACGCAACGAAACTGACCGGAGCCTGAACGCTCAACGTAATAACTGAAGTCTGGATACCAAACGAAACTGACCGGAGCCTGAACGCTCAACGTAATAACCGGAGTCTGGATACCCAACGAAACTGACCGGAGTTTGAACGCTCAACGTAATAACCGGAGTCTGGATACCCAACGAAACTGACTAGAGCCTGAGCGCTCAACGTAATAACCGGAGTCTGGATACCGAACGAAACTGACCGGAGCCTGGACGCTCAACGTAATAACTGAAGTCTGGATACCAAACGAAACTGACCGGAGCCTGAACGCTCAATGTAATAACCGGAGTCTGGATACCCAACGAAACTGACCGGAGGCTAAACGCTTAACGTAATAACCGGAGTCAGGATACCCAACGAAACTGACCGGAACCTGAACACTCAACGTAATAACCGGAGTCTAGATACCCAACGAAACTGACCGGAGCCTGAACTCTCAACGTAAAAACCGGAGTCTGGATACCCAACGAAACTGACCGGAGCCTAAACGCTCAATGTAATAACCGGAGTCTGGATACCAAACGAAACTGTCCGGAGCCTGAACGCTTAACGTAATAACCGGAGTCTGGATACCCAACAAAACTGACTGGAGCCTGAACGCTCAACGTAAAAACCAGAGTCTAGATAACCAACAAAACTGACCGGAGCCTGAACGCTCAACGTAAAAACCGGAGTCTGGATACCCAACGAAACTGACCGGAGCCTGAACGCTCAACGTAATAACCGGAGTCTGGATACCCAACAAAACTGACCGGAGCCTGAATGCTCAACGTAAAAACCGGAGTCTGGATACCCAACAAAACTGACCGGAGCCTGAACGCTCAATGTAAAAATCGGAGTCTGGATACGCAACGAAACTGACCGGAGCCTGAACGCTCAACGTAATAACTGAAGTCTGGATACCAAACAAAACTGACCGGAGCCTGAACGCTCAACGTAATAACCGGAGTCTGGATACCCAACGAAACTGACCGGAGTTTGAACGCTCAACGTAATAACCGGAGTCTTGATACCCAACGAAACTGACTAGAGCTTGAACGCTCAACGTAATAACCGAAGTCTGGATACCCAACGAAACTGATCGGAGCCTGAACCCTCAACATAATAACCGGAGTCTGGATACCCAACAAAACTGACCGGAGCCTGAACACTGAACGTAAAAACTGGAGTCTGGATACCCAACGAAACTGACCGGAGCCTTAACGCTCAACGTAATAACCGGAGTTTGGATACCCAACGAAACTGACCGGAGCCTGGATGCTCAACGTAATAACTGAAGTCAGGATACCAAACGAAACTGGCCGGAGCCTGAACGCTCAATGTAATAACCGGAGTCTGGATACCCAACGAAACTGACCGGAGCCTGAACGCTTAACGTAATAACCAGAGTCAGGATACCCAACGAAACTGACCGGAGCCTGAACGCTCAACATAATAACCGGAGTCTAGATACCCAATGAAACTGACCGGAGCCTGAACGCTCAACGTAAAAACCGGAGTCTGGATACCCAACGAAACTGACCGGAGCCTAAACGCTCAACTTAATAACCGGAGTCTGGATACCCAACAAAACAGACGGGAGCCTTAACGCTCAACGTAAAAACCAGAGTCTGGATACCCAACAAAACTGACCGGAGCCTGAACGCTCAACGTAAAAACCGGAGTCTGGATATCCAACGAAACTGACCGGAGCCTGAACGCTCAACGTAATAACCGGAGTCTGGATACCCAACAAAACTGACCAGAGCCTGAATGCTCAACGTAAAAACCGGAGTCTGGATACCCAACAAAACTGACCGGAGCCTGAACGCTCAACGTAAAAACCGGAGTCTGGATACGCAACGAAACTGACCGGAGCCTGAACGCTTAACGTAATAACTGGAGTCAGGATACCCAACGAAACTGACCGGAGCCTGAACGCTCAACGTAATAACCGGAGTCTGGATACCCAAGGAAACTGACCGGAGCCTAAACGCTCAACGTAAAAACCGGAGTCTGGATACCCAACGAAACTGACCGGAGCCTAAACGCTCAACGTAATAACCGGAGTCTGGACACCCAACGAAACTGTCCGGAGCCTGAACGCTTAACGTAATAACCGGAGTCAGGATACCCAACAAAACTGACCAGAGCCTGAACGCTCAACGTAAAAACCGGAGTCTGGATACCCAACTAAACTGACCGGAGCCTGAACGCTTAACGTAATAACTGGAGTCAGGATACCCAACGAAACTGACCGGAGCCTGAACGCTCAACGTAATAACCGGAGTCTAGATACCCAAGGAAACTGACCGGAGCCTAAACGCTCAACGTAAAAACCGGAGTCTGGATACCCAACGAAACTGACCGGAGCCTAAACGCTCAACGTAATAACCGGAGTCTGGATACCCAACGAAACTGACCGGAGCCTGAACGCTCAACGTAAAAACCAGAGTCTGGATACCCAACAAAACTGACCGGAGCCTGAACGCTCAACGTAAAAACCGGAGTCTGGATACCCAACTAAACTGACCGGAGCCTGAACGCTCAACGTAATAATCGGAGTCTGGATACCCAACAAAACTGACCAGAGCCTGAATGCTCAACGTAAAAACCGGAGTCTGGATACCCAACAAAACTGACCGGAGCCTGAACGCTCAACGTAAAAATCGGAGTCTGGATATGTAACGAAACTGACCGGAGCCTGAACGCTCAACGTAATAACTGAAGTCTGGATACCAAACGAAACTGACCGGAGCCTGAACGCTCAACGTAATAACCGGAGTCTGGATACCCAACGAAACTGACCGGAGTTTGAACGCTCAACGTAATAACCGAAGTCTGGATACCCAACGAAACTGACCGTAGCCTGAACGCTTAACGTAATAACCGGAGTCAGGATACCCAACGAAACTGACCGGAGCCTGAACGCTCAAAGTAATAACCGGAGTCTAGATACCCAACGAAACTGACCGGAGCCTGAACGCTCAACGTAAAAATCGGAGTCTGGATACCCAACGAAACTAACCGGAGCCTAAACGCTCAACGTAATAACCGGAGTCTGGATACCCAACGAAACTGTCCGGAGCCTGAACGCTCAACGTAATAACCGAAGTCTGGATACCAAACGAAACTGGCCGGAGCCTGAACGCTCAATGTAATAACCGGAGTCTGGATACCCAACGAAACTGACCGGAGCCTGAACGCTTAACGTAATAACCGGAGACAGGATACCCAACGAAACTGACCGGAGCCTGAACGTTCAACATAATAACCGGAGTCTAGATACCCAACAAAACTGACCGGAGCCTGAACGCTCAACGTAAAAACCGGAGTCTAGATACCCAACGAAACTGACCGGAGCCTAAACGTTCAACATAATAACCGGAGTCTGGATACCCAACGAAACTGTCCGGAGCCTGAACGCTTAACGTAATAACCGGAGTCAGGATACCCAACAAAACTTACCGGAGCCTGAACGCTCAACGGAAAAACCAGAGTCTGGATACCCAACAAAACTGACCGGAGCCTGAACGCTCAACGTAAAAACCGGAGTCTGGATACCCAACTAAACTGACCGGAGCCTGAACGCTCAACGTAATAATCGGAGTCTGGATACCCAACAAAACTGACCAGAGCCTGAATGCTAAACGTAAAAACCGGAGTCTAGATACCCAACAAAACTGACCGGAGCCTGAACGCTCAACGTAAAAATCGGAGTCTGGATATGTAACGAAACTGACCGGAGCCTGAACGCTCAACGTAATAACTGAAGTCGGGATACCAAACGAAACTGACCGGAGCCTGAACGCTCAACGTAATAACCGGAGTATGGATACCCAACGAAACTGACCGGAGTTTGAACGCTCAACGTAATAACCGAAGTCTAGATACCCAACGAAACTGACCGTAGCCTGAACGCTTAACGTAATAACCGGAGTCAGGATACCCAACGAAACTGACCGGAGCCTGAACGCTCAACGTAATAACCGGAGTCTAGATACCCAACGAAACTGACCGGAGCCTGAACGCTCAACGTAAAAATCGGAGTCTGGATACCCAACGAAACTGACCGGAGCCTAAACGCTCAACGTAATAACCGGAGTCTGGATACCCAACGAAACTGTCCGGAGCCTGAACGCTCAACGTAATAACTGAAGTCTGGATACCAAACGAAACTGGCCGGAGCCTGAACGCTCCATGTAATAACCGGAGTCTGGATACCCAACGAAACTGACCGGAGCCTGAACGCTTAACGTAATAACCGGAGTCAGGATACCCAACGAAACTGACCGGAGCCTGAACGTTCAACATAATAACCGGAGTCTAGATACCCAACGAAACTGACCGGAGCCTGAACGCTCAACGTAAAAACCGGAGTCTGGATACCCAACGAAACTGACCGGAGCCTAAACGCTCAACGTAATAACCGGAGTCTGGATACCCAACGAAACTGTCTGGAGCCTGAATGCTTAACGTAATAACCGGAGTCTGGATACCCAACGAAACTGACGGGAGCCTGAACGCTCAACGTAAAAACTAGAGTCTGGATACCCAACGAAACTGACCGGAGCCTGAACGCTCAACGTAATAACCGGAGTCTGGATACCCAACAAAACTGACCAGAGCCTGAATGCTCAACGTAAAAACCGGAGTCTGGATACCCAACAAAACTGACCGGAGCCTGAACGCTCAACGTAAAAACCGGAGTCTGGATACGCAACGAAACTGACCGGAGCCTGAACGCTTAACGTAATAACTGGAGTCAGGATACCCAACGAAACTGACCGGAGCCTGAACGCTCAACGTAATAACCGGAGTCTGGATACCCAAGGAAACTGACCGGAGCCTAAACGCTCAACGTAAAAACCGGAGTCTGGATACCCAACGAAACTGACCGGAGCCTAAACGCTCAACGTAATAACCGGAGTCTGGACACCCAACGAAACTGTCCGGAGCCTGAACGCTTAACGTAATAACCGGAGTCAGGATACCCAACAAAACTGACCAGAGCCTGAACGCTCAACGTAAAAACCGGAGTCTGGATACCCAACTAAACTGACCGGAGCCTGAACGCTTAACGTAATAACTGGAGTCAGGATACCCAACGAAACTGACCGGAGCCTGAACGCTCAACGTAATAACCGGAGTCTAGATACCCAAGGAAACTGACCGGAGCCTAAACGCTCAACGTAAAAACCGGAGTCTGGATACCCAACGAAACTGACCGGAGCCTAAACGCTCAACGTAATAACCGGAGTCTGGATACCCAACGAAACTGACCGGAGCCTGAACGCTCAACGTAAAAACCAGAGTCTGGATACCCAACAAAACTGACCGGAGCCTGAACGCTCAACGTAAAAACCGGAGTCTGGATACCCAACTAAACTGACCGGAGCCTGAACGCTCAACGTAATAATCGGAGTCTGGATACCCAACAAAACTGACCAGAGCCTGAATGCTCAACGTAAAAACCGGAGTCTGGATACCCAACAAAACTGACCGGAGCCTGAACGCTCAACGTAAAAATCGGAGTCTGGATATGTAACGAAACTGACCGGAGCCTGAACGCTCAACGTAATAACTGAAGTCTGGATACCAAACGAAACTGACCGGAGCCTGAACGCTCAACGTAATAACCGGAGTCTGGATACCCAACGAAACTGACCGGAGTTTGAACGCTCAACGTAATAACCGAAGTCTGGATACCCAACGAAACTGACCGTAGCCTGAACGCTTAACGTAATAACCGGAGTCAGGATACCCAACGAAACTGACCGGAGCCTGAACGCTCAAAGTAATAACCGGAGTCTAGATACCCAACGAAACTGACCGGAGCCTGAACGCTCAACGTAAAAATCGGAGTCTGGATACCCAACGAAACTAACCGGAGCCTAAACGCTCAACGTAATAACCGGAGTCTGGATACCCAACGAAACTGTCCGGAGCCTGAACGCTCAACGTAATAACCGAAGTCTGGATACCAAACGAAACTGGCCGGAGCCTGAACGCTCAATGTAATAACCGGAGTCTGGATACCCAACGAAACTGACCGGAGCCTGAACGCTTAACGTAATAACCGGAGACAGGATACCCAACGAAACTGACCGGAGCCTGAACGTTCAACATAATAACCGGAGTCTAGATACCCAACGAAACTGACCGGAGCCTGAACGCTCAACGTAAAAACCGGAGTCTAGATACCCAACGAAACTGACCGGAGCCTAAACGTTCAACATAATAACCGAAGTCTGGATACCCAACGAAACTGTCCGGAGCCTGAACGCTTAACGTAATAACCGGAGTCAGGATACCCAACAAAACTTACCGGAGCCTGAACGCTCAACGTAAAAACCAGAGTCTGGATACCCAACAAAACTGACCGGAGCCTGAACGCTCAACGTAAAAACCGGAGTCTGGATACCCAACTAAACTGACCGGAGCCTGAACGCTCAACGTAATAATCGGAGTCTGGATACCCAACAAAACTGACCAGAGCCTGAATGCTAAACGTAAAAACCGGAGTCTAGATACCCAACAAAACTGACCGGAGCCTGAACGCTCAACGTAAAAATCGGAGTCTGGATATGTAACGAAACTGACCGGAGCCTGAACGCTCAACGTAATAACTGAAGTCGGGATACCAAACGAAACTGACCGGAGCCTGAACGCTCAACGTAATAACCGGAGTATGGATACCCAACGAAACTGACCGGAGTTTGAACGCTCAACGTAATAACCGAAGTCTAGATACCCAACGAAACTGACCGTAGCCTGAACGCTTAACGTAATAACCGGAGTCAGGATACCCAACGAAACTGACCGGAGCCTGAACGCTCAACGTAATAACCGGAGTCTAGATACCCAACGAAACTGACCGGAGCCTGAACGCTCAACGTAAAAATCGGATTCTGGATACCCAACGAAACTGACCGGAGCCTAAACGCTCAACGTAATAACCGGAGTCTGGATACCCAACGAAACTGTCCGGAGCCTGAACGCTCAACGTAATAACTGAAGTCTGGATACCAAACGAAACTGGCCGGAGCCTGAACGCTCCATGTAATAACCGGAGTCTGGATACCCAACGAAACTGACCGGAGCCTGAACGCTTAACGTAATAACCGGAGTCAGGATACCCAACGAAACTGACCGGAGCCTGAACGTTCAACATAATAACCGGAGTCTAGATACCCAACGAAACTGACCGGAGCCTGAACGCTCAACGTAAAAACCGGAGTCTGGATACCCAACGAAACTGACCGGAGCCTAAACGCTCAACGTAATAACCGGAGTCTGGATACCCAACGAAACTGTCTGGAGCCTGAATGCTTAACGTAATAACCGGAGTCTGGATACCCAACGAAACTGACGGGAGCCTGAACGCTCAACGTAAAAACTAGAGTCTGGATACCCAACGAAACTGACCGGAGCCTGAACGCTCAACGTAATAACCGGAGTCTGGATACCCAACAAAACTGACCAGAGCCTGAATGCTCAACGTAAAAACCGGAGTCTGGATACCCAACAAAACTGACCGGAGCCTGAACGCTCAACGTAAAAACCGGAGTCTGGATACGCAACGAAACTGACTGGAGCCTGAACGCTTAACGTAATAACCGGAGTCTGGATACGCAACGAAACTGACCGGAGACTGAACGCTCAACGTAATAACCGGAGTCAGGATACCCAACGAAACTGTCCGGAGCCTGAACGCTTAACGTAATAACCGGAGTCTGGATACCCAACAAAACTGACCGGAGCCTGAACGCTCAACGTAATAACCGGAGTCTGGATACCCAACGAAACTGTCCGGAGCCTGAACGCTTAACGTAATAACCAGAGTCTGGATACCCAACAAAACTGACCGGAGCCTGAACGCACAACGTAAAAACCGGAGTCTGGATACCCAACAAAACTGATCGGAGTTTGAACGCTCAACGTAATAACCGGAGTTTGGATACCCAACAAAACTGACCGGAGCCTGAACGCTCAACGTAAAAACCGGAGTCTGGATACCCAACGAAACTGACCGAAGCCTAAACGCTCAACGTAAGAACCGGAGTCTGGATACCCAACGAAACTGTCCGGAGCCTGAACGCTTAACGTAATAACCGGAGTCTGGATACCCAACAAAACTGACCGGAGCCTGAACGCTCAACGTAATAACCGGAGTCTGGATACCCAACGAAACTGTCCGGAGCCTGAACGCTTAACGTAATAACCAGAGTCTGGATACCCAACAAAACTGACCGGAGCCTGAACGCTCAACGTAAAAACCGGAGTCTGGATACCCAACAAAACTGATCGGAGTTTGAACGCTCAACGTAATAACCGGAGTTTGGATACCCAACAAAACTGACCGGAGCCTGAATGCTCAACGTAAAAACCGAAGTCTGGATACCCAACAAAACTGATCGGAGTTTGAACGCTCAACGTAATAACCGGAGTTTGGATACCCAACAAAACTGACCGGAGCCTGAACGCTCAACGTAATAACTGAAGTCTGGATACCAAACGAAACTGACCGGAGCCTGAACGCTCAATGTAATAACCGGAGTCTGGATACCAAACGAAACTGACCGGAGTTTGAACGCTCAACGTAATAACTGGAGTCTGGATACCCAACGAAACTGACTAGAGCCTGAACGCTCAACGTAATAACCAGAGTCTGGATACCCAACGAAACTGACCGGAGCCTGGACGCTCAACGTAATAACTAAAGTCTGGATACCCAACAAAACTGACCGGAGCCTGAACGCTCAACGTAAAAATCGGAGTCTGGATATGTAACGAAACTGACCGGAGCCTGAACGCTCAACGTAATAACTGAAGTCTGGATACCAAACGAAACTGACCGGAGCCTGAACGCTCAACGTAATAACCGGAGTCTGGATACCCAACGAAACTGACCGGAGTTTGAACGCTCAACGTAATAACCGAAGTCTGGATACCCAATGAAACTGACCGTAGCCTGAACGCTTAACGTAATAACCGGAGTCAGGATACCCAACGAAACTGACCGGAGCCTGAACGCTCAACGTAATAACCGGAGTCTAGATACCCAATGAAACTGACCGGAGCCTGAACGCTCAACGTAAAAATCGGAGTCTGGATACCCAACGAAACTGACCGGAGCCTAAACGCTCAACGTAATAACCGGAGTCTGGATACCCAACGAAATTGTCCGGAGCCTGAACGCTCAACGTAATAACTGAAGTCTGGATACCAAACGAAACTGGACGGAGCCTGAACGCTCAACGTAATAACCGGAGTCTGGATACCCAAAGAAACTGACCGGAGCCTGAACGCTTAACGTAATAACCGGAGTCAGGATACCCAACGAAACTGACCGGAACCTGAACGCTCAACGTAATAACCGGAGTCTAGATACCCAACGAAACTGACCGGAGCCTGAACGCTCAACGTAAAAACCGGAGTCTGGATACCCAACGAAACTGACCGGAGCCTAAACGCTCAACGTAATAACCAGAGTCTGGATACCCAACGAAACTGTCCGGAGCCTGAACGCTTAACGTAATAACCGGAGTCTGGATACCCAACAAAACTGACCGGAGCCTGAACGCTCAACGTAAAAACCGGAGTCTGGATACGCAACGAAACTGACCGGAGCCTGAACGCTTAACGTAATAACCGGAGTCAGGATACCCAACGAAACTGACCGGAGACTGAACGCTCAACTTAATAACCAGAGTCTAGATACCCAACAAAACTGACCGGAGCCTGAACGCTCAACGTAAAAACCGGAGTCTGGTTACCCAACGAAACTGACCGAAGCCTAAACGCTCAACGTAATAACCGGAGTCTGGATACCCAACGAAACTGTCCGGAGCCTGAACGCTTAACGTAATAACCGGAGTCTGGATACCCAACGAAACTGACCGGAGCCTAAACGCTCAACGTAATAACCGGAGTCTGGATACCCAACGAAACTGTCCGGAGCCTGAACGCTTAACGTAATAACCAGAGTCTGGATACCCAACAAAACTGACCGGAGCCTGAACGCTCAACGTAAAAACCGGAGTCTGGATACGCAACGAAACTGACCGGAGCCTGAACGCTTAACGTAATAACCGGAGTCAGGATACCCAACGAAACTGACCGGAGACTGAACGCTCAACTTAATAACCAGAGTCTAGATACCCAACAAAACTGACCGGAGCCTGAACGCTCAACGTAAAAACCGGAGTCTGGATACCCAACGAAACTGACCGAAGCCTAAACACTCAACGTAATAAC